>CM073590.1:41487894-42087894 GCA_037074705.1 Zhengitettix transpicula
TGATTAAATTATAATAATTCTTGCATTATTCACATATATAGTTACATTTAATTGTGATTTTCATGCAAACATACTTAAATCAGTGAGCCTGCAGAAATGCTTTCAGTACCCTTTTTAATTTCAACTTCTGATTAATTTATTATATTTTCTTTGGCAGTTTATTATATAACAACTTTCCATATTTGAAGCAACTCTTTTTATAATTAAAATGAAAAAATTACTTCTGATTGAGAACCATAAATGAGAAAGATATCCAATTTGACAAAAAAGTGAAAATATTATTACCACACAACGTTTCTGGGATCCTTATTCCTTTCGTCAGGTGCGAAGAAGAGCCTAGAGCGACACAAAACTGCACTTGTCAGTTGACAAAACTAAAAAGCGATGAAAACGCAACGACAATGGGAAAGCCGAACTGTAAACAACAGAATAGGGTTATATGGGGTGGATTCCGTAAGGAGAGACACGCTTTTAAATCACTTCTCGACTAAAATACTTGTTTCAAAGGGCCAAAATATCTAAAAAAAAAAAACACGTTATAGATATTGTCAACCGACAAGTGTCACTCTAGACATTTCTTCGCACTTGAGGAAAGGGACAAGGATACCAGAAACGTTGTGTGGTACTTATTGTAACATGATTATGTTGCATTATCGATTTATTGCCTTTGTCGGTGTCTGTTTGCCGCGCCTCATATTGTAGAGTATTGTTGTGGTAAGGCGTGCACAGAGGCGTGGCAAGGCAATTGGGCAGTTCCGGATAGGACTCGTTAGGCAGGCCGCACACTGGAAGCGACGAAACTGTCGGCGACGATTTGCCTCGAGTCAAAACGTCGCAAGCTGTCTGAAGCAAAATGACTCGAGGCAAAATCGTCGCCGACAAAATGTTTCAAGCTGTCCGAGACGGTTTCAGGCTGTATCTAGCAACCAAACTCATTTAATATCAGTGAAGATGGAGCGTGATGACGAAATAGCTGTTATTATTTATTGTTATATGTTGTTGGAAGAAGACAAAAGTTCTCGAGATTTACACCCAATTATTACTAAAATAAGTATAAACGTTTTTCTTAATGAATTACGAGCGGACGAAAACAAATTTTTCAAGTTTCGATTTTCTTTTTTATTTGATTGGTGAAAAAAATAAGAAAGCAAGACACTATTTTTCGTAGGTAATATAATATTACATACATACATTGTTATTCTATTGCGGGAATATTATGATTTCTGCCTCTTCCTCGTCTGCAAGATTATTAACTAATTCTAATAATTTTACTTTAAAAGTTCTTTGCCGTCTTATTGAGAATTTTTCAATGTCTTGCAGCAGCCCTTTAAAAAAATGCATCATAGGTGAATCGGCTTCAGTGCACCTAGATTCTAGGAACTTTTGCATTGGCACTGCCAACATTTCTGCTGCAGTTTTTTTTTCTTTCTTTAGTTGGGGGTCTGGAATCAAGAGAACTTGATGATTGTGTGTTCTCTCTACTAAATAGCTACAGCTGCAGGCACTTCTTCTTCCTCGACTATATACCCGACACTTTGGTGTTGGGATGCTAACAAAGAAATTCCGGGTTCTCGAAAATGCGATGCTGGTAAATGCAGAAAAAGGAAAAATAATCATTGTTGCCTGTTGCGTTCTTCACAACATGATTAGAGAAAAAGAGGGAAGCATGTCAGAAATTCAGAGAGAACTTTTTGCACTTGAGGAAGATGACATTGATCCTTCTCAAACAGTTTTCAGAGGATCCAATCCTGCCCATGTTATTCGAAACAGATCCATGGATTTCTTTAATTCCAACCATGGCAGCATAGTTTCATTTAGTCTATTAGAGGTTTGTGAAGAAAATATTATATTTATTGTAAAAACAGTGTAACAACGACTGGTCATTACAACAAAATATTATTTAAATAAATAATGTAGGTACAGAATAATAATAATAATATAAACTGTCTCTTTCTTTCACATATTCGCTCAATATAATTTATCAACAAGACGCGTGCTTCGTTCATTACAAAATATTATCTATAGCAGCAAATGAATTCAACTTAATACACACACACACACACTCATATCAATATCCATTTTCGCCTTTCTTTGTCGAGTAAACACCAATACAGAAATGAATATTTGGGGGCAAAGACAAGGTTAGGTTTCCCGCTATGTGCTGGGCGCATGCGCAGTGCTGTTTGACTCTCCAGGCAATGCGACGAGTCATAATTCCATCTGTCAGCGTCCGACACGACGAAACATGACTCGAGGTGTCTGGCTGTCACGAGGCGACAGTCGCGGACTGTCTCAAACCGTCGCGCCGTGTCGCACGCGACAGTTTCGCCCGGTGTGCGCCCCTCCATAAGGAGCCCATGTATTTTCTTCCTCGAGTCGTCGTCCGACAAAATGACTCGTCGCGTCGCTTGCAGTGTGCGGCCGGCCTTAGGGGACGGAGGTCCCCGTGGTGTAACATGAAAATGTCATAAATAACCACGCCCTGCAGATGTTGAATGTTTCATGGCTCGAGAAATAAATTAATTACAAATAAAATTTTATTGGTAATTTCATTCCAAAAAATTACCTGTCGCCCGTATTAGAAATTGAGTCGAGAAACGGAAGGACGACTGGTCGGACGCTACATAATATTATTACTTTTTGTCTGAATTGGCTATCTTTCCTTAATTAACTTGCTTCAAAAAAGTCAAAATACGAGGCTTCAGTAACTAAGTTTACTAGATTTTATATTTTTTTTAGTAAAAGAGTATTTGAATAAAAATATTCAAATAATGATACACTTGTTGACTATTTTTCCACATGATCTCCATCCTGTTCAATACATGTGGTTATCCGTGGCATAAGCTTCATTATGCCCTCCTCGAAGAACTCAGCCGTCAACTCTTTCCCCCATTTCGGAACCGCTTTCTGCACCTGCTCATCAGTTGAAAATTTAATTTCACCCATGTGTGCCTTAGGAAGGTGAAAATATGATCAGGAAAGTTCAAACATCCACATGTGCCCAATGTGGCAAAGGCTGTGTGTGAGGACAGGCGTTGTTGTGCAACAAGTACACTTTCGTCATCAATATTTCTCTCATTTTGTTTTGTATGCTCCTTTTGAGTTTTTTAAGGTCTCAGAATATCGCTGCCCGTTGTGTTGCGTGCGTTGATGGAAGAAATTCGACCAAAACGATGCATTTTCGGTCCCAAAACACTGAAGCATGATTGTGGTTTTGAAGCTTTAGGCAGACGGGGAATTGGTTTGACGCTGCTTTGACGACTGACTATTTGACTCAGACGTGTAATGAGACACCACCAAATTTGAGCAGGTATTATTCCTTCCGCGAATAAGAAGCGGATCGCAGCACGTGCCTCGCACTTGGAGAGACCGAAATTTTCACACAACTGGACACTACAACGTGAGTTTGCATACTACCGTGTTCCTGCAATGCTCGCTCTGTCAAGAGATCCCCGTCTACTACTCACTATTGCCAACCGTAAAAAAAATTTATTGTCACAGTTCACTTACTTTCTGAACATACTCCGTACTTTTCTTAATTCATACTACGAAAATTTTAAATTTAATATTACTGATATATGATTTATTGATGTTTGTGTATTAATTACCTTTTTTTATCAGACTCCAATTTGAATAAGAGAAATAAATTAATATATTCTAAAATCTTTAATATTTAAGTTATTAGGAGCTTTCGGTAATAATGCCATAATCATCTGTACAAAACAGTTCACAATAATATCATATATAAAAATATTTGACAACATGAATTCTCATTATAAAAATGATATGTGAATTTATAAACCCATACAAGCCATCAATATACCCAAAATATTTCTACTTTCGCAAAAATCATCAAATCTTGAGTACACCGGTTTCCAATAGAATACGTGTTGGTCTTACCGAAATCCTGAAAAACAATATGACTTCGCACCTACGGTTCAGATTCAACACAATTTCTTCCAATCCAACGTCAGAAAATTGTCTGTTTTACCGAAAACAATCCAGATAATAGAATTTAAACAAATCCTTTGGCAGAAATGGCACTTCAATATTTCTTTGCATCGGTATAAGTTTTAATAGATGTGTTATTCAATTTTATAATTATCGACTACAAATTAAAATATATATCGAGATTTAAAATTCAAAATAAATTAAACTCGCTCTTTATTACTATTCTAATATTTAGTCATAGTGCTCTGATATTACAGCACTTTGTTTTCTTGAGTTCATATTTCATATCTATATTGCTACTATATATATATTGTAGTGAATAACGTCCTTAAGTGGCCGCCCTTGTGTCCACCGCGGGCCTGAGGAGGCCTGAGTATGAATACATTAGGCGTGCACGTGTTTCTGCCTGAGAAGGCCAAAAGAAATCGCGGGTTCGCGTCCCTTTTTTTTATATAATTTGGGGGGGGGGCGGAGTTCGAATAAATACTCCGAACCCGTGAGACGCAGGCAGACGGCAGACGGGGACGGAGACGGAGAAAAGCAGGGAGACGGAGAGACAGAGAGACGCAAGAAGAGACGCAGGCAGACAGGGAGACGCAGAGGTTTTGAGGAACCACCATCGCGGGGAGGCCGAAGAAGGAGATCGTGCGCTGACGCCACAAGTAAAGTAAGCATCACAATTTATGTAAAGTACATTCAAAAGTGGAATTATTTTACACAGTGCAGAAATAGACTCTGTTCTTGAATAGCCACCAAACCGCCCACATTACTCTGTTGAGAAGGAGAACTTTTTAATCAAGCCGGAGCTAATTTTAATTTTATGCAGACCAATGTATATCTGCTGGCGCCCAACAATATTTTTTTAATGTATTTTTGTATTTTTTGTAGTTTCGATGTAATAAAGTTTATATTTTTTAATATTAAGTAATAAAAAGGAGAATCATTACAAATTGGAGCGCCAACTTGAGGCTTCGAAATTATTTGTGTGGATATTCAAGAACAGAGCTTATAGAATTTCTTTGCAATCTCTTTTCTGTGGTAACTCGAAGTTAAATGTTTAAATTATTTTTGTATCAGGCATTGTTAAAGTTGTTTTCGCAGACGTAAATATTGTCCTGAGTATGTATGCATTGTTTAGTAGTTCCTAAATTCAAGCTAGATCTGTGTTTCTTTTGCACGCTGTACCAGTAAGGCATTTCTTTGATTTTGTTTCGTTTAAGTCTGTCAAATTTCTTAGGATGAGCAATCAGAATAGTAGTGAATTAGTAGCAGTTGAAGGAGAATTAGCCTTCTCAGAATCAAGTACGGATTCACCAGGGGAGATTGCGCAAATAAACACGGCAGAGATGCGAGAAATAGTCGAAGTCAAGCATTTAGAAATGTACGAGAAATTGTTACAGCTGATGGAAGGAAATTTTCAATGTTTGAAAGCTATAAGTGTAGATATTGAAAGTATGCGGGAAGAGGTAAAGGATTTTAAGGGGCAAGTAGCAAATGATGAAAAAAAATAGAGCATAAATCAAGTTACGTACAGCAAGAGTTAAAATTGCAGAAGGTTGGTATTTTAAAAGAAATTGATGAAAAGAACATAAGTTTAGAAGAAACAGTGAAGGAAAAAATTGAGGACTTGGAACAATCGGTTAGGAACACGGCAGATATTTGCGTTGAATAAATATTTTTCAACCCCTTTCGACATAGGAGGGGAGCACCCTTAAGTGTTGAGTGTAGAATAGCATTACATAAAAATAACGCCAAAACATTCGTGTTTCGAGCCAAATCCGGGGTTATATTTGTCACTGTGTATAATTTGACATTCAACTTACAGTTTCCCTAAGCGGGGGTGGATGGGGGTTGAAATTTTCAAACTTGATAAGCAATCGATATTTGCGTCGAATAAATATTTTTCTGGGTTAATTATATTCATTGTATTACTACTGGTGTTGTTTGTGTATGATTTCAACCCCTTTCGGCATGGGTAGCGGAAAACCGTTTGGGTGGGGGTGGAGGGGCATTTCATAAAATTAACGAAAACCAACCTAGATTAGAGTTAAATCGTGGTTACAAATGTCGCTGAAATTATTTATGACAACCTGGGCAACACGCCGGGGTGGATGGGCGTTCGCGGGGGTGAAAGGGTCTGGGCGAGGAGAGATATTTTCAAACATGCTAAGCAGCCGATTTTTGCGTCGAACAAATATAATTCTGGATCAATGGAATTCATCATATTTCACTACACGTTCTCTGTGTATAATTTCAACCTCTTTCAGCCATGGGAGTGATGCACCCTTAACGGTTGGGGTTGGAGTGTCATTACATTAAAATACGCAAACACATTTGAGTTTATAGTCGAATCCGGGGTTATATTTATCACTGTGTTCAATTTTGACATTCAACTTAAAGTTTAACCCCCCCCCCAAAAGGGGGGGACCGGGGTTGTATTTTCAAACATGTTAAACAGCTGATATTTGCGTCGTATAAGTATTTTTCTAGTTCTCTGAGATTCTTAAAATTTCCCTATATGTTCCATATATTTAATATTTTTTTCGATGTCAAAGGGATTGATAATGTTTCTACCGATTTTATCTGGGTATAATTTCAATCCCTAGCAGTATGGAAAAGGAGCACCCTTGGCGGTGGGGGTGGTGGTGGTGGTCAGTTAGAGGAAAATAACGCGAATACATCCGAGATTGGAGTCGAATTCAAGGTTATCGATGTCACTGAGTTTAATTATGACATTAGCCTTGGCATTAACCCACATAGGGCGGAGGTGGGCGGGGTGGAATAATTGGAACATGCAAACACGGCAGATATTTGCGTTGAATAAATATTTTTCAGGGTTAATTATTTTGATTGCATTTATACTGATGTTGTTTGTGTATAATTTCAACCCCTTTCGGCATAGGAGGGGAGCACCCTTAAGTCTTGGGGGTAGAATGGCCTTACAGAAAAATAACGCCAAAACATTCGTGTTTCGAGTCAAATCCGGGGTTATATGTGTCACTGTGTTTAATTTGACATTCAACTTACAGATTAACTCCCCAAAGCGGGGGGGGGGGGATACAGGTTGAAATTTTCAAACATGATAAGCAAATGATATTTGCGTCGTATAAATATTTTTCTGGTTCACTCAGATTCTTAAAATTTCTCTATATGTACCATATATTTTATATTAACCTCTTTCGATGTTTGGAGTGGATCACCCTTAAGGGAGGGGGTGGAGTTGTATTTATATTAACATAACGCTAACACAATCGAGATTGGACTCGAATCCAGGGTTATGATTGTCAGTGAGTTTAATTATGATATTTAAATTTACGTTTAAGTCTCCCAAGCGGGGGTGGTTAGGGGTGAAAATTTTCATACATGCTAACACGGCTTATATTTGAGTGGGATAATTATTTTCAGGGTAAAAGTGATTAATAGTGTCTGTACCAATGTATGTGAGTAAAATTTCAACCTTTTATAACAGGGGAAAGTACCAACCTTGGTGTGGGGGTGGAGGGACGTTACAAGAACATAACTCGAATACAACCGACACTGGAGCCAAAGCAAAAGTTATTGATAACGCTAAGTTAGATTATGACGTTCAACTAGCAATTAGCCTCCCAGGAACGGAGGTGGTCGGGGTTGGAAATTGTTAAACATGTTAATCTACCAGATTTTGCGACGATTAAATATTTTTCGGGATCCAGGAGATTCATAAAATTTTTCAACGTATTCTCTGAGTATAATTTCAATACTCTTTCGCGCTTAGCAGTAGAGCACCCTTAAGGACGGGGATATAAAAAGGTACGATAAAATAACGCGAATACAACCGAGATTCGATTCAAATCAAATGTAATGTATATCCCTGAGTTTATTTACAATCTGAGGAACCCGCTGGTGTGGGAGAAGTTAGGCGAAGGTGGGTTGGGGTAAATATTTTGAAATAAGTAAAGCTCCGAATTTTTCATCGAATAAATATATTTCGGGAACAATGAGATTAGTAAAATTTCACGATACGTTCTCCATGTTCAATTTGAACCCCTTTCGGGCTTGGGAGGGATATCACCGTAGGTGTTGGGGGTGGACTGTTGGTACAAATAAAAAACGCGAATAAAACCGAGATTAGAGTCAAATACAAGGTTATGAATGTCGCTGAGTTTAATTATGACACTTAATCGTACATATAACTCCGCAGGATGAAGGTAGACGGGGATATAATTATTGAAACAATAAATCACGACTCAGATTAGAGTTTAATTAATATTTTGAGCGTTCATTAGATTTTCAGTTTTTCAACCCATGTAAGGTGTGTAAAGTTTAAACCCCTCTTGCGGCACGAGGGGTGAGCTCGGTTGGGGATGGAGATGGAGGGAACTTACAAGAAAATAACGTAAAAACAACCGAGATTCGAGTCAAATCGATAGCAATGGATGTCGCTGAGTGTATTTATGACAATCTACTCAATTTCTCGATGGGTGGGTTGGGTAGGAGGAGTTGGGCGGTGGTGGGAGAGGGTTAGAAATCTGAAAACATGTTGACCGGCAGTTTTTTGCGTAGCATAAATATATTTCAACCCCTTTCGGGATTGGGAGGGGAACCCCCTTAGGGGTTGAAGTGGAGTGGCATTACATAAAAATAACGCAAAAGCAGTCGAGATTGTAGTCGAAACTAGGGTTATGGATGTCACTGACTTTGATTATGACATTTAATTGGTCGTTTCCTCAGGCCTGGGGATGGACTAAGTGGAATTTTTTAAACATGTTAAATCGTCGATATTATAGAGGAATAAATAAACGCCAGGGCCATTGACGTTGATCGTATTTCTACCGGTTGTTTGTAAAATTTCAACCCCTTCGAGTATGAGAGGGGTGCAAGATAAAGGGTGGGAGTTGAAATATTCTATCATTTTAAGACAACCGATATTTGAGTCGAATAATTATATTTAGTGGTCAAAGACATTAATAGTGTTTCTACCGATGTTATCTGAGTATAATTTCAACCTCTTACAACATGGGAAAGGAGAATCTTTAGTGTGGTGGTGGACGGACATTACAAGAAAATAACGCGAATGCAACCGAGATTAGAGTCAAATCCAGAGTTGAGGATGTCGCTGAGTTTAATATTGACATTCTATAGGCTATTAAAACCCAAACGTCGACGTGGTTGAAATTTTTCAAACATGTTAAACGGTCTATATTTGCATGGAATAAATATTTGTCAGGGTTAATTAGGTAGATAGTATTTCTACTGATGTTTGTGTAAAATTTTAACCCTTGCGGCATGTGGGGTAAGCACGCTTATGGGTGGGGTGATGGGGGGTTACAAGAAAATAACGCGTAAACAACCCAGATTCGAGTCAAATAAAAGGTAATGGATGTCGCTGAGTTAATTTATGACAATATGGGTAACGTTCGGGGGTGGGCTGGGGTGGGAGGGTTTGGATAGAGGTGGTCGGAGGGTAAAAGTTTTAAAATAAGTTAACTGGCCAAAATTTTCGTCGAAAAATATGTTATGAACAAATATACTATGAGATTCATAAAATTTCCCTACATTTTATTCGCGTGTAATTTCAGCTCCTTACAGCATTAGGAGGGGAGGTCCCCTTAGGGGTTGAGTGGAATAACATAAAAATTACCCAAAAACAATCGAGATTGGAGTCGTAACTAGAGTTATTGTTGTCAATTAATTTAATTATGACATTAGACTTACCGTTTAACTGCCCCAACGAGAAGTTGGCGGGGGTGTAAATTTTCAAACATGTTAAACGGTTGATCATCAACCGATGATAATTGTGTATGTTTTCAACACCTTTCGGTATGAGAAGGGAGGACGCTTAGTAGTAGGGGTGGAGGGGTGGTTCAAGAAAATAACGCGAAAATAACCGAGATGCGAGGCAAATTGAAGTTATTGGATGATGCTAAGTTTATTTATCAAATCCTGAGTAACGAGTCAGGTAGGGTGGCGGTGGCATGGGCTAGGCAGAGGTGGGTGGGGTTTGATATTTTGAAACGTGATAACCGGCAGACTTTTGCGTCGAAGAAATATATTTCGGGTACAATGAGTATTTCTCTACGTTGCCTGTGTATAATTTCAACACCTTACAGCACGGGAAAGAAGCACACGTGGGGTGGCGTTGGAGGGGCGTTACAAGAAAATAACGCGGAACAACCGAGATTGGAGTCACATCCAGGTTATGGATTTCTCTGAGTATAATTAATACATTCAATTTACAATTTAGCCCCCTGGTTCGGGGGTGGACGTGGTGAATATTTTGAAACATGTAAACACTGCCGATATTTATGTGGAATAAATATTTTTCATGATTAGTTACATTGATAGTATTTATGCTGATTTTGTTTTTGAAAATTTTAATACTTTTGGGGATGGGAGGTGAGCACGCTTATGGGTGGGGAATGGAGGGGTGTTACATATAAAAAAAGATAAAACAACTGAGATTCGAGTTAAATCGAGGTTATGGATGTCGCTAAGTTTATTTTTACAAACTAGGCACTGCGAAATGTTAGGTTGGAGCTGGGTGCGGTAGAAAAATTCGAAAATACTAACCTGTCGTTATTTCCGTTGAATAAACTTTTTAATATATTTTGTGTACAATTACAACCCCTATTCGCTTCGAATGAGAGAATAACGGTGGGTTGAATGGAGCTGAATTTCATAAAAAATAGCGCAAAAAACCGAGATTGGATGTCGCTGAGATTAATTATTACATTAAATTTACAGTTTAATCCGCACGGATGGGGCTGAACGGGTGTGCAAAGGTTAAAACAGGTTTATCGGCAGACATTTGGGTCCAATACATATTTTTAGGTGTCATTTAAATTCATAATATTTCGGTAGGCGTTCTCTGTGTATAATTTCATCCCCTGTTGGCATGGGAGGTGATAAAGCTTAGGGATGGAAATTGGTAGAGCGTTACATGAAAATAACGTGAATAGACCGATATTCGAGTCAGTAGTGGGGTTATGGATGTCGCTTAGTAATGCATGGAATTGGGAGTGGATCTGGACGGGGGTAGAAATTTTTAAACAATGTAACCAGCTGATTTTTGCGTGCAATAAATAGTTTTTGTTTAACTCTCGATGACTGGGGTGGGAATTTTCAAACATGTTCAAACGGCGATGTATTCGTCGAATTGAACTATTTCATTGTAAATGAGTTCAATTCCCTTCGGAGTAGGAAGTGATAAAATTTTCGGATAGGGGTCGAATTGCGGTGCACAAAAATAACGCCAGTGCTACCTACATTCGAGTCAAGTCGGGGGTTATGGATAAATGAAATCTCGGGCAACGTTGGGAACCCAGCTAGTATATAAATAAATATCTTATAAATAAAGCAGCATGTTCGTTTGCATGTATGTATATTTATATGTTTGTATGTTCCTTATACAAATCTACACCGTTGGAGCAAATTTCACCAAATTTCGTACTGTTCTATACGACCTGGAGACAAACACTGTCGTGGTGAAAGACGTATACCACCCCCAGGAGCGCGGATGGACGGAGTGGAAATATTCAAACATGCTATACCGCCTATATTTAAGATAAGAAATATTTTTTAAATCTACCGGTGTTATATGAGTATAATATAAATCCCTTACAGGATTGGAAAGGAGCACCCTTTGGGGTGGGTGGATGGACGTTGCAAGAAAATAACGTGAATAAAACCGAGATTGGAATCAACTGTAGTTATGGATGTCACTGAATTTAATTATGACAATCGACTTACCGTTTAACTCCCCCAAGGACGGATTGGCAGGGGTACAAATTGTAACACACAGATGCGGGCAGATATCCATTCAGAAAATTTGCAGTATAAAAAGTTGGACGGCAGACACAGATGCAGGCAGACATCCATTCAGAAAATTTGCAGTATAAAAAGTTTTGTTAATCAACGGCGAGATATGATAGTTTAAATAAAACGCAAATAAACAGTTTGACCGAGAGACTTATAAAATCGCAGTTTGGAAGCAGAAGTTTGCTTCACAAACTGAACTAATTTTAACATCGAGAGACTTCCAGGAGACCGACGTCCGAAACTAGCTGATGAGATAATCCAGGTTCCAGAATAGCAGAGATCCAGAGCAGCTACCGAGTGTTCAAATTTTGATGAGTAGAATCAGTGATATCCCCAAACCGTGTGCACAGAAAACCCAAAATTGAAACCTGGGCGGCCGTAAGTAGAAAACTCTAAAATTTATTGTAAACCACTTTTTAAAAGATACGTCCAATCGTTCTTTAATTATTTCTTTTCTTTAATTGTTTAGTTAGTTAATTTAAATTCAATCTGTAATCTTATTTTCGTCCGCAACAAAATTCGTCGAGGTTTAGACGAATTAACTTCAATAAAGGCTAAATGTAATTATAAATGATTGTAAATTCAATTCACCCATTTATCAAACCCAGATAAAGACCCTGAGATTCCAAATATTATTGTGCCAAATATTACTGTATATAACTTCATTAATAAAATTTGATTAATTGTTTCACTTAACATTCTTTTTTAATTATTTAGACGCCTTTTTAATCTGTTTATTACAATATATATATATATATATATATATATATATATTGTAGTGAATAACAACCTTAAGTGGCCGCCTTTGTGTCCGCAGGCCTGAGTATGAATACATTAAACGCGCACGTGTTTCTGCCAGAGAAACCAAACGAAATCCCGGGTACGCGTCCCTTTTTTTTGCATCGTTTGGGGGGGGGGCGGAGGAATTATAAATACTCCGAACCCGGGTAAAAGTGGGTAGACGCAGGCAGACCGAGAGAGTCGAGAGGGTGGAGAATTTGGCGAGCGGGAAGAAACAAAGGTTTTGAGGGACGTCCATCGCGGGGAGGCCGAAGAAGGAGATCGTGTGCTGCTTACTACAAGACTAGTGATCCACTGCAAGTCGGCTGACGCCACAAGTAAAGTAAGCATCACAATTTATGTAAAGTGCCTTCAAAAGTAGAATTTTTTACACAGTGCGGAAATAGACTCTGTTCTTGAATAGCCACCGAACCGCCCACATTACCCAGTTGAAAAGCAGAACTTTTTAATCAAGCCGGAGCTAATTTTAATTTTATGCAGACCAATGTATATCTGCTGGCGCCCAACAATATTTTTTTAATGTACTTTTGTATTTTTTGTATTTTCTTGTAATAAAGTTTATTTTTTTATATTAAGTAACAAAAAGCTAATCATTACAATTTGGCGCCCAACGTGGGGCTTCGAAATTTCTTGTGTGGATATTCAAAAACAGAGCTTATAGAATTTATTTGCAGTCTCTTTTCTGTGGTAACTCGAAATTAAATATTTAAATAATTTTTGTATCAGGCAGTATTAAATTTTTCGCAGACGTAAATTTGTGTAATGCAAGTGATTAATAGTCTATTTAATTAAAAAGTACATTTATTTCATTAACTTCCACTCTTTGAATTGAAGTACTGTATTTATATTGGGGGAATGTGCTGTGTTTGAAAGTCTTGTGCAAACATTGTCCTCAGAGTGTTTGCATTTGTATGTGTGTTTTTTTAATTTTCTTAAATACAAGAAAGGTTTGTTTTTCTACTGCACACGGTACCAGTTTGGCATTGCTTTAATTTTATGTTATTAAGATCTGGCAAATTTCTAAAGATGAGCAACCCGAACAGTAGTGAATTAGTAGCAGTTGAGTGAGATTCAGCACATAGGCAAACTCTGGCCTCCTCAGAATCAAGTACGGATTCACCAGGGGAAATTGCGCAAATAAACACGGCAGAGATGCGAGAAATAGTCGAAGACAAACATTTAGGAAGGTTCGAAAAACTGGTACAGATGATGGAAGGAACTTCGCAATGTTTGAAAGCTTTAAGGGTAGATATTGAAAGTCTGCGGGAAGAGGTAAAGGATTTTAAGGGGCAAGCAGCAAATATGGAAGGAAAAAGAGATAACGTACGGCAAGAGTTAAAATTGCAGAAGGTTGATCTTTTAAAATAAATTCGTGAAAACATCATCAGTTTAGAAGAAACAGTGGAGGGAAAAATTGATGACGTGCAACAATCGGTTAGAGAAGTAGAAATTCGAAACGAAGATAAACTATCGAACACTATTAGGGAGTTGAGAGAAGAAATCTCAACTGAAATTATTGATAAAGAACGGTCGGTAACTAATATAATCAATGAGGTTAAAACCGGGAGTGAGGACAGGTTCAGTGAGCTATCGACTAAAATGGATAAATTAAGGAATCGAGTAGAAATTAGGTCAGCAGATAACCAGCCAGGATTACTTCAACCTGTAAATACAGGAACAGAAATAGTTTTGCCACGATTTGAGGAGAAAAGCGGGTTGAATCCAAAGCGGTACATTAAGGATTTGGAAAAATATTTTTTATTGAAAGGGATTCAGGAGCGTTTTAAATATTTTATAATGACACAAGGTTTAGAAAGTCATATGATTCAATGGCTGGAAACTGTCAATCAGGAAGAAGAAAATTATGAAGAAGCTCGAAATAACTTTCTGCAAAAGTATTAGAGTCGAGCTAAGCAAGGGGAAGTTTTGCGCACATTTTATGAAAATAAATTTAGACGGGACAGTGGGAAAACAATGTCGCAGCATTTTGTACAATATGCAAAAGTATTAGAGTCGAGCTAAGCAAGGGGAAGTTTTGCGCACATTTTATGAAAATAAATTTAGACGGGACAGTGGGAAAACAATGTCGCAGCATTTTGTACAATATGCCGCGCTAAATAGATACTTGGACGTACCAATGTCAGAAATAGATTTGGTGAATGTGTTGAGTTGTCATTATCCAATAAATACCTGAATGCATTTAAAAGCGGGAAAAATTACCACTATTAAAGAAGCAATAGATTTTCTGAGCGTGTGTGATGGTTTGGAGGCAAACCAAACACGAAACGCGGTGGTACGGGGAGACTTTTCGGACAATTCCAGAAATAATAGTAGACCATATTTTGGGCCACGTAACCGCCAAAATTATTATCGGAATGACAACAGAGAACCACAGTTCCAGCCCATTAACAGTAATCAGAATCAAAGTATTGTACAAGATGAGAGGGTAAGACCTGAAAATCAGGATAATAATCAGTCCGCTAGTCCTTTAAACTAAGTTCGGCAGCTGGGGCTCCACCAGAGAATTATCTGCCAAGTTATACTATGTTAGGGGCATTCAACGGAGTAAAAGAGTTGTTAGCAAGTCACTCAGACCTGATAGAAGAAGGAGAAGAAATGGGCAGGGAAGTAAAGAAAATAGATGGCATGAAATCGGTCAAGGTCAAGGTGGATCTAAGCAATGAATTTCCTATAGAGGCATGGGTAGACACAGGAGCGGCATATTCAGTTATGAGTCAAAGTTTACACGAAACGATGAAAGATAAGGGATTAATACTCGAAACGCTCCCTGTAACCAACTTGAGAATTTATGGGGCATTGGGACAACGAAATGAACGGGTAACGAAACGGGCTCTGATTGGTGTATATACATGTGCTGGATCCGTAGCCATAAACTGTCTGGTATTGAAAAGTTTATTCACAGAATTAATGATAGGGGTGGATTTTCTGAGAAGGGCGAAAACATTCATTAACCTCTGCGAAGGAGAAGTTAAAGGGGTTGCGAAGACGATAGAAGGAAGCGACATAGAATTTAAATGGGCTGTGATAAAAATGGCAAATTTAGCGGAGGATAAGAATATAGCTCCGTTAAGAGCAATAGAGTCACACCAATATGAGGTGGAGGATAATAGAAGCACAGACAAGAAAATTGACCTGCAGAAACAATTTTCAGAAGTCGCAGAGGGAATTATAGGAATAAACAAAGGGGAAAGAGCGCTGCTAGTTGAGGTGTTGACTAGAAACCGGTCTGTGTTCAGTGAAGAACCGGGTTTGCTGAGAGGATATGAACATAAGATAAAAACTATCCCTCATATGCCATTTAAAGCGAGATCATATCCAGTTCCTTATGCCATGCGTGAAGAAGTCAACGAGGCCCTAAAAAAATTGACGCAGGGAAGAATCATAGAAAGAGCTGAAAGTCCCTATATTAATAGTATTTGTATTGTCAAAAAAAAAGATGCCGAATTGCGAATATGCTTGGATGCGAGACAAGTAAATAAAGTAATACAGAACATATGTGAAAAACCAATACCAATAGAAGAAGCTTTGCGAAAGTTTGACAATAAACGTTGGCTAACCAGTACGGATTTAACCAAAGGGTTTTTATCAAGTTTTGCTAAATCATGAGTCTCGGAAATTAACCGCTTTCTTAGTAGGGTCGCGTCAATATCAATTTGTTAGGTTGCCGTTTGGTTTAAAAATAAGCTGTCAGGTATTTGTGCAACAGCTGGATTTGGCCCTGACGGAAGAAATACGAACTTTTGTCTCGGCGTACGTAGACGATCTGATAGTAGCCAGCGAAACATTCTGTGAGCATTTTAAGCATTTGGATTTACTATTCACGAGGTTAAGGGAAAAGGGTCTGACAGTAAACCTAAAAAAAACCTTGTTCTGCAGGACAGAAATCCCATTTTTAGGTCATATGATTTCGGAAAAGGGAATAACGCCATCTGCTGAAAAACTTACGGCAATCCAAAGTTTAGGAAGGCCAAGGAATGTGAAAAAACTGAGAGGAATAATTGGGTTTTGCAATTTCTATCGTAAATTCGTACCGGGTTACGCCGCACTCCTTCACACCTTAAATTCACTACTTAAAAAGGGAATAAAATTTAAGTGGGAAGATACCCATGAAATAGCTCTGGAGAATATCAAAAGGGCATTCCGTGAACACGTAAAATTGAATCAACCTAAATTTGATCGGGAATTTATTATTTGATGTGGTGCGAGCGGTAGAGGGGTGGCAGCAATATTGGGACAAATCGACGACGAAGGACGGGAAGGGATCATTAGCTTAGCAAGTAGGGGGCTGAAGAAATACGAAAACTCATACACTACCACCGAACTCGAGTTACTAGCAATTGTATTTGCTATGGAAAAATTTCGTCCATATGTTTTTGGTATGCGAGTAGTCTTATATACTGATCACCAAGCACTGTCATTTTTGAGACAATGTGAGCATTCTAACGCTAGACTTAAAAGGTGGGCATTAGCTTTAGAGCCTTATGATCTAGAAATCAAACACATAAAAGGAAAGGAAAATGAGCCTGCAGATTTCCTAAGTCGAAATTTACCAGAAACGGAGGCCAGCCATGAAATTAAAGAAAAGATCATTTTGGCAGCATTAGGTAGTAATATAAGTGAAAATGAAATGATCTAACTGTAGTTAGTAACCAAAACGAGGAAGGACGAAACTCTGGGAAAAATTATAATTGATTACGAGAAAGGGGTGAAATTGAGGGAAGGATTAAAAGTAGTGAATGGGTTAGTGTTCGAAGTGAATCCCAAGTCATATAGGGAGTGGGTATTGCTGGTGTCTGAAAAAAGTAAGACACGGATGTTACACATGTTTCACGATGAGAGGGGACATCCGGGATCAAATAAGTTAATTACTATGTTGAGACAAATTGTAAGGTGGAGAAAATGAAAAGAGATGCTAAAACTTATGTAAAAACGTGCCATAAATGCCAAATTTGTAAACACAGAAATATGACATTTGAAGGGCCATATCATACTGTGATCCCGAAAGGAAAGGGAGAAATACTTTACATTGATATTCTGGGGCCATTAGTGAAAAGTAGAGGGGGAATGTTATATGTTTTGGTTGTACTGGATGCGTTCACGAAACATATCCGCCTGTACGGACTAAAGAATGCCAGAATGTTACCGTGTCTTAATTCTATGTTAAAGAAGGACATACTAGAATATGGTAAACCTAAATGAATTGTGTCAGATCATGGAACCCGATTTTACAACTCCACGTGGCGTGATGCTTTAGAGCGGGAAAGTGTGAAAGTAAATTACACGTCCATTAGACACCCTCAGAGTAATGCGTCTGAAAGATACATGCGAACTATAGGGGCAATGTTGCGCATACTGTGCCTAGAAAAGCATAACAGCTGGGCGATCTATTTGGGGTAAATTCAAAATTTTGTAAATAAAAACTTTAGTTGCGTTACTGGAAAAATACCTGAGGAGCTCCAAAGCGGGCAGCAGTTGGAATTGCCGCTAGAGAAATTTATTGCGTTTCCCTCCAGCAGTAAAGGTTGGGATAATGATACGATGTCAAAGGAAGCACGATTAAGTAAAATTGCAGCTTCTCGGAATAAGAAGAAAAAGGTAAGAAACCATGTATTTTCTGAAGGCGAGTTAGTCTTAGTGAAAAGTTTAAGAGTGCCTGATACTGCTAACAAAATTTGCGCGAAGTTGTTGCCGGGTTAAAAGGGTCCATATGTAATTGTTAAATGTGGAAACAAAAACTATTACCATGTACAGAAAAGAGATGGCGGTCCAGTTAAAGTCTTCAACTTGTATAATTTGGTGCCATATCAACAAAGACATTCTGTTCAGATTTAATATGCGTAACATTTTAGTATAGAAACCTGTGTAAAAAATTAACGGAATGAACGTACTATTTTAATGTGGTGATTACATGTAAGTAAGCTGTGACGGAGCTGTGGAACGTCTGACTGTGCTGATGACATCGCTCTATTAACATTAACATGGCGAAGTGTACGGACTGGATGAGATCATGAGCGTGTTATATACTCATTAAAAATGGATTGTTTGGTTTGCAGAATTGGCGATACCCTCATTTTATATTCACTGGAAATTTTGCCTTTTCAACTTGTCAAAGTGCACGCATTTGAAAAGTGTGAACTGCCAATATTTGGGGCAATTGTAGTGAATAACAACCTTAAGTGGCCGCCCTTGTGTCCGCAGGCCTGAGTATGAATACATTAAACGCGCACGTGTTTCTTCCAGAGAAGCCAAACGAAATCCCGGGTACGCGTCCCTTTTTTTTGCATCGTTTGGGGGGGGGGGGCGGAGGACTTATAAATACTCCGAACCCGGATGAAAGTGGGTAGACGCAGGCAGACCGAGAGAGTCGAGAGGGTGGAGAATTTGGCGAGCGGGAAGAAACAAAGGTTTTGAGGGACGTCCATCGCGGGGAGGCCGAAGAAGGAGATCGAGTGCTGCTTACTACAAGACCAGTGATCCACTGCAAGTCGGCTGACGCCACAAGTAAAGTAAGCATCACAATTTATGTAAAGTGTCTTCAAAAGTAGAATTTTTTACACAGTGCGGAAATAGACTCTGTTCTTAAATAGCCACCGAACCGCCCACATTACCCTGTTGAGAAGGAGAACTTTTTAATCAAGCCGGAGCTAATTTTAATTTTATGCAGACCAATGTATATCTGCTGGCGCCCAACAATATTTTTTTAATGTACTTTTGTATTTTTTGTATTTTCTTGTAATAAAGTTTATTTTTTTATATTAAGTAATAAAAAGCTAATCATTACAATATATTGTAATAATTAAATATAAAGGTTAATGAAATGAATTGCCGCACGTTGAGTCGCCAAAAATGTAATGATTTTAAAGAGGAGATTAATTCTTTAACAAACAAAATTTTGTTGAATTATTTAAACAATTAATTTTCAGTTTTATTAAATTGATAATTCGTTCTGAAACAATTTATTTTATTTTAATAGAAAGGATCGAGAAATAATTACTACTTTAAACTTTATAATACCATTTTTTTTATTTAATAGAAATCTATAACATTTTCTCTGAGGTTAAATACATTTTAAGTTTCAATGTTTAGAAATTTGATAACTCTTCTCTCAGGGTCGCTTAACTGGGCTTGATAAGTAAAGAACAATCATAGAATTTATAAATTAAGGAATTAACAATCAAAACCAAAACGAGACGAACTAAATCTGACGAATATCTTTAACTATCGTTTACAAACTTAATTAACTAGTTTTCTACTTACAAAAATGTTCGGTTGGTACCAGACTTAGATTCCTGATCTCGGACACACAATTTACACTACAAAGGCCATGAAGCACTGACTTGATTGTCAAAAACACGGTGGTAGTTATTGAATTTTCATCCGGGAACTGGATCTGCTGCACCTCCGGATCTTCAGCCAGACGTATTGTTATACATTGTCTTTATGTGGAAAATGTTGATCTCAGTACGCGTATGAATCTTAATGTGGCGCAAATATTTGATTACTCTTTGCAGTTTTTTACAAAGTATCTCTCTGTCCACCTTTATACTTGGTTTTAAAAACTTGTAACTTTCTCAGTTGAATTTTATACTTAGGCCACGATGTGCGTTCTCTCAAATTTTACTTCCTCTCTTGCCTACAATATCAGACAGACTGCCGTTCCAGAAAGCGCTCGTTGCCCACGACAAAGCCCGCCGACACATTGTTGTATTTGAAGAATTGGTACCGCTAACAATCCAATTATTAAAATCATTACTGGCCTCTAATTAGTACTACAATATGTATATAAAATGTGGTGACAACCAATGTGTAATTAAATGAATTTTTTATAATTTCATTAATATTTGTATTGTCGGCGTAATAATTATGGCGCAGGTATTGTAAAGCATTGCTTTAGAATTTAGAGTGCTGAAGACGTATTATTGTCGGCGTATTTTGAGGTTGAAAGCTTGGACGAGAGAACAAGCCTGTCCATAACGGAAGCCCGCCTGTAGTGGTTGTGTTTAGCCTGTTGTTGAGGCTGCGTATTAAATGAAACAGTAAAGTGGAGAAGCTGCATTAATATCAGGACAGTAAAGTACAATCGTCAGTTTTCATTAATATCCACGACAGCAAAGTACAGTCGGCTAGTGGATACAGGATGGAAAAGCCTAGAATGAATGTTGAAGACGTGTTCGGTGGTCAGTTGGCCGGACGTTTAGCAAAGACAAACAACAGTTATCGAATAAGATTTTGAAAAGTGGTTATAAGTTGATGAGACAGATATAACTCAGCTGCGATTTAAAACTGATCAGCATTCTATAGAACTTAATTATATGTGGTTATTGTGCTGATTTAAGTTGTGAACAATGAAATACCATGGTCTGTTAAATAAAATCAATTTAAATTACTAGTGAAGTGTATAAGCACTGTTTTATGAGATCAGATCTGATGATTTGCTATGTACAAAATTTCCATTGTAAACCTTATATAAAAATTGCGTACCATCAGATTTCAGATTTATTTACATTTTTTGTTTTTTATTAAAATATTTGTCAATAGTAAGTTGTAAATTGATTGTTTAAAAGGGGAATAAATATTCTGTATTTAAAAGGCCCAGCAAAGATCCTGAGATAAGGAGAAAATTTCATTTATGTATAATAAAAATAGTTTAAAGATCGGCGAGTAATTGTTTTGTAATGTTAGGTATTTGTTTATAATAAATTAATTGTTGGCTCAGTTTCAATAAATGTTTTATTCATGCTCCATTTATTAGATATTTTTTCATTGTATTAATTTCCTTTTAATTAATTGTACATAATTGATCATTACATTTTGACGTGCCAATATGTGGCGAAATTTTAATAGTTGTTCCATTTAATTAATTTAATTGGCTGAAATATAGGTAGCACTGGCGATATTTTTATGTAAACTCGACCCCTATCCCGAAATGTTTTCACCTCCCATTCCGAACTCATTTACCCTGAAATAGTTTCATTCGACGAATATATCGCCATTTGATCATGTTCGAAAATTTCCACATCCGGTATTGTTAAACAAAAAGTATTCATTCCATGCAAAAATAGGCTGATTAGAGTGTTTGAAAATTTCTACTGCCGCTAAGGACCCCTCCCACCCCCGCGCGTTACACAGCTTGTCACAATGAAACTCAGCCACATTTATAACCCCAAGAATTGACTCGAATCTCGGTCTATTAGCGTTATTTTCATGTAACGCTCTATCAAACACCGCTCTTAAGCGTGCTCCCCTCCCTTGCCGACAGGGAATGAAATTATACACAGAGAATATCTACCGAAATATAAAGAATTTAAATGACACCTAAAATCTGTTTTAATATTTTCACCCCGTTCAGTCCCACCAGTGGGGATTACTCTGTAATTTTCATGTAATAATTATTCTCAGCGACACCCATATCCCCGATTTAGACTACTATCTCGGTTTTTTGCGTTATTTTTATGTAATGCAACTCCACACTACCCTTCATAGTTCTCTCTTCCCAAACCAATAGGGGTTTTATTTGTACACAGGATATATTAAAAAATATTATGAGTGTCATTGACCCCGAAAAAAATTTATTCGACGAAAATATCGACAGGTTAGTAATTTTGAATTTTTAACCCCACCCCACCATAGACATCGCGTTGCCTAGTTTGTCAAAAATAAACTTAGTAACATCCATAATCTCGATTTGACTCGAATCTCGTTTTTTTATCGTTTAAAACCCGTAAGCGTGATCCCCTCCGTACCCCAAAGTGGTTAAATTTATACACAAGAAATCAGTAAAAATTATATCAATCTAATTAATATTGACAAATATTTATTCAATGCAAATATCGGCAGTTTTTACAAGTTTTAAAATTTTCGCCCCGCCCACGCCCGCCCCCGGGGGTTAAATGGCAAATTGAATGTCTTAATTATACTCAGCAACATCCATAACCCAGTATTTGACTCTAATCTCGGTTGCTTTCTCGTTATTTTCTTATAACGCCCTCCACCCCCACCCCTAATTGTGCTTACTTTCCCATGCTGTAAGCGGTTGAAATTATACATAGGAACCTGTAGAGAAATATTACGAATCTCATTGTTTCCGAAATATATTTCTTCGACGCAAAAGTTTGAAAATTTCTATCCCCGCCCAGCCCCTGCCACCACGTTACTCAGTTTTTAAAAATGAACTCAGCGACAACCATCACCTTCGATTTGATTCGAATCTCGTTTATTTTCGCGTTAGTTTGTTGTACCTCCTCTTCACCCTCCGCCCTTACGTGCTCCTAACTCATGCCGAAAGGTGTTGAAATTATACACAAAAAACATCGGTAGAAATACTATCAATGTCATTGACCTATGAGAAATATTTATTCCACACAAACATCAACCATTAACATGTTAGAAAATTTACACCCCCGCCAACCCCTCGTTTGGGAGTTACATGTTTAGGCTAATGTCATAATTAAACTCGTTGACAACCATAACCCTGAATTCGACTACAAATGCGTTTTTTACGTAATTCCATTCTACCATACCCCTCGGAATACTGAAAGGGGTTGAAATTAAACACGAATAACATATAGAGAAATTTTATGAATGTCATCGATCCCGAAATATATTTATTTGACGAAAAATTCGGCCGCTTAACTAATTTTAAATTTTCTACCCCCGCCCACCTCTACCCAGCCCCTCCCACCACTGCCCTACCCCTAGGCTATAATTCCTAAAAATATTTATCTGACTAAACTATAGGATATTTCAGGATGTTTGAATATTTCCAGACCCGTCCATCCCAACCCCTAAGCGTGCTGCCCTCGAATGGGGTAAGAGGTAAAAATTTTATATACACAAAATAGGTAAAAACACTAATAATCTAATTAACCACGACAGTAATTTATTCCACTTAAATATCGTCCGTTAAACATATTTGAAACTATCAATCCCCGACCAACCTCACCCCTAAAACTGCTCTCCCATCATGCCTAATGTGGTTGAAATTTTATAAACATAACATACATAAAAATACTATGAAGTAATATGAATTAAGTATGATAAATAATTATACAACGCTTATATCGGCTGAAATTGCATGCTTCAAAATGTCCACCCCCGTCCTCCCCCGCCCAATGGAGGTTAAACGACCAGTTGAATGTCATAATTAAACTCGGCGACATCCATAACCATCGAATTGATTCCAATCTCGGTTGTTTTTGCGATATTTTCTTGTAAGAACCTTCCACCCCAACCCGTCACAATGAACCCCCTTATCCCGCAAAAGGTTGAAATTTTATACTCATAAAATGGATAGAAATACTATAAATCGAATTAACCCAGAAAAATATTTATTCCACGCAAATATCGACTGTTTACCATGTTTGAAAATTTCCAGCCCGTCCACCCTCGCCTCTGTGCCAGTTGAATGTCATAATTAAACTCTGCGACATCCAAAACTTCAGATTTGATTTAATCTCAGTTTTATTAGCGTTATTTAATTGTAACGTCCGTCAACCCCCACCCCTAAAGGTACTCCTTTCCCATGCACTACGGGGTTGAAATTCTACTCATAATATCGGGTGAAAAACTATAAATATCTTTAATCCCTAAAATATTTATCTGCATAAAATATCGGCTATTTTAGTATGTTTGAATGTTTCCACCGCAACCCCTAAGTGTGCTTCCCTCTCATACCGAAATGGATTGAAATATGACAATCAACATCAGTAGATATATTATCGATGTCACTGACTTTGACAATTAATTATTCCACGCAAATATAGACTGTTTAAATTGTTATAAAAATTCCACCCCGTCAACCCCCGCCCCCTGGGGTTAAATGACAAACTGAATGTCATAATTGAACTCAGCGACATCCATAACCATTGATTTGACTCCCATGTCGGTTGTATTGTATGGTAGTGTGCCTCCACCCCCACCTATAAGGGTTCTCTACAGCTAAGACCGAAATTATACTCAGAGAACACGTAGATAAATTTTATGAATCTCATTGATCCAGAAAAATATTTAGTCGTCGCAAAACCCGTAAATTAACGTGTTTGACAATTTCCACCCCCGACCACACCCGTCTCTTGGAATTTAATTCCAATTTGAATGTCATAATTAACCTTTGCGTTGTCCATAATCCCGGGATTGATTGCAATCTCGGTTATATTCGAGTTATTTTCTTACAAAGCCCATCCACCCCCAACATTAAGGATAATACTTTCCCAAGCCATAAAAAGTTCAAATTTAAGTCATATACATCGGTAGAAACACTATTAATCACTTTTACCCCGAAAATATTA
Organism: Zhengitettix transpicula; assembly: GCA_037074705.1. Lineage (NCBI taxonomy): Eukaryota > Metazoa > Arthropoda > Insecta > Orthoptera > Tetrigidae > Zhengitettix > Zhengitettix transpicula. The sequence continues at coordinate 41,512,752 of CM073590.1, forward strand.
GCTGACATACATATCGAACGTGTTAGTATATTTTAAAATTTCCACCCCTAGCTACCCCCGCTTGGTGGACTTAAAGGGCAAGTTTAATATCTTAATTAAATTCACTGACAACTATAAACCCGGATTCAACTCCAAACTCGAATGTGTTAGCGTTATTTTTATGTAATGCCACTCCATCCCAACCCTTAAGGGTGCACTATTCCCACGCCTGAAAGAGATTGAAATTAAACACAAACAACATCAGTAAAAATACAATCAATAAAATTAACCGACAAAAATATTTATTCAATGCAAATATTTGCCTTGTTTGCATTTACCAAAAATTCCACCCCGTCCATCCCTGCTTGTGGGGATTAAATGCCAAGTTGAATGTCATAATTAAACTCGGTGACATCCAGAACCTTGAATTTGACTCCAATCTCGGTTTTTTCCGCGTTATTTTCCAATAACGGACCTCCACTCCCACTACTAAGGGTGCTCATTTCCTATGCTGTTAGAGGGTTGAAATTATACACATATTACATTGGTAGAAACACTATGAAACTCTTTCACAAAGAAATATAATTTTCCGCCTCTAATATCAACCATTTTAGCATGTATAAAATTTTCAACTCAGTCTACCCCCGATCCTGGGGGTTGAAAACGTGTCTCACCCCGACAGTGTTTGTCTCCTGATAGCAAAAAACACGTGTCCGAAATTTGGTGAAATTTGATCCACGGGTGTATATTTGTATGCGGAACATACACACATACATACATATACAAATACACTCATTTTTATTTATAACTAGCTGGGTGCCCGGCGTTGCCCGAGATGTCATTTACCCATAATCCCCAATATGTCTCCAATTTCGGTTGCTTTTGCGCTATTTTTATGTAACGCTCCACGAACCCTATCCCTAAATGTGCACCCTCGGATGCCGAAGGAGGTTGAACTCATTGACATAATATATCGGCCGTTTATACATGTTAGAAGATGACCACCCCCACAAATGTGCGATAATCAAACAGTATTTATTCCACGCAAAAATCGACCGTTAACATGGTTTGGAAATTTCTACCCCCGCCCACCACCTCCCAAACCCGTCCAAATTAGACTCGGCGACATTCATAGTTTCTGAATTGATTCGAATCTGGGTTGTTTTAGCGTTATTTTTATTTAACGTAATTCCACCCCAACCGCTAACCTTGCTCCCCTCACAGGGGTTGAAATTGTACACAAACAACATAGGTAAAAATACTATCAAAGTCATGAACCCAGGGAAATAATTATTTAACGCAAATATCGACCGTTTAAAATGTTTGAAAATTTCCTCCCGCGCCCAACTCCGCGAGGCCCCTCACACCCCCAACAAATCTCGTGCATTGCCCATGTTACCAAGTGACTCGAATCTCGTTTTTTGAGGTTAGTTTTATGAAACACACTTCCATCTCTACGCGTACTTCCCTACCATGCCGTAAGGTGTTCTTATTATACTCAATCAAAATCGGTAGAAATACTATCAATGACATTGCCTGCGTAAAATATTTATTTCACGCAAATATCGGCCATTATACATTTCTGAAAATTTATACCCCCGCCCAGAACTTACCTCCCCCAGTCACTTTCCCAATGGTTGTCATAAATAAACTCAGTGACATCCATAACTTGAATTTTACTCCAATCTGGGATTTATTTTTTTGTAACGCCCCTCATACCCCCACCCCTAAGTGTGATCTTTCACGTCCTTAAGAGGTTTAAATTAAAAACAGAATCGGTAGAAATATTATCAGTACATTGACCTCGATAGATATTCATTCCTTTCAAAAATGGACCGTCAAACATGTTTTAAAATTAACACCCCCGCCAACCCTTCCTTGGGGAGAGTTAAATGATTAGTTGAGTGTAATAATTGAACTCATCGACATCCATGACCGTGAGTTCGACTCCAATGTCGATTGTTTTTGCATCATTATATTGTAATTACATTCCACCCCCACCCTTAAGGGAAGCTCCATTCCCAATCCCAAAAGGGGTTGAAATTATACGCGGAGAAAATATAGATAAATTTTATTAATCAAATTGATCCAGAAATATATTTAATAACGACCGGTCAACATTTTTTTTAAAAATTCACACAACACCTCCCACCTCAGCCCACCCCTCACGCGTTGTCCAGAATGTCATAAATAAATTCACCCAACTCCTCCCACCTAAGCCCACCCCTCACGCGTTGTCCAGAATGTCATAAATAAATTCAGCGACATCCTTCGATTTGACTCGTTTTTTTCTTGTCGGTGCCCTCTACCCCCATGCATCGCCCTCATGCCGAAAGAGGGGTTCAATTTTTACACACACAGTTTGGGTAGAATTACTTTAAATCTAATTAACCCTGAAAATATTATTCACTTCTAATATCGGTCGTGATTTCATGTTTCAATATTTCCACTCCCGTCAAACACCACTCCTCGGGAGTTAAATGACAAATTAAATGTCATAATTAAACTCAGTGACATTCATAACCCTGTATTTGACTCTAATCTCGTTATTTATTTTTAACACCCGTTGACCCCCACCCCTAATGTGAGCTCCCTCTCAATCCCGAAAGGGATTCAAATTAAACTCAGAGACCGTGTAGTGATATTTTAATAATCTCATTGTTCCAGAAATATATGTAATCATTGCAAAATTCAGCCGCTTAAGTTCCTTTAAAATTTGTATTCTCCACTCACCTCCACCCAAACCCTCCCACCCTAGTCCAGCCCAACCCTGCGCGTTGCTCAAATTGTCATAAATTAACTCAGCGACATTAATTACGTTCGATTCATTCGAATGTTGGTTGTTTTCGAGTTATTTTCTTGTAACACACGTCTCCCCCCCTCCCCTAAGCGTTCTTCACCCTCATGTCGCAAGAGGTTGAAATTGTAATACATAAAATGTGTATAAATACTATAAATTAATTAACCTTGAAAAAAAATATTTTCCGTTAATATAGACCTTTTAACATGTTTGAAAATTTACAACCCCATCCTCTCCCGCCCCTGGGGATTAAGTGAGCAAATGAATATCATAATTACATTTTGTGACACCCAGAAACCTGGGTTTGACTGTAATATTGGTTTTACTCGCATTATTTATTTATAATGCCCGTCCACCCTCACCCCTAAGAGTGCTCCTTTTCCATGATGTAAGGGGTTAAAACCATACTCAAATAACATCGATTAAATTACTATATATCTCTTTGTTCCCAAAAAATTTTATCTGCCTAAACATCTGCTGTTTTAGCATATTTTAATGATTCCAGCTCCTCTCCTAAGTGTGCTTCCCTCTAATGCCGAAAAAGGTTAAATTTTACAAACAACATCGGTAGATATATTATAAATGTCATTGACCTCGACAATTAATTATTTAATGCAAATATCGACCGTTTAACATGTTAGAAAAATTACACCCCCGTCCACCCCAACCCTTGGGGTTAAAAGGCCAATTGAATGTCATAATTGAACACGGCGACATCCATTACCTTTGGTTTGACTCCAATCTCGGTTGTATTCGCGTTATTTTCTTGTAATACCCCTCCACCCCTAACCCTACGGTGCTCCTTTCCCATTCCGTAAGAGGTTGAAATTTTACTGACATACATTGGTACAAACATTATTAATCACTTTTTCCCCGAAAATATTTATCCTACTCAAATATCAGCCGTGTTAGCGTGTTTAAATATATCCATCCCATCTACTCCTAATTGAGACACTAAACAACAACTTGAATATCATAATTAAACTCACTGACAACAATAACCCTGGATTTGAGTCCAATCTCGATTGTGTTTGCACTATTTTTATATAAATCTACTCCACCCCACCCTTAAGGGTGCTCCTCCCAAACCACGAAAAAGGTTAATATTAAATATATGGAACATTTAGAGACATAAATAAATATCACTGAACCAGAAAAATATTTATTCGACGCAAATATCGACTGCTTATTATGTTTTAAAATTTCAACCCCTGTCCACCATTGCTCCTGGCGGTTAAAACACCAATTGATTGTCTTAATTAAACTCAGTGCCATCCATAATCATTGATTTGACTCTAATCTCGGTTGTATTCGCGTTATTTTCTTGTAATGCCCGTCCACCCTTACCCTTAAGGGCGCATCCCTCCCAAGCCCGAAATGGGTTGAAATTAAACTCGGAGAACATGTAGGGAAATTTTGTGAATATCATTGGTCCAGAAATATATTTATTTGAAGCAAAATTCAGCTATTTTAAAAGTTCTACCCTCCGCCCAACCCTTCCTACCCAATCCTACAACTGCGCGTTGCCCAGATTGTCATAAATTAACTCAGCGACATCCATTACCCTTGAGTTGACTCGAATCTCGGTATTTTTAGGTTTATTTACTTGGAAATCCCCTCCACCGCCACTCCTTAATGTGCTCAACCCTCGTGCCACAATGGATTAAAATTAATAAAAATCACATGAGTAGAAATACTATAAATCTAATTAACCCTGAAAAATATTTATGCAACGCAAATATCGGACATTTTAGCATGTTTGAAGATTTCCACCACCGTCCAATTATTCTGCTAGGGGTGGTAGGCGTGTTACATCCGCACAATATTTGTTTCCCTTTCGCAAAGAACACGTGTACGAAATTTGGTGAAAATGCTTCGAGGGTGTAGATTTGTAAGCGGAACATGCCCACATGTATACACACATAAATACCCGCTTAAGGCAATTTTATATAATAGAAGCTAGTTTTAAATAGTGTATATATATATACACTATTTAAAACAATTACTAAATTTGTAGATATATAATTTTTCCATCTGAAAATAAACTATTTGGTGGTTTTAGCAATCTGCAGTTGGCAGCATAGTATAAAATTAGTGCAAACATTACGAAATACGCTTTCTTTAATAGAAAAATATTAGTTTTTAACATTTAAGTATTGTTCTTACCATAATTCTATGTATCTTCCCGTGCGTATTGCAAGATATAATGAAAATAAACTATTTGGTTGTTTTAGCTGTCTGCAGTTGGTAGCATTGTTTAAAATTAATACAAAACGTTACGAAATACGCTGTCTTCAATAGAAAAATATCAATTTTGAACATTTAAGTATCGGTTTTATCATAATTCTATGTATCTTTCAGTGCGTATTGCAAGATATAATTTGGCAACATATTGGTCCCTGATCCCGTTATATATTCCACGTCAAAAGTCAAGTTATTTAAAAGAAAATTAATGCCATGGATTGTATAACCTTTCATAATAAATTATATTTATCACTCGATGTAGTATTGGTAGTATTCAATCAAAATATTTTTGCTCAGCTTCATTTCTCAGAAATTGATCATCTACAACGTCGATCTCAAAAATGGAAAACAAATACTGCTATCCTAACCTAAAATTTTTGTGTCACGACACAAATTGCACGCAATAATTTGTTTACATTTATACAAATTTATAGAAATACGTTGCGTAAAGTACAATTAATTGTACTTTTAATTCAATTTAAATGTTCCTATTTCTGTACATACCTTTGACTGAGAGGTAATTAATTGAATAACGACCATAAAAACTTTCGGAGTTCCGTACGTCATTTTGAATACCTTTATAGTTACAAACACATAATTCAGCAGTCGTACGTTAGACAAATCTTATTATCTTCTGAAATATTATACAGGATACAATAGTACGTTATATTATGAAACTTTAAAATCTCGGCCGACACATATTTGAATGTATTATAAGACGCCATATTGGCTTTTTTAAGTACGGCGGCGTAATTAACTTTTCCAAATTAACTTTGAGCAAAGATGGTAAAGTATTTCGTATTGTTTTTTATCTATTCGATGTAGTAATACTGGAAAAAGTTATACTTTTTATTCAATCAAAATATTTCTGCTTTATTTCATTACGAAATACAGAACTATATTTTTTATGATGCGTCAATGTTTTTCCAATGACGTCACCGTCTCTTGGCGCGCAGTAATTTAACACTAATTCGTAACTTATTTCAACTATAATTATTTCCACGTTTATTCTAGGCGTTTCTCACCCCCACAGTATTGGTTCTCGATTTTGGCAGAATATATATACCAATTTTTGTTGAAATCTGTCCACGCAATAAAATTTGTATACGGAACATACAAATATACAAACTCTCTGCTTTATTTATTAGACTAGCTGGGTGCCCGGCGTTGCCCGAGATGTCATTTATCTATAATCCCCAATATGTCTACAATTTCGGTTGCTTTTGCGCTATTTTTATGTAACGATCCACGAACCCTATCCCTAAATGTGCACCCTCCGATGCCGAAGGAGGTTGAACTCATTGACATAATATATCGGCCGTTTCTACATGTTAGAAGATGACCACCCCCACAAATGTGCGATAATCAAACAGTATTTATTCCACGCAAAAATCGACCGATTACATTGTTTGGAAATTTCTACCCCCGCCCACCACCTCCCAAACCCGTCCAAATTAGACTCGGCGACATTCATAGTTTCTGAATTGATTCGAATCTGGGTTGTTTTAGCGTTATTTTTATTTAACGTAATTCCACCCCAACCGCTAACCTTGCTCCCCTCACATGGGTTGAAATTGTTCACAAACAACATAGGTAAAAATACTATCAAAGTCATGAACCCAGGGAAATAATTATTTAACGCAAATATCGACCGTTTAAAATGTTTGAAAATTTCCTCCCGCGCCCAACTCCGCGAGGCCCCTCACACCCCCACCAAAACTCGTGCATTGTCCACGTAGCCAAGTGACTCGAATCTCGTTTTTTGAGGTTAGTTTTATGAAACACACCTCCATCTCTACGCGTACTTCCCTACCATGCCGTAAGGTGTTGAAATTATACTCAATCAAAATCGGTAGAAATACTATCAATGACATTGCCTGCGTAAAATATTTATTTCACGCAAATATCGGCCATTATACATTTCTGAAAATTTATACCCCCGCCCAGAACTTACCAACCCCAGTCACTTTCCCAATGGTTGTCATAAATAAACTCAGTGACATCCATAACTTGAATTTTACTCCAATCTGGGATTTATTTTCTTGTAACGCCCCTCATACCCCCACCCCTAAGTGTGATCTTTCACGTCCTTAAGAGGTTTAAATTAAAAACAGAATCGGTAGAAATATTATCAGTACATTGACCTCGATAGATATTCATTCCTTTCAAAAATGGACCGTTAAACATGTTTTAAAATTAACACCCCCGCCAACCCTTCCTTGGGGAGAGTTAAATGATTAGTTGAGTGTAATAATTAAACTCATTGACATCCATGACCGTGAGTTAGACTCCAATTTCGATTGTTTTTGCATCATTATATTGTAATTACACTCCACCCTCACCCTTAACGGAAGCTCCATTCCCAATCCCAAAAGGGGTTGAAATTATACGCGGAGAAAATATAGATAAATTTTATTAATCAAATTGATCCAGAAATATATTTAATAACGACCGGTCAACATTTTTTTTAAAAATTCACCCAACTCCTCCCACCTCAGCCCACCCCTCACGCGTTGTCCAGAATGTCATAAATAAATTCACCCAACTCCTCCCACCTCAGACCACCCCTCACGCGTTGTCCAGAATGTCATAAATAAATTCAGCGACATCCTTCGATTTGACTCGTTTTTTTCTTGTCGGTGCCCTCTACCCCCATGCATCGCCCTCATGCCGAAAGAGGGGTTCAATTTTTACACACACAACTTGGGTAGAATTACTTTAAATCCAATTAACCCTGAAAATATTATTCACTTCTAATATCGGTCGTGATTTCATGTTTCAATATTTCCACTCCCGTCAAACACCACTCCTCGGGAGTTAAATGACAAATTAAATGTCATAATTAAACTCAGTGACATTCATAACCCTGTATTTGACTCTAATCTCGTTATTTATTTTTAACACCCGTTGACTTCCCCCCCCCCCCTAATGTGAGCTCCCTCTCAATCCCGAAAGGGATTCAAATTAAACTCAGAGACCGTGTAGTGATATTTTAATAATCTCATTGTTCCAGAAATATATGTAATCGTTGCAAAATTCAGCCGCTTAAGTTCCTTTAAAATTTGTATTCTCCACTCACCTCCACCCAAACCCTCCCACCCTAGTCCAGCCCAACCCTGCGCGTTGCTCAAATTGTCATAAATTAACTCAGCGACATTAATTACGTTCGATTCATTCGAATGTTGGTTGTTTTCGAGTTATTTTCTTGTAACACACGTCTCCCCCCCTCCCCTAAGCGTTCTTCACCCTCATGTCGCAAGAGGTTGAAATTGTAATACATAAAATGTGTATAAATACTATAAATTAATTAACCTTGAAAAAAAATATTTTCCGTTAATATAGACCTTTTAACATGTTTGAAAATTTACAACCCCATCCTCTCCCGCCCCTGGGGATTAAGTGAGCAAATGAATATCATAATTACATTTTGTGACACCCAGAAACCTGGGTTTGACTGTAATATTGGTTTTACTCGCATTATTTATTTATAATGCCCGTCCACCCTCACCCCTAAGAGTGCTCCTTTTCCATGATGTAAGGGGTTAAAACCATACTCAAATAACATCGATTAAATTACTATATATCTCTTTGTTCCCAAAAAATTTTATCTACTAAACATCTGCTGTTTTAGCATATTTTAATGATTCCAGCTCCTCTCCTAAGTGTGCTTCCCTCTAATGCCGAAAAAGGTTAAATTTTACAAACAACATCGGTAGATATATTATAAATGTCATTGACCTCGACAATTAATTATTTAATGCAAATATCGACCGTTTAACATGTTAGAAAAATTACACCCCCGTCCACCCCAACCCTTGGGGTTAAAAGGCCAATTGAATGTCATAATTGAACACGGCGACATCCATTACCTTTGGTTTGACTCCAATCTCGGTTGTATTCGCGTTATTTTCATGTAATACCCCTCCACCCCTAACCCTACGGTGCTCCTTTCCCATTCCGTAAGAGGTTGAAATTTTACTGACATACATTGGTACAAACATTATTAATCACTTTTTCCCCGAAAATATTTATCCTACTCAAATATCAGCCGTGTTAGCGTGTTTAAATATATCCATCCCATCTACTCCTAATTGAGACACTAAACAACAACTTGAATATCATAATTAAACTCACTGACAACAATAACCCTGGATTTGAGTCCAATCTCGATTGTGTTTGCACTATTTTTATATAAATCTACTCCACCCCACCCTTAAGGGTGCTCCTCCCAAACCACGAAAAAGGTTAATATTAAATATATGGAACATTTAGAGACATTTTATAAATATCACTGAACCAGAAAAATATTTATTCGACGCAAATATCGACTGCTTATTATGTTTTAAAATTTCAACCCCCGTCCACCATTGCTCCTGGCGGTTAAAACACCAATTGATTGTCTTAATTAAACTCAGTGCCATCCATAATCATTGATTTGACTCTAATCTCGGTTGTATTCGCGTTATTTTCTTGTAATGCCCGTCCACCCTTACCCTTAAGGGCGCATCCCTCCCAAGCCCGAAATGGGTTGAAATTAAACTCGGAGAACATGTAGGGAAATTTTGTGAATATCATTGGTCCAGAAATATATTTATTTGAAGCAAAATTCGGCTATTTTAAAAGTTCTACCCTCCGCCCAACCCTTCCTACCCAATCCTACAACTGCGCGTTGCCCAGATTGTCATAAATTAACTCACCGACATCCATTACCTTTGAGTTGACTCGAATCTCGGTATTTTTAGGGTTATTTACTTGGAAACCCCCTCCACCGCCACTCCTTAATGTGCTCAACCCTCGTGCCACAATGGATTAAAATTAATAAAAATCACATGAGTAGAAATACTATAAATATAATTAACCCTGAAAAATATTTATGCAACGCAAATATCGGACATTTTAGCATGTTTGAAGATTTCCACCACCGTCCAATCATTCTCCTAGGGGTGGTAGGCGTGTTACACCCGCACAATATTTGTTTCCCTGTCGCAAAGAACACGTGTACGAAATTTGGTGAAAATGCTTCGAGGGTGTAGATTTGTAAGCGGAACATGCCCACATGTATACACACATAAATACCCGCATAAGGCAATTTTATATAATAGAAGCTAGTTTTAAATAGTGTATATATATATACACTATTTAAAACATTTACTAAATTTGTAGATATATAATTTTTCCATCTGAAAATAAACTATTTGGTGGTTTTAGCAATCTGCAGTTGGCAGCATAGTATAAAATTAGTGCAAAACATTACGAAATACGCTTTCTTTAATAGAAAAATATTAGTTTTTAACATTTAAGTATTGTTCTTACCATAATTCTATGTATCTTCCCGTGCGTATTGCAAGATATAATGAAAATAAACTATTTGGTTGTTTTAGCTGTCTGCAGTTGGTAGCATTGTTTAAAATTAATACAAAACGTTACGAAATACGCTGTCTTCAATAGAAAAATATCAATTTTGAACATTTATGTATCGGTTTTATCATAATTCTATGTATCTTCCAGTGCGTATTGCAAGATATAATTTGGCAACATATTGGTCCCTGATCCCGTTAAATATTCCACGTCAAAAGTCAAGTTATTTAAAAGAAATTTAATGCCATGGATTGTATAACCTTTCATAATAAATTATATTTATCACTGGTAGTGGTAGATTTAATTATACTTATTATTCAATCAAAATATTTTTGCTCAGCTTCATTTCTCAGAAATTGAACATCTACAACGTCGATCTCAAAAATGGAAAACAAATACTGCTATCCTAACCTAAAATTTTTGTGTCACGACACAAATTGCACGCAATAATTTGTTTACATTTATACAAATTTATAGAAATACGTTGCGTAAAGTACAATTAATTGTACTTTTAATTCAATTAAAATGTTCCTATTTCTGAATACCTTTGATTGAGAGTGCATGAATTGAATAACGACCATAAAAACTTTCGGAGTTCCGTACGTCATTTTGAATACCTTTATAGTTACAAACACATAATTCAGCAGACGTACCTTAGACAAATCTTATTATCTTCTGAAATATTATACAGGATACAATAGTACGTTATATTATGAAACTTTAAAATCTCGGCCGACACATATTTGAATGTATTATAAGGCGCCATATTGGCTTTTTTAAGTACGGCGGCGTAATTAACTTTTCCAAATTAACTTTGAGCAAAGATGGTAAAGTATTTCGTATTGTTTTTTATCTATTCGATGGAGTATTACTGGAAAAAGGTAATACTTTTTATTCAATCAAAATATTTCTGCTTTATTTCATTACGAAATACAGAACTATATTTTTTATGATGCGTCAATGTTTTTCCAATGACGTCACCGTCTCTTGACGCGCAGTAATTTAACACTAATTCATAACTTATTTCAACTATAATTATTTCCACGTTTATTCTAGGGGTTTCTCACCCCCACAGTGCTGATTCTCGGTTTTGGCAGAATATATATACCAATTTTTGTTGAATTCTGTCCACGCAATAAAATTTGTATTAAGAACATACAAATATACAAACTCTCTGCTTTATTTATTAGATAGATAACTAGCTGGGTGCCCGGCGTTGCCCGAGATGTCATTTATCTATAACCATCCATAAGACTCCAATTTTGGTTACTTTTGCGCTATTTTTATGTAAAGCTCCTCGAACCGTATCCCTAAATGTGCTAACCTCCCCTGCCGAAGGGGGATGAAATCATTGACTAAATATATCGGCCGTTTTTACATGTTAGAAGATGACCACCCCCACAAATATGCGATAATGAAAAAGAATGTATTCCACGCAAAAATCGACCGATTACATTGTCTGAAAATTTATTCCCCCGCCCAACACCTCTCAAACCCGTCGCGTTACCCAGGTTGTGACAATTAGATTCAGCGACATTCATAGTCTCGGAATTGATTCGAATCTCGGTTGTTTTTGCGGGATTTTATTTAACGTACCTCCACGCCACCATTAAGCTTTCTCCCCTCACAGGGGTTAAATTATACACAAACAACATCGGTATAAATACTTTCAAAGTAATTAACCCCAGGAAATAATTATCGCAAATATCAACCGTTTAACATGTTTGAAATTTTTCACCCCCGACCACTCCCGCTTCGGGGACTTAAACTATAAAGTTTAATGTCATAATTAAACTCAGTGACAATCCCGATAGTTTCTGGTTTCTTTTTATGTAATGCTACTTCCACGCCCATCCTTAAAGGTGCACCCTTCCGAGTCCGAAAGGGGTTGAAATTATACACAGAGAACATGTAGGGAAATTTTATTAATCTAATTCATCCCGAAATATATTTAATCGATGCAAAAACTGCCGATCAAGTCATCCCAACCCAGTCGATACCCGCGCGTTGTCCAGATTGTCATAAATAAATTCAGCGACATCCATTACCTTCGATTTGACTCGAATCTCGGTTGTTTTCCCGTTATTTTCAAGGAAATCCCCTCCACCCCCACCCCTATCATGCCTACAAACAACATCGGTAGAAATACTATCTACGTGAATGGTCCCGGCATTTATTTATTCCATGCTAATATCGATGATTTAACATGTTAGAAAATTTCCATCCCATCCACTGCCACTAAATGGCCAATTTGATGCTATAATTGAACTGGGCGACATCCATAACCTTCGATTTGACTCCAATCTCGGTTGTATTCGCGTTATTTTATTGCAGCGTTCCTCCACCCAACACCTAAAAGTGCTCTACTGATAAGCCCGAAAGGGGTTGAAGTTATAATCTGTGTAAATGTACAGAAATCTCATTGATCCGGAATAATATTTAGTTGCAAAGTTGATTAACATGTTTGACAATTTCCACTCCCGACCAAGCCCGACCCTGGGAGGTTAATTGCTAGTTTATAGCATAATTAAACTCAGCGTTATCCATAACTTTGCTTTTGACTCCAGTCTCGTTTGTATTCGAGTTAGTTTTTTGTAATATTCCTCAACCCCCACCCCTACAATTCTCCTTTCCCATGCCGTAAAATGTTTGAAATTTTACTCACATAAATTGGTACAAACACTATCAATCACTTTTACCCGGAAATTATTTATCTGACTGTGTTAGCATGTATGAAGAATTTGAACCACCGGAATAGATTTGTATTCTCCACCCCAAACGCTAGGGGTGCTCTTACCCCAGGGTGTAGAGGTTGAAAATTATATTCAGATATCATCAGTGGAAAGACTATAAATATCTTTGACCCCTAAAAACATTTATCCGACGGAAATATCGACTGTTTTAGCATGTCCAAATATTTCCACCCCCGCTTCTGGGGGTGGTAAGCGCGTCTCACCGCAACAGTGTTGTTTTCCTGGTTGCAAAGAACACGTGTACGAAATTTGGTGAAATTTGGTCCACCGGTATACATTTCTATTCTCCACCCCAAACCCTAAGGGTGCCCTTTTCCCAGGGTGTAGGGGATGAAAATTATATTCAGAAAACATCGGTAGAAACACCATCAATATCTTGGACCCCTAAAAGTTATTATCCGACTAAAATATCGCTTGTTTTAGCATGTTTAAATATTTAAATATTTGTATAACGAACATACGAACATACAAACATACAAACATACATACACTCTTTTTTATTTATAAGAAGATTAAGTGTAATAATTATTTATATTAAGCCCTTTCGTTCTGGTAGAAAAGGGATTATTAATGGATTGATTTATATGGTTTGGGATTTTGAGAACAATTGTTCTAATAATGTAGATTACGTGGATAATATTTTCATTTAAGTTGTAGTAAACTAAATTATAAACTACGTTAGTGTGGGGACGAATATTCCGTGTCCCCACGCGAGCAAGAGGGTCCCGTTACGCGTCCCGTTAGGGGATGCAAACAATGCTCCCCACCAAGTAACGGGACCCTACCGAGTACCTACAGCGTGCACACGGAGAGCGCCATTCTGTTTCCGGCTCTCGCGCGACACATTACCTGTGCTTCCCGACAACGGCCAGAGTCGCACCACGTGGTGGAATAAAGTTTTAGTTTAGGAGACCAGGCTTATTACTCCCGGCTCCGGGAATCCTAACCCTGCACGAGTCTCTCCTATATTGGTGACCCCTACGATGGACATTTTGAACAACAAAATCGCCGAGCTACAGCAGGAGATCGCAAGGCTGAAGGAGGATCCACGTGGCCAACACCATGACGCAGCACAGGTCTGTAGGATCACACCGAAGCTGCCGGCTTTCTGGGCGGACAATACGGACGTCTGGTTCGCCCAGGCGGAAAGCCAATTCGCCATCGCCGGCATCACGCAGGACGCCACCAAGTTCAACCACATCGCAGCTCACCTCGAACAAAGATGGGCTGCGGAAGTCCAGGACATCCTCGTCAACCCGCCAGCAACAGGCAAGTACGAGTGTTTAAAGAAAGCTCTGATACAGAGACTTTCGCCCTCACAAGAGCGAAGAACTCGGCTGCTGCTCAGCGAAGCCGAACTTGGCGACAGATCTCCGTCGCAGTTCCTGCGGTACCTCCGCAGCCTAGTAGGGCCTACTCAAGTGTCGGACGATTTCCTGCGGACGTTGTGGCTGCAGCGCCTGCCGGCCTACGTACAGGTCGCGGTCCAAAGTCATATAGACGCACCGCTCGCCACGGCCGCCCAAATCGCTGACAGGCTTATGGAGATTCCAACACCCGGTCTTCCACCGCACGTCCACGCTGCCAGCACGAGCTCACAGTCCACCAATCAGGCAGATGAACTCCACGGCCCATCAGCCCCTAGCCTCGAGCAGCGCCTGGAGGCGCTCACCGCGGAAGTCGCAGCCCTACGAGGCGAACGAAGGCCGCCAGCACGCCGTCAGCCGCCCGAACAACAGCGTGGCCGCCGCGACAACGCCAGCACCGGGAAATGCTGGTACCACAGACGGTTCGGTAGCCGGGCTCAACGCTGCGAACCCCCGTGCAGCTACACCCAGGGAAACGAGTAAGGCAGCCGGCTATTGCAGCTGCCGGCTGCCCATCCAGTGGACGCCGTCTCGTCGTTAGGGACCACACCAGCGGACATGGGTTCCTAGTCGACACCGGTTCCGACTTATGTTGCTTCCCGCGCAACCTACTCAAGGGCCAGCGCGCGGTCACCAACTACAAGCTCAGCGCCGCGAACAGCAGTACTATCAACACGTACGGCTGCCTACCCATGCGAATCGACCTGGGGCTGCACCGGGTGTTCGTATGGCGTTTCATCATCGCGGACGTCGCGTTGCCAATAATCGGCGCTGATTTCCTGGTACACTTTGGACTTCTACCGGACTGTCGAAGCGGGCGCCTGCTCGACGGGACGACGGGCCGCGTCGTAAGCGCGAATAAGGACCGATCGCCGCAACCCAGCGTCAGGGTGCTGACGACGTGCTCGCCATACCAGGACCTCCTGAGCCGATTCCCGGAGCTCACGCGCCCGGCCGGCGCGCCCCGCGTTGTTCGTCACACCACGGTTCACCACATCCGGACGACGCCAGGACCCCCAGTTTCCTGTAGACCACGACGCCTGGCACCGGAGCGGCTCCACATCGCACGGGCAGAATTCGAGGCCATGCTCGCCGACGGGACCGCGCGACGATCGAAGAGCCCGTGGGCATCGCCGCTGCATCTCGTGCCTAAGAAGAAAGACGGAGAATGGCGCCCATGCGGTGATTATCGCGCGCTGAACGCGCGAACCGTCCCAGACAGGTATCCCGTTCGGCACGTACAGGACTTTGCTATGAGCCTTCGAGGAAGCAAAATATATTCTGTCCTCGACCTCGTTAAGGCATACACACAGATTCCGGTGCACACGACGGACATCCCGAAAACGGCCATAACCACGCCGTTCGGGATGTTCGAATTCCCGTTCATGACCTTTGGACTGAGAAATGCTGGACAAACGTTCCAGAGGTTTATGGACGAAGTGTTACAGGGGCTGGACTTCTGCTTCCCGTACATCGACGACATTCTAATCTACAGCGCGTCTCCAGAGCAACACCGGGAACACCTGCGAACCGTTTTCCGCCGATTGTCGCAGCACGGCATAATCGTCAACGTGGAAAAGAGCGTGCTGGGCCAGCAGGCCGTAACCTTCCTCGGCTACCACGTTTCCTCGGAAGGCGTAAGCGCCGTACCAGAACGTGTCGCCGCACTGCGCGATTTCCAGCGCCCATCCAACGCCAGAGGGCTCCGTCGCTTCTTGGGAATGATAAATTTCTATCGTCGTTTCCTTCCCAAGGCAGCGGCGCATCAAGCAGAGCTCCAGGAGGCTCTCTCAGGTCTCCGCGGCACCCACCCTGTGCCCTGGAACCCACTCAGTACAGCAGCCTTCGAGAAATGCAAGGCCTCGCTCGCCAACGCAACGATGCTGGCTCACCCGGACCCTACGGCACAGCTCGGGCTTTTCACCGACGCGTCGCAGAATGCAGTCGGCGCCAGCTTGCAGCAGCAAGTGGGAGGAGCGTGGCAACCGTTGGGTTTCTTCTCCCGGAAGCTGACGCCGCAGCAAACACAGTGGCCGGCATATTATCGGGAGCTACTCGCCATCTTTTTGGCGGTCCGGCATTTTCGTCACGCGTTGGAGGCTCAACACACAATAATATTTACTGACCATAAGCCCATATGTTTTGCCTATCAGCAGCAGAACGAGAGACTCCCGCCCGTTCAGAGGAACCACCTGACGTACATCTCGCAGTTCACCACGGACATTCGGCACGTCAATGGGTCCCAAAACATAGTCGCCGACGCGTTATCCCGCGTCGAAGCTTTGACAGCAGCCAATAGCCCGGTGGATCTCAGCCGCATCGCCCAGCAGCAAGCCGAGGACGACGAGCTACGCGAGCTGCTAGCCGGCAGCACAGCACTCCAGCTCCGCCACGTCGATGTCCCAGGACTCGACCTCCGGGTGTTATGTGATGTATCGACGGGTCGCCAACGCCTAGTCGTCCCAGCTCCAAGTCGCAGACAGGTATTCGACGCGGTCCACGGCCTGAGCCATCCCGGCACACGCGCTACCACGCGCCTGATTACGTCGCGTTTCGTTTGGCCCGGGGTTAAACGAGACATACGCGTATGGACTCGGGCGTGTTTGCAATGTCAGCGCGCGAAGATTACACGGCACGTCCACACGCCACTGGGAGACTTCACGACGCCGTCAGCTCGTTTCCGTCACATACACATTGACATCGTGGGTCCACTGCCGCCAGCAGGCTCTTACCGCTACCTCCTGACGGCGATCGACCGTGCATCGCGTTGGCCAGAAGCTTATCCACTGGAGCGAATCACCGCAGAAGATGTGGCCAACGCCCTGCTCCACGGCTGGATCTCGCGCTATGGCTGCCCAGAGCGTGTTACTACGGACCAAGGACGGCAGTTCGAGTCCGATCTTTTTCAGGCACTGGGGAAGTACACGGGCTGGCAGAGGTCCCGCACGACGCCGTACCACCCACAGGCTAACGGGCTAGTAGAACGGCTCCACAGGCAGCTGAAGGCAGCGATAATGTGCCATGAAGGCGCCTCCTGGCTCGACGCCCTCCCGGTCGTCATGCTCGGGATTCGTACCGCCTTCAAGGAGGACCTGCAGACATCAGCCGCCGAACTGGTGTTTGGAGAACCGCTACGTCTGCCCGGCGAATTCTTCACCGCAGAACCCGAGCTTGGCGCCCCGACGTCACTCATCGAGCGGGTCCGCCAGGCAACAACAAACATACGGCCCACACCGGCTTCGCGACGCTCCCGACCAGGAAGCTTCGTGTTCAAGGAGTTGGCGACTTGCACCCATGCTTTTCTCCGTGACGACGGTATAAAGGCCTCCCTTTGTACGCCTTACACGGGACCCTACCGCATCGTCAGCAGGGACGAGAAAACCTGCGTGTTGCATACAAGTCGCGGAGAAACACGAGTTTCACTGGACAGGGTAAAACCGGCCTTCATGTTGCGCCCAGAGGAAGCAGTTGGGCCCCCCAGCATAGCGCCGGCAGCCACGAACGACAGCCCGGTGGCACCACAGGCGACGTTCTCCACGCCAGCGCAAAGAGACTGGCCTCGCCCGCATCGCCTAGCAGCGCCGCCAACTCGCTCGGGTCGCCGGGCCCGTGCCCCGGACCGCTACTCGCCCACGCCGTAGAACATTTCGCACATTATTATTTTTTTTTGTAAATATTCTGTATATTGTTTTGTAAAAATTATGAACATATATATTTATTATGGTATTGTAATGCGACTCTGGCACAAAACGTATATCCTGACTCCGTCTCTTAACGGGTGGCTGGTGTGGGGACGAATATTCCGTGTCCCCACGCGAGCAAGAGGGTCCCGTTACGCGTCCCGTTAGGGGATGCAAACAATGCTCCCCACCAAGTAACGGGACCCTACCGAGTACCTACAGCGTGCACACGGAGAGCGCCATTCTGTTTCCGGCTCTCGCGCGACACATTACCTGTGCTTCCCGACAACGGCCAGAGTCGCACCACGTGGTGGAATAAAGTTTTAGTTTAGGAGACCAGGCTTATTACTCCCGGCTCCGGGAATCCTAACCCTGCACGAGTCTCTCCTATAGTTAGCATGTAGAGTTTTTGTTACATGTATTTGTCCGTGATTATTTGTTGCTTTATTTCTTCTCAATAATACAACATCAATTACGGAATAAATGTAAAATTATGTTTATAACAATTTATAATATAAAAACTTTTTAAAAGAGTATAAAAAGCAATGGTTCTGAAACACTTTTACTTTTGATTAAACGTCGTTATTAATGGAATAAACATCGGTTAAAATAGTATGAACAACACCACCCCTAAATCTGCTACTTTCCCGTGGTGGAAAGGGTTGAATTTTTACTCATATCACATCGGTAGAAACACTTTACCCATAAACACATAACATTTTGGCAGTTTTAGAATAATAGACAATTCTCACCCCCAGCCCTAAGCAAGCTCACCACTAATGTCTAAAGGGATTTATATTTTCAACAACATCCGTTGAAATAGTATTCACGTAATTCTCCTCCAAGAACGCGCAAGAACTGACTATTTATCTTCCTTCCAACCCCCACCCTTTCGGGTTAAATGGGCAATTAAAAATATTTATCCGAAATAAACTCAATGACATCCATAACCTTCGATTTGACTCCAAACTCGGTTGTATTCGCGTTATTTTTCTGTAAAGCAACTCCACCCCAAACCCTAAGGGTGCCCTTTTCCCAGGGCGTAGGAGATGAATATTATATTCAGATAACATCGGTAGAAACACAATCAATATGTTTGACCCCGAAAATATTTATCCAAATCTAATACCTGCTGTTTTAGCATGTTTAAGTATTTCAACCCCCGTCCACCCCCGCTTCTGGGGTTGGTAGACGCGTCTCACCCCGACAGTGTTGTTTTCCTGGTCGCAAAGAACCCGTGTACGAAATTTGGTGAAATTTGCTCCAGCGGTGTAGATTTGTATTCTCCACCCCAAACGCTAGGGGTGCTCTTTCCCCGGGGTGTAGAGGTTGAAAATTATATTCAGATATCATCAGTGGAAAGACTATAAATATTTTTGGCCCCTAAAAATATTTATCCGACTGAAATATCGACTGTTTTAGCACGTTCAAATATTTCCACCCCCGTCCACCCCCGCTTCTGGGGGTGGTAGGCGCGTCTCACCCCGACAGTGTTGTTTTCCTGGTCGCAAAGAACACGTGTACGAAATTTGGTGAAATTTGATCCACCGGTATAGATTTGTATTCTCCACCCCAAACCCTAAGGGGGCCCTTTTCATAGGCTGTAGGGGATGAAAATTATATTCAGAAAACATCGGTAGAAATACCATAAATATATTGGACCCCTAAAAATTATTATTCGACTAAAATATCGGCTGTTTTAGCATGTTTAAATATTTCAACCCCCGTGCATCCCCGCTTCTGGGGGTGGTAGACATGTCTCACCCCGACAGTGTTTGTTTCCTGGTCGCAAAGAACACGTGTACGAAATTTGGTGAAATTCGCTCCACTGGTGTAGATTTGTATAAGGAACATACAAACAAACATATATATATATATATATATATATACTAGCTGGGTGCCCGGCGTTGCCCGAGATGTCATTTATCTATAACCATAGATAAGACTCCAATTTTGGTTACTTTTGAGCTATTTTTATGTAAAGCTCCTCGAACCCTATCCCTAAATGTGCTCACCTCCCATGCCGAAGGGGGATGAACTCATTGACTAAATATATCGGCCGTTTTTATATGTTAGAAGATGACCACCCCCACAAATATGCGATAATGAAAAAGAATGTATTCCACGCAAAAATCGGCCGATTACATTGTCTGAAAATTTATTCCCCCGCCCAACACCGCCCAAACCCGTCGCGTTACCCAGGTTGTCACAATTAGATTCAGCGACATTCATAGTCTCTGAATTGATTCGAATCTCGGTTGTTTTTGCGTTTTTTATTTAACGTACCTCCACCCCACCCCTAAGCTTGCTCCCCTCACAGGGGTTAAATTATACACAAACAACATCGGTATAAATACTATCAAAGTAATTGACCCAAGGAAATAATTATCGCAAATATCGACCGTTTAACATGTTTGAAAATTTTCACCCCCGACCACTCCCGCTTCGGAGACTTAAACGGTCAAGTTTAATGTCAAAATTAAACTCAGTGACAATCCCGATAGTTTCTGGTTTCTTTTTATGTAATGCTACTTCACGCCCACCCTTAAGGGTGCACCCTTCCGAGTCCGACAGGGGTTGAAATTATACACAGAGAACATGTAGGGAAATTTTATTAATCTAATTCTTCCCGAAATATATTTAATCGATTCAAAAACAGCCGGTCAACTCATCCCAACCCAGCCGATACCCGCGCGTTGTCCAGATTGTCATAAATAAATTCAGCGACCTCCATTACCTTCGATTTGACTCGAATCTCGGTTGTTTTCCAGTTATTTTCAAGGAAATTAATTAAACTCACTGACAATCCCGATAGTCTCTGGTTTTTTTATGTAATGCTACTTCACGCCCACCCTTAAGGGTGCACCCTTCTGAGTCCGAAAAAGGTTGAAATTATACACAGAGAACATGTAGGGAAATTTTATTAATCTAATTCATCCCGAAATATATTTAATCGACGCAAAAAACAGCCGGTCAACTCATCCCAACCCAGCCGATACCCGCGCGTTGTCCATATTGTCATAAATAAGTTCAGCGACATCCATTACCTTCGATTTGACTCGAATCTCGGTTGTTTTCCCGTTATTTTCAAGGAAATCCCCTCCACCCCCACCCCTATCATGCCTACAAACAACATCGGTAGACATACTATCAACGTGAATGGTCCCGGCATTTATTTATTCCACGCTAATATCGATGATTTAACATGTTAGAAAATTTCCATCCCATCCACTACCGCCCCTTGGGACTAAATGGCCAATTTGATGCTATAATTGAACTGGGCGACATCCATAACCTTCGATTTGACTCCAATCTCGGTTGTATTCGCGTTATTTTATTGCAGCGTTCCTCCACCCAACAACTAAAAGTGCTCTACTGATAAGCCCGAAAAGGGTTGAAGTTATAATCTGTGTAAATGTAGAGAAATCTCATTGATCCGGAAAAATATTTAGTTGCAAAGTTGATTAACATGTATGACAATTTCCACTTCCGACCACGCTCGTCCCTGGGAGGTTAATTGCTAGTTTATAGCATAATTAAACTCAGCGTTATCCATAACTTTGATTTTGACTAAAGTCTCGTTTGTATTCGAGTTATTTTTTTGTAATATTCCTCTACCCCCGCACCTACAATTCTCCTTTCCCATGCCGTATAATGTTTGAAATTTTACTCATATGCATTGGTACAAACACTATTAATCACTTTTACCTGGAAAATATTTATCTGACTGTGTTAGCATGTATGAAGAATTTGATCCACCGGAATAGATTTGTATTCTCCAACCCAAACGCTAGGGGTGCTCTTACCTTAGGGTGTAGAGGTTGAAAATTATATTCAGATATCATCAGTGGAAACACTATAAATATATTTGATCCCTAAAAATATTTATCCGATTGAAATATCGACTGTTTTAGCATGTTTAAATATTTCCACCCACGTCCACCCCCGCTTCTGGGGGTGGTAGGCGCGTCTCACCCCGACAGTGTTGTTTTCCTGGTCGCAAAGAACACGTGTACGAAATTTGGTGAAATTTGATCCACCGGTATAGATTTATATTCTCCACCACAAACCCTAAGGGTGCCCTTTTCCCAGGGTGTAGGGGATGAAAATTATATTCAGATATCATCAGTGGAAAGACTATAAATATCTTTGACCCCTAAAAATAGTTATCCAACTGAAATATCGGCTGTTTTAGCATGTTCAAATATTTCCACCCCCGTCCACCCCCGCTTCAGGGGGTGGTAGGCGCGTCTCACCCCGACAGTGTTGTTTTCCTGGTCCCAAAGAACACGTGTACGAAATTTGGTGAAATTGGATCCACCGGTATAGAAATGTATTCTCCACCGCAAACCATAAGGGTGCCCTTTTCCCAGGGTGTAGGGGATGAAAATTATTTTCAGAAAACATCGGTAGAAACACCATAAATATCTTGGACCCCTAAAAATTATTATCCGACTAAAATATCGGCAGTTTTAGAATGTTTAAATATTTCAACCCCCGTGCACCCCCCTTCTGGGGGTGGTAGACATGTCTCACACCGACAGTGTTTGTTTCCTGTTCGCAAAGAACACGTGTACGAAATTTGGTGAAATTTGATCCACCGGTATAGATTTGTATTCTCCACCCCATGCGCTAGGGGTGCTCTTTCTCCAGGGTGTAGAGGTTGAAAATTATATTCAGATATCATCTGGGGCGAAAGACTATAAATATCTTTGACCCCTAAAAATATTTATCCGACTGAAATATCGAGTGTTTTAGCATGTTCAAATATTTCCACCCCCGTCCACCCCCGCTTCAGGGGGTGGTAGGCGCGTCTCACCCCGACAGTGTTGTTTTCCTGGTCCCAAAGAACACGTGTACGAAATTTGGTGAAATTGGATCCACCGGTATAGAAATGTATTCTCCACCGCAAACCATAAGGGTGCCCTTTTCCCAGGGTGTAGGGGATGAAAATTATTTTCAGAAAACATCGGTAGAAACACCATAAATATCTTGGACCCCTAAAAATTATTATCCGACTAAAATATCGGCAGTTTTAGAATGTTTAAATATTTCAACCCCCGTGCACCCCCCTTCTGGGGGTGGTAGACATGTCTCACACCGACAGTGTTTGTTTCCTGTTCGCAAAGAACACGTGTACGAAATTTGGTGAAATTTGATCTACCGGTATAGATTTGTATTCTCCACCCCATGCGCTAGGGGTGCTCTTTCTCCAGGGTGTAGAGGTTGAAAATTATATTCAGATATCATCTGGGGCGAAAGACTATAAATATTTTTGACCCCTAAAAATATTTATCCGACTGAAATATCGAGTGTTTTAGCATGTTCAAATATTTCCACCCCCGTCCATCCCCGATTCTGGGGGTGGTAGACGCGTCTCACCCCGACAGTGTTTGTTTCCTGGTCGCAAAGAACACGTGTACGAAATTTGGTGAAATTTTCTCCAGCGGTGTAGATTTGTACAACGAACATACAAATATACAATGTAACGATCATTTTAAGTTCGGGTTGTGAGACCGGCCGTGTCACGGTGGCTTAGAGTTGCTGGGCGACTTTACAACGTGGTCAGTGTCCTAAAATAATATGCGGGGGTGGACCCTCGCGTCTTCGAAAGAGAACGGCAGATGTGGTAGAGGGTGTAAGGAAGACACACGGCGAACAACACGGGGCTTGGGTATTGCTTGGCGAGTGGTCTAAGTGATATAAGAATATAAAATATAGCAACCCTGTCCAGGTGTTTGAGTATCCGGAAGGGAACCTGCCCAAAGGTGAAGCAGTGACTGCCTGACCACGAGAGAATCCAAGTCGTCTGCCTGTAAGGTCAACACCGGAGCGGCGGAAGCCATCGTGACGCGAGGTATAGACGTCAGAGACATTTGAAATATAAATCTATAAAACAAAATTTTTTAAAATCATGCAATATCCTGCCACTGGATGTCGATTCACCGTTAGGCCCAGCTAGCCCCTGGATTATTAAGTCTTATCAAGTTATTCAAGTTGATGTGTGGTACAATATTTGGCGCCCAACGTGGGGCTCGATTTCTATCGGTGAAGTGATAGTTAGTGGCATGAATGACAGTGTGGAATATAGACTGTAATGCATGTAATTGTCAATAATAATCTTAAGAACATAATGACGGAAAGGGAACGGCATTAAGGAAAGTTTATGCATTAATATTTGTTTTGTGGGTTAGAAATTTGCATGTTTTGACGCCTTACACAATTTTTAGAAAATTTTCAGGTATTTTATTCGCTAGAAATTGTTTTTCTTTGCATTTATTATCAATGTTAGTCATAAGCTTTATAACCATTTTGATTTGTGTGTGGAATTCGTTTGCCCAAAAGTTTATTGTGAAAAAATCGTGAAAGTATAAAACGTTTTTTGGGGGCTATTTGAAAAATAGCGTATTACACGTGCATTTCAGCTAAGGTTTTCCTAGTTATAGTTTTTCCTTTTAGACGCATGATACTACGTTCCGGTACAAGTATAACTATGGAGTGTAGTGGACCAAAAGAAGTGAACCCGCAGGATAGATTTTCGGAAGGCATACATGGGGATAATTTTAATCAAAGAGGGGGCGGAAGCGACACAAATTGGAATCTATCCTATAATCCGGAGATACCCTTATCGACATCAGTAGAAAAGGAAGCGGATGATAAAGGCAGGATAGAAAAGTTATTTGAGTTGATCACAAATTTTACTGAGAAATTTGAACGCGAAAATCTAGAAAGGGATCGCAAGTCGGAAAAGAGAATAGAAAACTTAATAGATAAATTAATGCATGAAAATAAGGAAAGGGATGAGAAATTAGCCGAGGAGATTAAACTGAGGGACGAAAGGTTGACAGAAAACCTAGAAAAGAAAATAGTTGCGGCTCACAAACAATTAGAAAAACGGGTTGAAGCAAATATCGAATTGTTGAATAGAAATGTTTATGCCTTAGAAAAAAAATTAGGGGAACAGGAAGTCACAAACATTCAGAGAGTAGAGAATGCGAAGGAACACTGCGATTCAGAAAGGGAGAAACTTATTCAACTTATAGACAGTAGGTTGGACCGTGAAAAAGAGATCGCAAAGGAACTTCACGCAGATATTGAAATTAATCTGCAAAGAAAATTAAACGATGGTACCCGAGAAATTATCCTGGAAGTTGAGAACAATAAAATACAGTCGGAAGCAAAAATTTGTGACCTTTCAAAACAAGTCGTACTCAACCATCGGAACATAGAAGGCAAGGTCGCTGAACTTGGAAGGGAGCAGGGCGTATTAAAATTGTGTGTAGAACAGAAAGATAAAGAAAACTCGACAAAGTGTATGGAAATTTCAAGCAGAATAGATCAAGTCGGGGAACGGATAAACAATGCTGAAAGGTACGAGATTGGGAACACTATTCCATCAAATATAGGGGTTGAAGTAACACTTCCTAGATTTGGCTTACGAACTGGTCAGAATCCAAGGGAATATATATATAAATTAGAATCCTATTTTGAAATAAATAAGAACATTAGGCAACAGTATAAGATACAGGGAGGAATTGTATTTAGACAATGTCCTAAGGCCAGAAATAAATGGACCGCGTGCGTCCCAACAGCAATGCGAAAGAAAATGTTAGAGATAGCACATGACCATAACGGACATGCCGGTTGCTACAAAGCGAATAGGTTACTACGCGTCATCGTCAGGTGGAGAGGAATGGGACGTGATGTAAAACGATATATAAAATCTTGCTATATTTGTCAAACGTGTAAGTTCCCAAACCAAACCTATGAAGGACCTTTGTATGCTGTGTTACCGTCCCGACGAGGAGAGTTAATCATGCTTGACCTCTTCGGACGCCTCGTCCAATCACAATTTGGGATGACCTACATTTTACTAGTCTTAGATGGGTTCACCAAATACGTAAAACTATACGGATTAAGGCGGGCAACTACAAAATCTTGCCTGAACAAATTAGTCAAAAATTATTTCGAGGAATTTGGGCGCCCCGAGAAGGTATTGTCTGATCACGGGACACAATTCACTTGTGACCTATGGAAAAATTCTTTGTCCAAGTTAGGGGTGAAGGCAATCTTTTCAAGCATTAGACGACCGCAAGCCAACAACTCGGAGAGGTATATGCGTCAGTTGGGGGCACTACTTCGAATGGCCTGTTATAACAAACACAATAGCTGGTTCAAATACTTGCAAGGAGCTGAAGACGCTCTTAACCTTAATATTAATTTTGCAAACGGTGACATACCCGCCGAATTACAGTATGAGAGAAAAGTTAACCTCCCCTTGGAGACAATATTTGAGTTCCCAGGAAAGGAAGTAGAAATTGATCTCCAAAACCGTTTACAGAGAGCGGCCGACAACATGAAAGGGAACGCGGAAAAACGTTTGAGCCGACAGAAGAACAAAAATATTAAATTTGAAGTTGGTGACAAGGTTTTACTCAGGGCATTAAGAACATCTGACACTGTGAATAAAAGATGCGCTAAGCTGATGCAAATTTATCAAGGTCCGTTTATTATCAGGAAAACACATGGTAGAAATGCATATGTAATTCAGCACGCAGAGGGTGGTCCGTTACGAGTTTTCAACGTATCGAACTTAATGCCGTTCTTCGAACGAAGTTAATGTGAATGTGTGATATCAAGAAAAATCACACACTGATGTTTGTGGGCAGGTGCATGTAAGATCTTATATTCCACTAAAAATAAATAAATAAATAAGAAATTTCATGGTGGTGTGAATGGACTAGTGTTTAATGAGAGAAAACAGTGAACATAATGTGTGTACTGAATCACAACCTTGACGAGTTCACACACAGGTAGAACTCAAGTGACAAGGTGAATCAGGTGTTAAGTGTTAATGAACCTCCAGAAGCAAACAAATTAAAGACAGATAAACAATGGCTCCAGACTATTGCTTTGTATGTTCTGTTTTGTGAATCTCTTTAATTTTAATTAATCAAGGTAGATAAATATGATATGTTTAATGTTTTTAAAGTTTTCATTAATTTTTAAAACAATTTTTAGTCATTAAAAATGTGTCAGGTATTTTTGTACAAAAAAAATTGTGAAAAACATTCTGTAACACATCCTGAGTAATTTTGAGATACTAAGTTACTCATTATTTTTTAATAGTTATTGAGAATGTTTGGACTCAAATTTAAATGTAATACAGACTTTTGTGTATTGGTGAATTTATGTAGCTTTTATATGATGCTTCTGTTGAAATCTCTTAATGCTGTGAGAAACCAGCATATATGGCTATCTTTCAGTTTGAATCTGTTAGACAACAGAAAAGTGTAACCTAGAAATTAATAAAACTTGTAATATTTGAGTAAGCCTAGGAACTAAGTAGATTAATGATATGAAACTCTTAAATATGTTTTGTAATAATACAATGTAAATTTGTAACGTAATAAACGAAGGGTAATGTAGGTGGATGACACAATGGCAGGAGGTTGACAATTGACCAGAAACGGGTGATAAATTGTAATAAGGATGACAAAATATTCGGGAATCGAGAATCCACTTTTGTCGGCCTGGCAGCTGCCAAATGTGAATCCTCGATTGGGGGCAAACTGTAACGATCATTTTAAGTTCGGGTTGTGAGACCGGCCGTGTCACGGTGGCTTAGAGTTGCTGGGCGACTTTACAACGTGGTCAGTGTCCTAAAATAATATGCGGGGGTGGACCCTCGCGTCTTCGAAAGAGAACGGCAGATGTGGTAGAGGGTGTAAGGAAGACACACGGCGAACAACACGGGGCTTGGGTATTGCTTGGCGAGTGGTCTAAGTGATATAAGAATATAAAATATAGCAACCCTGTCCAGGTGTTTGAGTATCCGGAAGGGAACCTGCCCAAAGGTGAAGCAGTGACTGCCTGACCACGAGAGAATCCAAGTCGTCTGCCTGTATGGTCAACACCGGAGCGGCGGAAGCCATCGTGACGCGAGGTATAGACGTCAGAGACATTTGAAATATAAATCTATAAAACAAAATTTTTTAAAATCATGCAATTTCCTGCCACTGGATGTCGATTCACCGTTAGGCCCAGCTAGCCCCTGGATTATTAAGTCTTATCAAGTTATTCAAGTTGATGTGTGGTACAACAAATATACAAACATACAAACATACATACATACACTCATTTTTATTTATAAAATTAAACCTCGTTATTAATGGAAACAACATCGGTTAAAATAGTATGAACAACACCACCCCTAAATCTTCTACTTTCCTGTGGTGGAAAGGGATGAATTTTTACTCATATCACATCGGTAGAAACACTATAAATCTAGTTTACCCATAAACACATAACATTTTGGCAGTTTTAGAATAATAGATAATTCTCACCCCCAGCCCTAACCAAGCTCACCACTAATGTCTAAAGGGATTTATATTTTCAACAACATCCGTTGAAATAGTATTCAAGTAATTCTCCTCCAAGAACGCGAAAGAAATGACTATTTATCTCCCCTTCCAACCCCCACACTTTCGGGTTAAATGGGCAATTAAAAATATTTATCCGAAGTAAACTCACCTGACATCCATAACCTTCGATTTGACTCCAAACTCGGTTGTATTCGCGTTATTTTTCTGTAAAGCAACTACACCCCAAACCCTAAGGGTGCCCTTTTCCCAGGGCGTAGGAGATGAATATTATATTCAGATAACATCGGTAGAAACACAATAAATATCTTTGACCCCGAAAATATTTATCCAAATCTAATACCTGCTGTTTCAGCATGTTTAAGTATTTCAACCCCCGTCCACCCCCGCTTCTGGGGTTGGTAGACGCGTCTCACCCCGACAGTGTTGTTTTCCTGGTCGCAAAGAACCCGTGTATGAAATTTGGTGAAATTTGCTCCAGCGGTAAAGATTTGTATTCTCCACCCCAAACGCTAGGGGTGCTCTTACCTTAGGGTGTAGAGGTTGAAAATTATATTCAGATATCATCAGTGGAAACACTATAAATATCTTTGACCCCTAAAAATATTTATCCGACTGAAATATCGACTTTTTTATTATGTTCAAATATTTCCACCCCCGTCCACCCCCGCTTCAGGGGGTGGTAGGCGCGTCTCACCCCGTCAGTGTTGTTTTCCTGGTCGCAAAGAACACGTGTACGAAATTTGGTGAAATTTGATCCACCGGTATAGATTTGTATTCTCCACCCCAAACCCTAAGGGTGCCCTTTTCCCAGGGTGTAGGGGATGAAAATTATATTCAGAAAACATCGGTAGAAACACCATAAATATCTTGGACCCCTAAAAATTATTATCCGACTAAAATATCGGCTGTTTTAGCATGTTTAAATATTTCAACCCCCGTGCACCCCCTCTTCTGGGGGTGGTAGACGCGTCTCACCCCGACAGTGTTTGTTTCCTGGTCGTAAAGAACACGTGTACGAAATTTGGTGAAATTTGCTCTACCGGTGTAGATTTGTATAACGAACATACAAACATACAAACATACAAACATACAAACAAACATACAAACATACATACACTCTTTTTTATTTATAAGATATATATATATATATATATACAAACACTCTGCTTTATTTATAAGACTAGCTGGTTGCCCGGCGTTGCCCGAGATGTCATTAATCTATAACCCCCGATATGACTTCAATTTGAAAAATATTATTCAACTCTAATATCGGTCGCGATTTCTTGTTTCAATATTTCGACACCCGACCATCTCCACCCCTCGGAGTTAAATGACCATTTAAATGTCATAATTAAACTCAGCGAAATTCAGAACCCTGTATTTGACTCTAATCTCGGTTATAACCTCGTTATTTATTTTTAACTCCTGCTGTCTCCCACCCCTAAATTGAGCACCCTCCCAACTTCCGAAATGGGTTCAAATTAAACACGGAGAACGTGTAGTGAAATTTTAATAATGTAATTGTTCCCGGAATATATTTATTCGACGCGAAATTCGGAGCTTTACTTATTTTAAAATTTCTACTCCTTCCCCAACTCCGCCCAACTTCTCCACCTCAGACCACCCCCGCGAGTTGCTTAGATTGTTTGATTTAGCCTGTTTGAATGTTTCCACCGCCTCCCCTAAGTGTGCTTCCCTCTCATGCCGAAAGGGGTTAAATTTTACAAACAACATTGGTAGATATATTATCAATGTCATTGACCTCGGCAAATAGTTATTTAACACAAATATCGATCGTTTAATATGTTAGAAAATTTCCATCCCTGTCCCCCCCCCCATCCACTCCCGCTCCTGGATGTTAAATGACCAATTGAATGCTATAATTGAACTCGGTGACATCCATAACATTGGATTTGACTCTAATTTTGGTTGTATTCGCGTTATTTTATTGGAGCGTTCCTCCACCCCACTCCTAAAATTGCTCTACTGATAAGCCTGAAAGGGGTTGAAGTTATACTAAGAGAACATGTACAGAAATTTTATGAATTTCAATGATCCCTAAAAATATTAAGTCGTTGCAAAAATCGGTAGATTAACATGTTTGACAATTTCCTCCCCCAACCGCCCTCGTCCCTTGGATGTTAATCGTTACTTTAATGTCATAATTAAACTCAGCGTTATCCATAACTTTGGTTTTGACTCCAGTCTTGGTTGTATTCGAGTTATTTACTTGTAACATACCTCCAGCCCCACTCCTAGAGTTCCTCTTTCTTATGCCGTAAAATGTTGAAATTTTACTGACATAGATTGGTACAAACACTATTAATTAACCACTTTTACCCGGAAAGTCTTTATCCGACTTAGCATGTTTGAAATCTTACACCCCCAACTACCCCCGCTTGGGGGACTTAAACGGTAACTTGAATATCATACTTAAACTCACTGACAACCATAACCCTAGATTTGAGTCCAATCTCGATTGTGTTTGCGTTATTTTTATATAAATACACTCCACCACCACCATTAACAGTGCTCCACTCCAATTCCCGAAAGAGGTTATATTAAATATATGTAGAGAAATATAATAAGTATCAGTGAACCAGAAAAATATTTATTCGGCCCAAATATCGACTGTTTAACATGATTGAAAATTTCCGTCCATCCCCGCTTGAGGCAGTTAAACTGTAAGTTAAATGTCATAATTAAACACAGTGAAAAATATAACCCCGGATTAGTCTCGAAACTCGAATGTGTTTGCGTAATTTAATGTAATGCCACTATACCCCCAACCCTTAAGGGTGCACCAGTCAGATGGGTAAAGAAGTTGAAATTATACACAGATAACATGTAGTGAAATTTTATGAATGTCATTGATACCGAATTATATTTATTCAACGCAAAAATCGGCCGATTACCATGTTAGAGAATTTATTTCCCTGCCTACCCCCTCTCATCATCGCCAATTCCCACTCACCCCTGTGAGTATCTCAGTTTGGAAAAAGTCCCATCGAACCTCGGTTGATTTGGATTCAATTATATGAAACGTCCCTCCACCCCACACATAAGGGTGCTCCCCTCGCATGCCGAAAGGAATTGATATTATACACAAAAAACCATCAGTAGAAATACAATCAATATAATTAACCCTGAAAAATATTGATTCAACGCTAATATCTGCCGTGTTTGCATGTTCCAAAATTTCCACCCCACTACCCCTGCAACTGAGGGATAAATGCCAAGTTGAAAATCATAACTAAACTCAGTGACATCCAAAACCTTCGATTTGACTCCAATCTCGGTTGTATTCGCGTTATTTTCTTGTAAAGGATCTCTACCCCATACCATAAGGGTGCCCTTTTCTCAGGGTGTAGGACATGAAAATTATATTCAGATAACGTCGTTAGAAACACTATCAATAACTATGACCCATAAAATATTTATCCAACTCTAATATCGGCAATTTTAACATGTTTAAGTATTTCCTTTACCGTCCACCCCCGCTTCTCGGGGTGGTAGACGGGTCTCACCCCGACAGTGTTTGTTTCCTGGTTTCAAAGAACACGTGTACGAAATTTGGTGAAATTTGCTCCACCGGTATAGATTTGTATTCTCCACCACAGGGTGTAGCAGATGAAAATTATAGTCAGAAAACATTGGTAGAAACACTATTAATATCTGTGACCCCTAAAAATATTTATCCGACTGAAATATCGACTGTTTTAGCATGTTTAAATATTTCCACCCCTCTTCACCCCCACGTGGTAGACACGTTTCACCCCAACAGTGCTTGTTTCCTGGTCGCAAAGAACACGTGTACGAAATTTGGTGAAATTTGATCCACCGGTGGAGATTTGTATAAGGAACATACAAACAAATATACAAACATACAAACAAACACTCTGCTTTATTTATTAGACTAGCTGGGTGTCCGGTGTTGCCCGAGATGTCATTAATCTATAATCCCCAATATGTCTCCAATTTCGGTTGCTTTTGCGCTATTTTTATGTAACGCTCCTCGAACCCTATCCCTAAATGTGCACCCTCCGATGCCGAAGGAGTTTGAAATCATTGACATAATATATCGGCCGTTTATACATGTTAGAAGATGACCATCCCCACAAATGTGCGATAATCAAACAGTATTTATTCCACGCAAAAATCGACCGATTACATTGTCTGGAAATTTCTACCCCCGCCCACCACCTCCCAAACCCGTCCAAGTTAGACTCGGCGACATTCATAGTTTCTGAATTGATTCGAATCTCGGTTGTTTTAGCGTTATTTTTATTTAACGTAAATCCACCCCAACCGCTAACCTTTCTCCCCTCACAGGGGTTGAAATTGTACACAAACAACATAGGTAAAAATACTATCAAAGTCATGAACCCCGGGAAATAATTATTTGACGCAAATATCGACCGTTTAAAATGTTTGAAAATTTCCTCCCGCGCCCAACTCCGCGAGACCCCTCACACCCCCACCAAATCTCGTGCATTGCCCACGTTGCCAAGTGACTCGAATCTCGTTTTTTGAGGTTAGTTTTATGAAACACACCTCCATCTCTACGCGTACTTCCCTACCATGCCGTAAGGTTTTGAAATTATACTCAATAAAAATCGGTAGAAATACTATCAATGACATTGCCTGCGTAAAATATTTATTGCACGCAAATATCGGTTATTATACATTTCTGAAATTTTATACCCCCGCCCAGAACCTACCACCCCCAGTCACTTTCCCAATGGTTGTTATAAATAAACTCAGTGACATCCATAACTTGAATTTGACTCCAATCTGGGATTTATTTTCTTGTAACGCCTCTCAAACCCCCACCCCTAAGTGTGATCTTTCACGTCCTTAAGAGTTTTAAATTAAAAACAGTATCGGTAGAAATATTATCAGTACATTGACCTCGATAGATATTCATTCCTTTCAAAAATGGACCGTTAAACATGTTTTAAAATTAACACCCCCGCCAACCCTTCCATGGGGAGAGTTAAATGATTAGTTGAGTGTAATAATTAAACTCATTGACATCCATGACCGTGAGTTCGACTCCAATGTCGATTGTTTTTGCATCATTATATTGTAATTACACTCCACCCCCACCCTTAAGGGAAGCTCCATTCCCAATCACAAAAGGGGTTGAAATTATACGCGGAGAAAATGTAGAGAAATTATAATAATCTAATTGATCCCGATATATATTTAATAACTATTGGTCAACATGTTTTTAAAAATTCTAACACCTGCCTCAATCCTTCCACCTCAGACCACCCCTCACGCGTTGTCCAGAATGTCATAAATAAATTCAGCGACATCCTTCGATTTGACTCGTTTTTTTCTTGTCAGTCCCCTCTACCCCCATGCATCGCCCTCATGCCGAAAGAGGGGTTCAATTTTTGCACATACAACTTGGGTAGAATTACTTTAAATCTAATTAACCCTGAAAATATTATTCACCTCTAATATCGGTCGTGATTTCATGTTTCAATATTTCCACTCCCGTCAGACACCACTCCACGGGAGTTAAACGACAAATTAAATGTCATAATTAAACTCAGTGACATTCATAACCCTCTGTTTGAGTCAAATCTCGGTTTTATTCGCGTTATTTATTTTTAACGCCCGTTGAACCTCACCCGTAATGTGAGCACCCACTCAATCCCAAAAGGGATTCAAATTAAACTCAGAGAACGTGTAGTGAAATTTTAATAGTCTCATTGTTTCAGAAATATATGTAATCGTCGCAATATTCAACCGCTTAACTTACTTTAAAATTTATATTCCCCACTCACCTCCACCCAACCCCTCCAACCCCAGTCCAGCCCAAACCCGCGCGATGCTCAAATTGTCATAAACGAACTCAGCGACATTAAGTACGTTCGACTTACTCGAATGTTGGTTGTTTTCGAGATATTTTCTTGTAACACAAGTCCACCCCGCCCGCTAAGCGTTCTGCACCCTCATGTCGCAAGAGGTTGAAATTCTAGTGACATAAAATGGGTATAAATACTATAAATCTAATTAACCCTGAAAAAAAATTATTTTTCGCAAATATAGACCTTTTAACATGATTTGGAAATTTCCAACCCCATCCTCTTCCGCCCCTGGGGGTTAAATGGCCAAATTAAATCATAACTACACTCTGCGATACCAAAAAACCTGTGTTTGACTGTAATTTTGGTTTTACTCGCGTTATTTAATTGTAATGCCCGTCCTCCCTTACCCCTAAGAGTGCTCCTTTCTCTTGCTGTAAGGGTTTGAAACTATACTCAGATAACATCAGTTAAAACACTATCTCTTCGATCCCAAAAATGTGTATCTGCCTAAATATCTGCTGTTTTAGCATGTTTGAATGTTTCCAACTCCTCTCCTAAGTGTGCTTCCCTCTAATGCCGAAAAAGGTTAAATTTTACAAACAACATCGGTAGATATATTGTCAATGTTACTGACCTCGACAAATAATTATTTAATGCAAATATCGACCGTTTAACATGTTAGAAAAATTCCACCCCAGTCCACCCCATCCACCCCAACCCTTAGGGTTAGAAGGCCAATTGAATGTCAGAATTGAACACGACGACATCCATTACCTTTGGTTTGACTCCAATCTCGGTTGTATTCGCGTTATTTTCTTGTAATACCCCTCCACCCTTAACCCTACGGTGGTCCTTTCCCATTCCGTAAGAGGTTGAAATTTTACTGACATACATTGGTACAAAGATTATTAATCACTTTTTCCCCGAAAATATTTATCCTACTCAAATATCAACCGTGTTAGCATGTTTGAAAGATATCCACCCCATCTACTCCTGCTTGAGGCACTAAACAACAACTTGAATATCATAATTAAACTCACTGACAACAATAACCCTAGATTTGAGTCCAATCTCGATTGTGTTTGCACTATTTTTATATAAATCTACTCCACCCCACCCTTAAGGGTGCTCCTCCCAAACCACGAAAGAGGTTAATATTAAATATATGGAACATTTAGAGACCTTTTATAAATATCAGTGAACCAAAAAAATATTTATTCGACGCAATTATCGACTGGTTATTATGTTTGAAAATTTCAACCCCCGTCCACCATTGCTCCTGGCGGTTAAAACAGCAATTGATTGTCTTAATTAAACTCAGTGCCATCCATAATCATTGATTTGACTCTAATCTTGGTTGTATTCGCATTATTTTCTTGTAACGCCCGTCCACCCAAATCCTTAAGAGTACTCCCCTCCCAAGCCCAAAAGGAATTGAAATTATACACGGAGAACATGTAGATAAATTTAAAGAATCACACTGTTCCGGAATATATTTATTCGCCGTAAAAGTCGGCCGGTTAAAATGTTTGAAATATTTCTACCCTCGCCCACCACGGCTAGACCCTCCCACTTCCGCCCTATCCCACACGTTGCTCAGGTTGTCATAAATAAACACTGCGACATGCATTTCCTTGGATTTTACCTCAATCTCGTTTGTTTTTGCTTTATTTTATTGTAACTACCCTCTACCCCCACCCCTAGGCGTCTTCCCCTCTCATACTGAAAGGAGTTTAAATTATACACAAACATCACCAGTAGAAATACTATCTATTCCATTAACGCCTGCCGAATATTAATTCCACACGATCATCAACCGGTTAACATGTTTGAAAATTTACAACCCCTCCAACCCCTCGTTGGGAATGTTAAAAGGTAATTCTAATGTCACAATTAAACTTATTGACATCCATAAAACTTTGAATTGACTCTAATTTCGGTTTTATTCGCGTTATTTTCTTGTAACGCCCTCCCAAGCCCTAAATGGGTTGAAATTAAACACGGAGAACATGTAGGGAAATTTTATGAATATAATTGTTCCCGAAATATATTTATTTGATACAAAATTCGGCTGGTTAACTTATTTAAAAAGTTCTACCCTCCGCCCAACCCTTCCAACCCCTATCCTACAACCGCGCGTTGCCCAGATTGTCATAAATGAACTCAGCGACATCCATTACCTTTGATTTGACTGGAATCTCGGTATTTTTAGCGTTATTTACTTGTAACCCCCCCTACACCGCCACCCCTTAATGTGCTCAACCCTCGTGCCACAAGGGGTTAAAATTAATAAAAATCACACGAGTAGAAATACTATAAATCTAATTAACCCTGAAAAATATTTATGCAACGCAAATATCGGACATTTTAGCATGTTTGAAGATTTCCACCACCGTCCAATCATGCTCCTGGGGGTGGTAGGCGTCTTACACCCTCACAATATTTGTTTCCCTGTCGCAAAGAACACGTGTACGAAATTTGGTGAAAATGCTTCGAGGGTGTAGATTTGTAAGCGGAACATAACCATATACATACCCACATGTATACACACATACATACCCGCAAAAGGCAATTTTATATAATAGAAGCTATATATATATATATATAGCTTCTTTTTAGCTAGTTTTAAATAGTGTATATATATATACACTATTTAAAACAATTACTAAATTTGTAGATATATAATTTTTCCATCTGAAAATAAACTATTTGGTGTTTTTAGCAATCTGCAGTTGGCAGCATTGTATAAAATTAGTGCAAAACATTACGAAATACGCTTTCTTTAATAGAAAAATATTAGTTTTTAACATTTAAGTATTGTTTTTATCATAATTCTATGTATCTTCCCGTGCGTATTGCAAGATATAATGAAAATAAACTATTTGGTGGTTTTAGCAGTTTGCAGTTGGTAGCATTGTTTAAAATTAATACAAAACACTACGAAATACGCTGTCTTCAATAGAAAAATATTAATTTTGAACATTTAAGTATTGTTTTTATCATAATTCTATTATCTTCCCGTGCGTATTGCAAGATATAATTGGGCAACATATTGGTCCCTGATCCCGTTAAATATGTCAAAAGTCAAGTTATTTAAAAGAAAATTAATGCAATGGATTGTATAACCTTTCATAATAAATTATATTTATCACTGGTAGTGGTAGATTTAATTATACTTATTATTCAATCAAAATATTTTTGCTCAGCTTCATTTCTCAGAAATTGAACATCTATAACGTCGTTCCCAAAAATGGGAAACAGATACTGCTATCCTAACCTGAAATTATGTTTCACGACACAAATTGCTCGCAATAATTTGTTTACATTTATACAAATTTATAGAAATACGTTGCGTAAAGTACAATTAATTGTACTTTTAATTCAATATAAATGTTCCTGTTTCTGTACATACCTTTGACTGAGAGTGCATTAATTGAATAACGACCATAAAAACTTTTGGAGTTCCGTACGTCATTTTGAATACTTTTATAGTTACAAACATATAATTCAGCAGTCGTACCTTAGACAAATCTTATTATCTTCTAATATATTATACAGGATACAATAATACGTTATATTTAAAATTTTATAAACCTCGACCGACCCATATTTGAATTTATTATAAGGCGCAATATTGGCGTTATTAAAGATTGAGAATATTTCCAAATTAACTTTGCACAAGGATGGTAAAGTATTTCGTATTGTTTTTTATTACTATTTGATGGAGTATTACTGAAAAAATTTTTACTTTTTATTCAATCAAAATATTTCTGCTTTATTTCATTACGAAATGCAGAACTATATTTTATGATGCGTCAATGTCTTGAAAATTTATGACGTCATCGTCTCGCGAAGTAATTTAACACTAATTCGTAACTTATTTCAATTATAATTATTTCCACGTTTATTCTGGGGGTTTCTCACCCCCACAGTAACGGTTCTCGATTTTGGTAGAATATATATACCAATTTTTGTTTAATTCTGTCCACGCGATAAAATTTGTATAAGGAACATACAAATATATATACAAACAAACACTCTGCTTTATTTATTAGATAGATTAGAAGATACTAGCTGGGTGCCCGACGTTGCCCAAGATGTCAGTTACCCATAATCCCCGACTTGACTCGAATCTAGGTAGCACTTGCGTTATTTTTATGTACTGCACCTCGACCCCTATCCAAAAATTTGAGCACATCCTATTTCTAAGGGGATTGAACTCATTTACCATGAAATAGTTTCATTCGACGAATTTATCGCCGTTTGAACATGTTTGAAAATTCCCAACCCAGTCATCGAGAGTTAAATGTAGTGAGATAGAGTTCAAGGATAGACCTCGTCGAGCTATAACAGTTTTTGGAAGGAGAATTCAACAGGGTTGGCAATTAGCAGGACAAAGTAAAACATTCATAAAAGTATAACGTCGAAACCTGCTAAGAAAAAGCAGTTTTTGTGTCCATAGCCGGCCAGAAATAGCAAAAGTTTCGGTTTAAGTCCGGAACAATAAAGACTACCCAATCGAAAAATCGTAGAATCCACCTAAGGCGAGCGGTCAACCGATAGATGACGAAAGGAGGACCATCCGAGATCCTGACATCATACAAAATTTTGGCTTAAAAATTTGGTGTAGAATCTGTGAGTTTAGAAGCAGTGTAAAACCCGCAATAGTGTTTTCGAAAATGGAAGGTATACTGGAATTCTGGGCATACGTGAGTAACAAATTAAAATAACAATTAATTATGTAAACGTAATTGAAAGATAGCCGTCAGATTTCGTTCTCTTTTTGATTAAAATTTTTAATCAGAGTCAATCTTTTTACTTTTAATTTCGTTCACAATTAAATTTCGTTCTAGTTTAATTGACGATTAAAATTTATTCTCTTTTAATTGTGATTTGTTGATGATAAGATTATAAATATTATTGATTTGTCCATTATCAAACCCAGTGAAGACCCTGAGAAATTCAATATTATAAATTTGTAATTGTTTGAGTTATTGCCACAATAAATCTTTTGTTTGTAAATTTTATTAATCTTTCATTTAAAAAAGCCCATCATTATTGTTTATTACAAAATGGCTACCACAACGTGGGGCAAATTAAAGGCATCATTTTTGTATATTACAATATATATATAAAAAAAAGTATATTTCCTTCGGTTTTAAAGATGCTGCGCTCCTCATGCTCCGCGCGCTGTTTGTTTTAATAACCGTCAGATGGAGTGACGATTGGCGGAACTACTGGAGAACAACGCGCGAAAGATAATTATAAAAAAGATAGATTGTTATCAAGATTCGTAAGGTGGACAAAGAACTGATAATAGTAAACTCTAATTGTCGTTTCTTTACAGATAGGCTTGTAAATAATGTGATTGTAAATAATGTAATTAATTGTTGTAAATAGTGAATAAAAAAAATAATATTTTTCTTTCTTTACAGAGAAACATTTTTGTTTACTGTAACACCCTTCACAACAATTGTTTTATATATATATATATATATATATATATATATATTTATAAACTTTGCGATCGCCCTTCCTGTGGAAAGGGGCTTAAGGTTCGGTATTACAGATTTACCTTTCCTAGAAGATAGGTGAATGTATGAGTGAAAGGAGCATAGCATCCCATATAGAATATTTCTCTTAGCACGAAATACGCTAAGGATGTTGTAATAACATATTACAAAATATTGTCTAAATATTGTTTTACAGGATCTTTATACTCTTTAAAGCTTCAATATTTTTGACAAAATCAATATTTCATTATCTTTGCTGGTGTAAATTACGTGCGCACTCTTTTCACTCATTCCTCTTTAAGAATAGTTCACCGTACACCGAAAAAATAAGTTAATCAACTGCTTAACAACGCTATGGTGGCCGTCATATAATTGGCTATTTTATGGGCAGAGCTTTCTAGGAAACCAATGCGCTCAGGCATCATAGACAACGTTTTACTGACGTTATTCACTGTTGCATTACAGACGCTAGAGAGATCACCACTTTATTAGGAAACCGTTGCTTTAGGCCCTTGAAATTTAGACATGCAATTACTGCGCAGCCTCGTGACGCAAACTTCAGATTTAAGGTAAGTCAGCCGCTTTCTATATCCCTAGCCAATGAATTATATATATTCATACAGAGAGAGAAAGATGGAGAGAGGTATTGAGAGGGGGAGATATGGAGACAGGGGGGAGTGAGAGAGAGGCTCTAACGTTTTCCATATTGGTATATTTCACATAGTCGTTTTCGTATTAAAAATTGTAACTTACAAACACATTTGGGATATAATACAAACCAACAATAGTTACAATAAAGCCATAATTTCGACCATACTGGTACTACACTGTTAGTGTCTGCTAATCTCGTTTTGTGTGGAAAAAATCTGTGTAACTGTATTT
Source organism: Zhengitettix transpicula (assembly GCA_037074705.1). Classification (NCBI taxonomy): domain Eukaryota; kingdom Metazoa; phylum Arthropoda; class Insecta; order Orthoptera; family Tetrigidae; genus Zhengitettix; species Zhengitettix transpicula. The sequence continues at coordinate 41,553,535 of CM073590.1, forward strand.
GCCAATGTTAAACAAAGCGTGCGCACTCTATATACTCTAATGGCGGCTCCAACTACGAAGTTCCCTTTGAAAGCTGATTGCAACGTCGAGACTGTCGCCAGAAATTATCAACGCCTACAGCAAAGTCCGTTAAATATTTCCAAATGAGAATACACATATCAGCCGCCACGACCAGTAAACATTGCCGTAATTATTCTCGGAACCAGCATATTTATTTAACATAACTTATTATTATTATGGTTCAATATTATTCTTTAGTTATAATGATTTTTATTCAAATGTGTTCTATAATCAATATGGAAGTAGGTATACTATTGAAAATTCGTTTATGGTGATTTTCAGTAACAGACGAAGAAATCAAAGATTTTTGGAACTATAATAAATAATAATTAGTTTAACGACCAAACTGTTAAAAAAAAGATAAAGTAATGTCAAGCTGCTCGAAAATAAAGGGATTAGAGCAGAGTCCTAACAAATTCAGGATATTTTAAATAATGTTAACCAACAGTCTGTTTACAAAAAAAAATTACTAAATCCGTACGTGTATATTATTCGGCGCCGTATTTTGAGCGTCCGTGATCTTCCCCCGACATTAAATGAATGTAATACAAGTTTAGAGTATAACATTTCTTAAACTTATCTGGATTTATAATTTCTATCTCTATCTATAATATGGAAACTGTTCGATTAATAAATATGCTTAGAAATGCAACATTTCGTTAATCAATCTTGAATAATATAGTCATTCTTCATCGGCATGTTTTACATAATGCTAATCGAAATTGTGCTACTGTGCTTTGTAAATTATGTACTTAATATAATATTATCTACCTTCTAGGCTCTTGTGTTTTTTCTGAACCTGAAGAAAGGAACAAATCTTCCAGAAACGTTGTGTGGTACTTACATTATCACTTCTATTGTCAGTGTTTGGCTATCTTTCTTATTATTAGATCCCACAAAATAGACATATTACGTTCTAAAAAATATTTTTATCGCGAGGTGTATATTATCAGAGGAGCGAAACGTAACATCAATTTACATAATTTCGTTGAACAATGGCTGGAATAATTTTCAAATCCAGTAGAAGTGTGAAATGTTAACCAACAACGTCACAGAACGAATAACGTTGAAAAATCCTGGAATTCTAAGTTGAACTCGTTAGTAGGGAGAGCGGGACCAAAGTTTAACTTTCTTATTGATAAATTGAAAACACCTGTCATCAACGAACTGTTGCATTTTCGTTCCAATGATTCGGCCGTTAACGTAAACAAATGATACTAATAATTTAAATAGAATTTATGATTCCCTATTGTTCGAATCCATTTAATGTAATTAAAATAATTTTATTTCTGTTGTTTCTTTATACTTAACAATACTCGCAACAGCTGTAAACATAAACATATGGAACAGTTTCCATATTATAGATAGAGATAGAAATTATAAATGCAGATAAGTTTGAAATGTTATGCATTAAACTTGTATTACATTCACTTAATTTTAAACGAAGACTGATTCTTTAAGCAATAAAGTTGTTCGGAATACTTTATACCTGCTCGCTCAGCGGTCAGGATTGGGGAAGGGGTCGGGGGAGATTGTTCGCTCATGGCACGGCCGGAGATGGCACGACACCATATTATTCTACAGTGTAGTTTGCTCTATAGCACTAATTGCAGTGACAGACGTCACACTTGTGTGAGTAGATTTTGTAAATATTTTATTAATTTTAACTTGTTCACATCGTATATGCTATTTAAATACTATTTTATTAATGTTTGATATATGTTGTAGTAATTAGTAATTAATCCATTATTCTAATTGGAAAATTGAATGTAAAGGACTCATTATTAGAGGATATAAAGCATACGCCGCATCAAGGCGGCGACACAAAGAAATAATGTATTGTTGGAGTTGAGAAAGCGGTACGCGCTCAAAATCTACGAGACGAACAGTCAGTCAGCGGCAAGACGCGAAAGGAAAAAGTCTACGTCGAGAACTGGGACATAGCAGTTCGGTCCACATGGAGAAATAGAAACAGTAAAAGTTTGCGGATCCAGAATTATGAATAGGGCTATCTAGGAAGTCCAACGGCGAGCTAATAGTTTACATAAAACGCAAGTAACCAGTTTTGACGGAGAGACTTATAAAATCGCAGTTTGGAAACAGAAGTTTTGCTTCACAAACTGAACAAATTTTCGCATAGAGAGACTTTGAGGAGACCTACGTCCGGAAACTGGCTGAGGGTGAGATGATCGAGGTTCCAGGATAACAGAGATCCAGAGCAACTACCGTGTGTTCAAATTCTAATGAGTAGAATCAGTGATATCCCCAAATCGTGTGCACAGAAAAAACCAAAAATGAGACCTGGGCGGCCGTAAGTAGTTAACTTTAAAATTGATTGTAAACCTCTTTTAAAAGATATGTCAGATCGTTCTTTAATTATTTCGTTCTTTAATTATTCACTTCGTTAATTATTTACTTCTATAATTGTTTAGTTCTTTAATTTAAATTCAATCATTAGTCTTATTTTCGTCCGCAACAAAATTCGTCGAGGTTCAGACGAATTAATTTACCTAAAAAGCTAAATGTAATTGATTGTATAATATTCACCCATTTATCAAACCCAGATAAAGACCCAGAGATCCCAAATATTATATGTGTTATAACTTCGATAATAAATTTGTCTAATTGTTTCACTTAACTTCTTTTTAATTATTTAGACGCCTTTTTATTACAATGTATTCAAGGAAAAATGTGAAAAGTTGTATTCTCATTGGGAAGAACTAAAGGTGGGAGTCCCACAGGGTTCAGTGCTGAGGCCTCTATTCTTCCTAATCTATACAGATGACACCCAAAATATTAGATACATCGAAAGCTGTACTGTTTGCAGACGATCTAGCATATTAATAAGTAACAAGGACACACTGAACGAATCATTTGCGTAGGTTTTATTATGCTGTAAGAGTATATCTAACTATACGGAAGTCGAAACAATAAAATTGGTATACAATGCATACTTTCATTCCGTATTGTCATATGACATTATATTTTGGGAAGACTCTTAAGCCAAAGAAAATGTATTTATAATCCAAAAATGGGTCTTTGGAATAATGTCAGGTCAACTCAAGACATATTGCCGAGAACTTAAAAAAAGGCATACTTACCCCACAAAGTCAGTACGCTGTATCATTAACGCTCTTTGTCATTAATAAAAAAAACACTCAGACAACACAGAATTAACAGTAGAAATAAAAATAACTTTAATATAGAATGTAAGAAGAAGTACACTATAAGGGAACAACCCAGATAAACAAACTTCTCCAACACATTAAACAGCTCAAAAATGAACCAAATAGATTTATAACTGAACTAGCCACAATTTTTTATTTAGCCACTTCTATTCCGTAAAAGGATTTTGTAGATCTGTGAGAATTTAATTATTGATCACATTACAGCAACCAAATTTTTTTAAAAAAGTAGTAAGCATGTGTTCTTAGATATGACATCATCCTAATAAGGATATAAGAAACTTATGTAAAACTATTTGACTCATTCCATATCCTGGAAGAATGGCTTAATTGAAGGATCCGGATAATATTCAGTTATGTTACCCAAAGGAATTTTGATAATGTGAATTGTTATTGGTTTAAACTGTAATTCAATGCATGCTATTTCAGATGTTTATGACGTAAATGTCGAAGGTTTCATTTTCAATAAACCTGATGACTGCTAAACAGGCTGTTGGTTGTTTTTATTTAAAGTTACAGTCCAGTTCTCCGGATACTTAAATTAATATTTTAACCACTCTTCTTGCAGATTTTCCATTATATTTTATTGTAATAAATTTCAGAGTAATGGCAATCCTCTGAGAAAAAATCATTTTCTTAATATTTATATGTTTACTCCAATCTCTTATATCTGTAATACCTACGGCGCTATCTTCGATTGATAACTGCCTACAGTTATATATAATTATAATTAAAATATATGTTTAAAGACGTCAAGGTAGTAGTGGATTTCTAGATTAAATTATAACAGAAATGTATTTCATAGAACTATGATTAAAACTATATTGCTATCGCAAAGCATCTGAGACAATTGACTACAATAACTTAAATGAATGCACAGTTAATTTGTGTTGAACGTTCTTGCAATAACAGGTAAAATTAACTAGACTAGTATTCGAGATTAGTCAGCACTTTGATTGAAACAGAACTGTGTAAATCCGGAAATCCAAATTACTGTTTTCCTTATTCAACATACAATAACTACTATATTCAAAATTCATGTGAAACGAAAACCAACAAATACTGTTGGTATACAGAAAATTACGATATAGGATTGTCATAATTATCATGCGCAAAATTTATTTTATCATAATATACTGTTGTCTAAATATATGTTGTGTGTGGCAAACGTTTGATCTGATTTTAACCCAGCAATGAGTTCGTTTTCGTCTAATGAAATTTTCAGCCTGTGCTGATGTTTATTTCGAAAATTAACACAATTAATTAAATTTGACTCTATTATTTATATCCTGATAACAAATAATAAAGCTCTATTCATAAAAAATCCGCATTATCAAAAAAAAATTGGGATCTTTGCTGGTGATCTTTTCTCGAGAATTTATAGGTGTAACAGAAAATTGCAGCACAACACACAATAAAGATGAAAGGAAAATTCCCCAATATCGTATAAATTACAAAGGGGCATCAGGATGGAGTACCAAACGTAAACGTAATGCTCACCGCTAACTTTTGTTGCAGATGACCTAACCAAAATCAATGTGAGGTACCTTACTTATTCTTCATGTACTCGAGATTTAACACACACTAACTTATCTACAGTGCGAAGAAAAACTTCGAGGAAAGTGTTTTTTAATCGTCAGAAGCAGTAGTGAAGTAATTATGAAATAGATATTGATAATGTATTTTGAGGCTGGAATAAAAGGTTCGGGGAAGTATATTAGAGTTAATGGGAGAAAGACCATCACAATTTGTGGGATGATGTGAAAGATTAGCAAAAACATTTAAATTTAAATTTAAAATAATAAGATTTATTCAATTGCCACCGTTAAATATGTTCAAATACAAGTTAAGAATACCCGAATTTAACTTATATCTACTTAAAAACACCTAGAAAACGAGGCCAAACGATTCGATTGTATTTCTTTTCTTGATGATCGTGAATCGTTAATTTGAGAAATAATTTTGTGACAAATGTTAGCCAGGAATGTATTAAATTGTGAAGTGTAAAGTGGAGATCATTCATACAGTATGCTACAGTCTCTTTCAAAGTATAGTTCTCTTCGAAATGCACATACTCACACACGCACGCACTTCTTTTGGATCGGTTGATTGCTAATTCTGCCCGGCTCTTGTTCACAAGACTGTTTGTGCTTAGCAGGTTTCGTAAATATTTGAAATGGTCTTGTCTATTTCAACACGACCAATTTCCTACGCGTCTGACTGCCAACTCCAACCTCTCAATATTTTTCTGCGACCTGCCTCTGTCCAAGCTTTCCTGCTAACTCTTCAATGTTTTAATGCGACCTTTATCTCGCTAAACCTTCCTGCCAACTCTAAAACTGCGAACTGAACTCTACCATATCAAAATGTGTACTCTCTCTCGTCTTCCAAATCCGAGCGCCGCATACGCCATTTTTGCAGGGCTTCCGACAAAGAAAACAATGCTTGGCTACATTGTTGTTCTGTTCTGTACCGCCGTCAAGAATAGATTTCTCAAACAATTTATTTTTTAATTTCTCAATTAATGTCTTAGTTAATTGGCATTACAATATATATTGTAATACCTCAAATAAAATAAAAATACCAATTTAAAAACCAATTATTATTTATTATTACCCAATTTACAATTACACAAATAATGTAATGAAATTTTATAAAATCAAAACAATTTTATTTATCTTGAATACATTCGATAAATTAGACTCAGTACCCCAGGGTCTTTACTGGGTTGATAAGGAAACGGAACACAAATTTTACAATTAAACAATACAGTTAAAATAAATGGAAAACGAAATGAAACGAAGTGAAATGATTGAAACGATTGAAACGAAATCGAAAAGAAATCTGACTTTTTACCCTTATTTAACAATTTACAATTATGAATTCAAAAAAATAAACTTACAAGCTCTCTGGTCCACACACTCACTTCATACAGCCTTAAAATGCACCAGGTTGTGCTCACACTCTGCTTTCACAGCCACCTCTTCTTGATGACGTTACCCTCACGACTAATTCAACCAACTCTGCAGGCAGACAGATTTCCCCGACGAACTCCTACCGACTTTTGATGACTGATGTCCAACTGATTACTCTCCCACCTAGCTTGGCCTACCATCCGATGATCTCTCCTGAATGCAAACTCCCAACTGTTCATAACATTGTTTCGGCCACTTTACCTCGGCCATGAGTCCGTCCCTGCGGAACTAAACCAACACTCTCCCCATCGGTCTCCTGCTCCTGACTAACTCCATTGGTCTCCTGCACCTGACTAACTCCTCATAATGCTCCTCCCTGACTGCCCTCTTATTTATATCCCGGCTCCAGAATATTCCCTTGTTTTCACAGTTTTTTTTGCATTTCCATGTTCGCCATACCAACACCAGCTGTTAACTTTCTCCCGCTCCGAGAGCCACTTAATAAATTAAATTAAATTATTTCCGTTTAATCTAATTGCATCGTCCAACAACCTTCTGTCATTTATGCCATTAGGATTCCGTCGTCCAGATGTCGGTCACACTATTAGCCCTAATTATAGTCCTTCCCTTCTCTAAAAGTCACTTATCCATCATTTTATCATTATCTTTTATATGTACAAACCACTCAAGGATCCCCAGTCTGAGTTTGTAAACAAATCTGATAAAAATAAGAACAGAATTCAAGTCCTTCTTTACTGGTTATTACGATATATATATCAAAGTGATGGTTACAGTACAAAGAAAATAAGGTCATGCACGAATCGCTATAGCTGAAAGCAGCATTCATTTATAATGAAGAACCCTACTGGCGTGCAAATACATTCTAGAATTGCGGAAGAAATTGGTAAAGTGCCAGATCTCGACTTTATACGGATAAGTAACATGGACATTATAATAACTGGAATGTTTTTGAAATGTGGTGTTGGACAAGAATTGAAAAAAATAGTGTACAGAAATGGTAAAATATGAAAAAGTTCTAAGAAGAGACTCATATTAAATACAGTTTTTAAGAGAATGGAAAACTGAGTCGTATACTTTCTAGGGATAAACATTTTACTGGAGTTTTAGGTCGTGGAAGAAGAAGAGTGCAGATACTAGACGACTTGTAGAGAGAAAGAAGAAGTGATGAAGAAAGAATATGAAGACTCGGCAAGGTGGAGAAGAATATTAGCAGTTCAAGTCTTATAATCTCTGAATAATACCGGACTTTTTAATCATTACTCTTCAGACTAGCTTTGTTCGAGATATAGAGGTAATGAGGCTCCCAATTCTGAAAACAATTATGTAACATGAATGTTAATGCTGATTTAGTTGCTTTACCTTTCCCCAGTTTAATACGTTAATCATGAAATATGTATCCCTCGTTCTATCATACATGTTGTAATATATTTGACAGAATTAATATTTCTTCATTTTGCGATTCTGTTTAAACAATAGTAGTGCTAATTTAACAGGATTTACATACGAAAGGTTGAAACGCCAGTACCAATATTTATCATTTTGTAAAAATAAATAAAGTATGGCAAACTAATTTACTTTACACAGTAACAACAATACATAAATCGTTTTCTAGAAGCTCAGGACTTATTTTTAAAAAAACTCCCAAGACTGTGGGTCATTATTTTTCCTTTTTTTACATTTATTTTTCGAAACATTATTCTTGAATTTGTCAGCAAACTGTCTGAAATTCTAAGAGAGCGACGAGCAAATCATCTTGTCAGAAACAGCACGTACAATTTTTTATCATCTATTAAACAAAACAGCCATTAAGACTCAAAGTCCGCTACTCATATTATGAATATTTCCAGTTCACATTTTCAACGAACTATCAACTTACGCTTATATTTAACTTGATTTCTGTGACAGGATCTAAATCTTGTAACCCAATTTTCCGGCATGGGCATGGACGTTTGTAGTCGTCCTGGTCACGAAAACTGAGGTTAAGGCTGTGGGAGAATCGACACTAAGCAGGTGTCATTCATAATCCAGAATGTGTCATGTAAGATGACAGTCTGGCAGCCGTCTCGGTAGGCAAGGCCCTTCATGGGCTGTCGAGTCAATGAGTTAGTTATAACTACGGTTATCGTTTACGTATATTTGAAAAAGGATTATATATTCATATGCAATATGCAATAATAAACATTTTTAACGCGCACAAAGTAATTGTTTTAATTATTTGCCATGAAAAGTATGTCGTTGTTAATTTTTTAACGTCGGTCATTTGCAAATTTTGCAATCTGTTACCATTACAAAGGACAAGAAGATTGTTAATGAATAAAATCTTCTCGGACTTATAACAGAGTGAAAAGATATATGCGCGGCGTTTCTGTGACATTCATGGTCATCGTCTTCTAGCAAAGTCTTGCTTGAACGTCATCGAAACGACATCTTTTCACACGGTTAGAGGCTCCAGAAGATTTTATTTATTCTTTACATCTAGAAGATAGACTGCACTCTTTATTAAGACTGTTAATGGCAAATATATCAGAAAACCCTCTTAATGTATTATTATTATAAAAACTACTTTGTGGCTGCTCAAAATGTTTATTTCTATACTAGCTGAGTACCCGGCGTGTCCGGGTAATTATTTATATAACCCCGAAAAAGTATTTAATACCACATTAATCTATTAGTCAAGAAATGATTTATCGTACCCATATAGAGGGAATACTAATTTTATAATCAGAACCCAACAGTGCATTTAGAGAAGCATAATTTCTCCCTGTACCCAGTGGCGACTCATACGTAGGGGCTCATGTGCAACAGAACATAACTTAATTTAGGAAGAAATAATTTTTCTTAATTTTAAGAACCTTCATTATAATTGTGTTCAAACACTGCGAATCTAAGCTTCGATATCGAAGCCTTTAAAGTCTCCGTCTTCAGACGCACCACTCCTAAAGCAACAAGCTGAAGCCAGTGCTATTCCAGTTAGAACAAGGGATCGGGCGATTTAGTCACAACTGCGTATGCGCACTTTACCTTCTCACACTCATGCGTCACTAATAAAGCTGGACAAACTGCTAGTCTTATGTACTACGATGCCGAGAGCACAAGGAAACAGAAGAGTCCACCGTGCTATGACACAGTGCGCGGCCGCATCAGGCGATATAACCAACGAAATCGAAATAAATTCGAACTATTCACTAGTTATAAATCTTATTTTATAATAGTTTATATTTTCAAAACAAAAATTATAATAGTTCGTTTTTGGCAAAATAAAAAAATTACAATCTAAGGTTATTTTAAAGAAAACAACATTTAAGTGTGAAAATCTACCGCACGACCCTAAATACAAAACTTATCAGTGGTTTGTTCCAAAAAATAACTTTATTTAAAATATTTACTGAGAAAAATACTTTCGGGTTAGAAATGGTAAATTATTCCGCACTTAAAAATTGGACACTTTTTGAAATTATGTAGACAGATTTATAAATGTAGCATTTTACGTGCCGGATCAGAGTATTGGTAATACTGTCACAGACGTAGTTTTATTATTTTAAATGGTTGCTTGGGCTGATGTAGCACATAAGTTCAAAAACTCACGAGCCGCCACTGCCTGTACTTAATTGCTTTTTTAAAATCCATTTTATATACAATCTGTCCATTAGGACAATTAGTACATTATGTGAAATATATTAATATATTATACAGTCAGTGGCTTGTGGGAGATGCTTCCAGTGAAGTCACTGGTCCTATGTCCGAAATTGAATAAACACTTATCTTATAGAGTATATTTTTACGTAATTTTCAGAAGCCTGAAATATGGAATAAATTATATTACATTATATTACAATAAAACAAATAATGTATTATATAGTCTTAAGCCAAGGTTATACAGTTCGTTTGGGGAGAGATGATGTCATCGTGATCACAATTCTTGATTCCCATATGGACGATTGGTAGGTAATAAGCTAGTTTGGAAAGAAAGTAAAGTTTTTAAAAGTGTTTTTATATATATTTTTATTTGCTGTTTCCTTGGATTGTTACTTTTCAACCTCCTATTTTTGTCCATTTTAGAAGCAATAATACCAGATGTCTTTAACAAATGTCATTGGAATTACCCTACAGTAAACTGTATTAATAGATAAAGGTCCCCGGTGGCCTTTGTGGCGAGGATGATTGAGCGGTCATGCGCCGCGAGAGCGCAGTGCGGTCGCTGTGCCGGCCTGCAGAGAGTAGAGGCGCGTAGTTGTGCGATGCCCGTCACGGAGTTAGGACGCGCTCCTCAGCTGCTGCTGGACTCGCCCACGCTGGCGCGCGTGGAGCGGGCCCGCCTCCGCCAGGAAGGCGCACCCGCCCCCGCCAGGAACAGCTGTTGCCAGGTACACAACGAGATATCAATTAACCGTGCTCAACTACAAACTTATTTTAAACCCGCTGATTGAAGATGAATAAAGTTATGTCGAAGACGCAAATAATTTTATTTAATTGTCTCGTTTCGAGAAAAAAAATTGAGGTAGCAGAATTGTCAAATTGGAAACAGAGGCGAGGGACTGGGATAGAGACGTCAGTGATGTTTGCAAAACAAATGAAAGGCATGCATTTCGATTGTTAGGAACCCGCTCTTTTTCGGAACGTAATTTAGTAATAGTTATAAAAATGAATTTGCTTACTTCATTCAACCGTGCCTGAAAAAAGTGCCATCACTGATTTCCGCAGACAAATTATGAAGACAAAAGAAAAAATAGATTTCAATTTTGTTAATTCATTATTTCGTCATTGCTTATTTTTTTGCTTATTAATACATTCTTAGACTATGGTAAACAAATGTAAATTTTTATCCGAATTCATATTTCGTCAGATGCTCAAGTATTATATTTCCTTCCGAAGATTTGTTCGAATAAAATGTGAGAGTCGAAAATGTTTACTTTTGTTCTGATTGAAATCTGTTTGTACTGTTCCGGGCACAGGTTACAACTTCCGTTCCAGTCTTATTAATTTATAATCTCGTTGAACCTTCTGTACTTACCCATATTTGTTTCTATGTATTTGAAAATCTTGATGCTTACTCGATCCGCATCCATACATTCTATAATAACTGCTGTTGTATATATTTATTCCTCTACTTATTCTCGCTCAGTGCACAAACGTTTGTATAATTTTATTAACGGGTTTCGAAATGATAAATATACCTAAAATTGTTGTAATACTACAAAGAACCTGTCTATGATTGTGTGTGAGAAGCTATCTTTGTAGAGCAATGTAGGATGTCTGGCTAGTTTTTATTCTTGTAGGAAACTCGTCTTCCCCAATAGGGCATTAAGCACTTTGTTCTTCAGTAGCAACGCCGTAATTTATCGGAGTAAATATTTCAGATTTTTATTGCAACAAGAAGTGTTGGTAGTTTCGGTCGAAATACATTTTATATTTGTAAAAGCGTGTCGGCGGGAAGTGAACATTTTGTTTCATTGATATTAATAAATAAATACACGGCCTAATGTCAGAAAATTATGTTAATTAACAAAATATTAAATAAACGACGTTTGTCAGAAATTTTTTCATCATTGTTATGATTTGATGCATTCATTAAATTTTGGTCTGACACAGATAATTGGTCTGCAACTATTACTTTAAAGTTGAATTTCTTCAGTGATAATGTTATTTAAATCTGAAGAGGTCCTATTAATACAAGGCGAAACGTGGATTATTTAATGTTTTGTAGATATAATTCTCGGGTCTCAACCCGGGCCAATTATTTGTAAATAATAATGTTAAATAAAAATGTTATTTAACAAACAATTCGCCCGGTTTGACCCGAGAATTATATCTACAACAGATTCACCGGGAAATCCGTCGCTCTCTATTTAATGTTTTGTTAATAAAACAATTTTCTGATTAAGACCGACTATTTGTTTATTTATATTATGGTTTTTGTCAAATATTTTTTATCATTATTCTGTTTCATTATTGAATTGAAGACTTTTTTCGGTACTTGTATAGCTGTACGTTATCAGAGTTATTTATTGTTCCTTAATTTAAGGAATTTTTAAAATAGTTAGGTAGTTCTATAAATGTTCCTGGTTGCAGCCGACGAGCTGCTCTTCCCCGAATTAGCAGGGATGCAAAATAAGTAGCAGGTATACTTCTCGTTTCCTACTTCCTGCATTTTTCGACTTAATCCCTTTACGCAGAGTTGTGGTTTGAAATTTGAGCAGTGGAATGCTTAACTCTTGCTAGATCAATTCTTTCGTAAAAAGCGAAAATGTTTTGCAAGTACAAACGCTTTTCGCTGGGCGTTCGATTCGCTCGTTTTCTGTCATACTTTGGCTCAAATGGTAATTATCAATTACAAACACAACTAATATCGTTTTCATATAACTGTCTATTCCTTTCAGTTATGTTTGATATTCTTTATAAGGTGGAAAAAAAACTATGATATTTCAGTTATCTCAGTTTCCAAATAGCCATTTAGGATGTTGTCTCTTAATTCCCGACAGTTTCGAAAATTGGTTTTCAGTATTTTTTTTTATCTACGCTGGATCTCATGACACAAGGTCGCGGTATTCAAACACGGGTAGATCCGGTGATGTAATTAGATGCGGTGATGTGATGCGTGCTTTTCCGACGATAAGTCCAGGTTGACAACAATTTCTGCAAAATATTCCTGTTATACGAATGTCAAACACCATCGAGTCGATTGTTCCGTTCACTTGTTGTTTCTACTCGAGAGAATATATTCTCGTTTAGTAATTTTATTAATCAATGTAATATAAATTCGAGAATAGCCTTTTAAATACTGTCGTTCAATGCAATTATCAATATCACAAGGAGTATTATTTAATGGGTTACTGCTAGAGATGGTAAAGCACTTTGAAAATTAAAAAATCTATGTTTGAAAATTAAGTTTGGTATTTTATAGCATTCGTCGGGTAAAAATTTTGCATTTTGCGTAGGAAATGTTGTTTTAAAAAAATTTGCTATCAACTACGAATGCTGTGGTGTAGCGGCCAGTGTCACAGAGGCCCTGGGTTCGAATCCCGGCACGAGCATGGATGTTTGTGCTCTTCATTGTTTTTAAAACTGGGGTTTAAGCTGTTGGAGAAGCGCTACGCTGACCACGAACCACTCCTTATACCAGAATGTGTCATGGAAGATGGCAGCCTTAATGGGCTGTAGAGTTAATAATAATAAATAATAATAAAACGTCAATATCGCATTTTATGGATACTTATTTTTACAGCGATTGTCGTCAGATTTCTGATTTACATCAATTGCTGGAATCGGCCATATCCAGTTATAACTTGTAACGTAGCATTGTTGCATCCTTTTAAAGAAGGGGGAACAAGTACTAATGTTGTTTTCTTCGGTATTTTAGCAATAATTCAACTCAGTATCTAGAGCTAGTGTCACTAAACAGGAAAACAATGTACTGTCCGTACAATTCCGAAATTTTTGTTTCGATTTTTATTTCGCAAATATTTAACACAAAGGTTGGAGTAGATTAAAACATTTAAATTTTCGTTGCTATGATAGGAAATTATGTCATCTGAGCGACGGGAATGTAGTGTGAAGGGAAACGTTGTTATGGCTTCTGTCTTTCGTTCTAGTGGATTTTGGCATTATTTGAGCGTGGTATTAAATCCCCGTAATAACATATTATGGATTTCCAATATAAGTAGAGTTTATTTTGTACATAAAGCTCCTTTACGTTATAGAATTATCATACGAGTCAGCGCACGAGTTGATAGAAACTATTTTAGATTAGGTTTTGTTCATTACCATCACAACGTGGCGGGGATTCCCGCACTTGGAAATTTTGCGATTGACAATTTCGGCCAGGACTGGTTTACTTTATGTTTCTTGAAATGCATTTAATAGTGAATCATCACCTAGTATATATAGTTCATATACTGCGGTGGTCAAAGTGAAATTGTTCTCAATAGGGCCGATTTATCCGAATATTGTAACGAAATTTATTATACAGACAAGTATACTAGTATTATCTCGGAAGAAAATTATGCAGGTGTTGGTAAAAGAAGGTGTGATTTGTTTACTCAAATAGCTGGCTGATGTTTCCCAAGAGTAGCAACACGTTGACTTGAGTCACTGAAAAGCTTATAAAATACTATATCGACTGCACCGACTCTATTTAAAGTTCGATCAATAAGTCGCACTCTAGTGATATGCAGCTACAATAGCTTTGTTCCGAAGGAATATCGGCGTTATCGGTCAGTAAAATACAAAAAAAAAACCTTGTAATATAGAATTGCTTGTTTTTTCCCCAGTACTATTCTGGCTAGAAGTGATTTTACGAGTGGGTGATTACGAAATCACATCCTCGCATTTCATACAGAGAAAATTCGTTCAACTTGGCATATTTATTCGCTAGTATTAATTCATAATTCACTTATTCACTATAATAAAATACAGAGACGAATTTGATGATTGATAAATAATTTAAGAAATTTATATCGTAAAGTAGCATTTCTGGGAAAAGGCCATTTTTCTTACGATAACTTTCAAGTGCCTACAATTACTCCACATTCGTTTTCTTCGTTACACGGGAAAAAATTGTTTGAGAAATTTTTTGTTGAGAATATTTGGTTGTTCGCGATTGTGGGCTAACCTTGTTTCTTCCGAGAGACGAACCCGGGCCAAGGCGAGCGGAGTCGTGTAGATCAATACTAGGCGCTCGCGACACCTGTTCTTCCAGCGGCCCTGCCCTCGCAACTCTAAGAACCACACAACCCTGCATCATACCAAATAACGTACGTCAACCATCAAATATATATTTCTATCTTTTTCTCTGAAAGCTTAGAAAGAAAGTCTGCAAAAAGACTCAATTGCTGGCACATTCCACGCCGCTGTCCGCTATAACACGTATTTGTAAGAAAAGCAAAGTATGTGTACGGCAAATTGTCTATCCATTGATCAATGAGACTTTTGCTGTCACGTCCACTTCTATTTACTTCAATTATTGTCCTGGATACCATTAACCTTGAACTGGTTTCGGGAAACTGGGGGATGTACCATTGGAACAGTAACACGGTCACCGTTCTTACTTCATTTCGAGTCCTGTCCTCTTCGATGCGACTGATCACGAAACACATTGTTTTAAAACAAGGAAACAACAATAATAATGTTCAAATTCTTCAGTCTCGTACAACAAAAGCATGTTTAATCTCTGTTTACCATTGTTTGGCAGAAAACAAATTTAATTGTCTATTTCTTCCAGCTTCACCTCCATTTAGGAAACACTACAAAGATCTTTAATCATGTAAGGACTCCATTCTCATTTGAGTCTGTGGAAGGGAGTTTTAATGAAATGTCACCAATTGCTGCACCTTGAAGTTCTCTTGAGAGAGGGTGTCAATAATCATTCTAATTCCAAGCAACTGCAGTATTTTTAATACAATTAAAAATGAATAAAGTAGTCGTTACCTTATCAACTGCCAAATATTAAACATGCATAACGATTTTAAGTTTAAATTACAGTGTACCCTTGTCTAAAGATTTTAATTCGTCCTAGTCGTATTCAGAATTGTTTGAAAACCGAACTATTTTTATTTTTAAAAATACTCGTAAACACAATTAATCTCAGAAACACAACACAAACTTTAATTCTTAAGTTTAATGGTGTGTGACAGATATCACACATATTGGTGTTCCAGAAGATCTATCTCAATGACAGAATTTTGTAGAGAGTGACCCAAATTACTTTACACATTGTGTGAAATTCCTTATATTATTAAGTTTTTTTTTGTTGAATAACGTAGATATACAATTGTAAACTATTGAAGGTTAGATTTCTTATTATTTTTGATGGATCTTTTTACGCGGTTCTTGTGTGATCGATGATCTAAGAATAATTGTCTCTGGCGTATTACAATTTTTTTAACGTGCGGTATTATTCAAATTGATAATCACTATTTAGTGCAACTTTGTTACGGTTGTGCTCTAAAATTCCTGCGCCTCATTCCACGTACTACACATGCCTTTAATCTGAGTGCAGGCAGCCTCATCCCGCACCTATTCATCCTGTGTTCACTGATCGACTTTTAGGTCTTTTATTTCCTTATTCTGCAAATCAATAAGTTCTTCAGATCGTTACAATGCTGACCCAATAGCTCCTGCACTTCATCGTCGTCGATGACCAAGACCATGGAAAAAATTTCCCAACTGCTGCTGTCTCTGCTTCAAACCCGTCAAAATCTCTTTCTGGGACATAACTTGGCTACTGATTTTTCCTCAAGATTATTTTAAGATACTGTTATAGAGATACTCTGCTTGTCAAATAAATTGATGCAAATCTACATATGTCTATCCAACAATTTGTGGCTTGGAATCACCTGACTGTTCAGCGGGCGGGCACTACCGTTAATTCCTGCAAGAAAATATGACCAAATTTTCTTTCTCTGTGTCATAGTTATAGAACGGTATGTAGCGGGGGGAGCCCAGGTTATCTAAATTAGGCGGGAATTTAAGAATAGAGTAAGAAATCTGCGTTTCTATGAAGAAGTTGTGTTCGCAACACGAGGAATGCTGAAGAAGACTTCTGGCCCTAGAACGACAAACGACTCAGGTCCGTCCTTGTATGGCAATAATATCATCAACACGAAGAAAAAATTTGTTTCTAAAAGATGCTCGTAACCCGTGGGTCCACCTCATTACTGGTAGTCGAGTCACCTCGACATTTTCAATATTTTTACAAGTGTTTTTCTATTTTTATTATACTCGACCAAAAGAAATTTATATAGTATACAAAGTTGAACGTGATAATATGATTTTGCAATTTATTTCATTTTGGTCCGAACTAGAAAAAAATAGATCAAATTTATCGTCACTATATGCATTGTAGAAAACTTGCTAAAATAAAAAACAATATGTATTAAAAATGTAATTTGTCCGACCCCTTCCAAATACATTGAATTAAATTTCCGTCTTTATTTGTTTGGAGTTCAATTAGTTTCAGTATTTGATTAAACAGTTGTTTGTAGATAAAATGTTTTACTGAGTTTAATGTTGGGGCACTTAGGTAAATTATAAATTGAAGCTACCCTTCGAAATGAAATTTCTATGAGGCAATTATCGATGTGAAATTTATGAGATAGGAAAATATACTCATGGGATTTAAAATGGTGCGTCGTATTCTTCTTATTGCTGTTTCCTCTCCATTTTTGATCAGAACACGTTTAGTTTTGTTCATTCGAATACTACCAAATGCTATCATGTAGAGGTTCCAAGTATAGCGAATAAACTCTGTTTTATTTTAATTTTTTTAAACTGCAATTTATTAAACGTTGAAAGTAAATATTAATTAATTCAGTCAATAAATTTATTCTGTCTGTTTTCTAGCCTTATTTTATTATTCTATTTCCGAATATTAGGTCGTTTTCTGTGTTCAGTTTAAATTTGGTAATGAACCCCTGTTTTCGTAATGGCGCTCTTTTCTGTTCTGCTTAACAGGAATTGCGATAACTTGAAGGACATTGAACGCAGGCATGTTTCACAAGTATTAGTGAGCCGTTTTACTCATTTTCTTTGTCGCATATCCTCAACTAATTACGATATTTAAATTATTCCAGTTGAAAAGTGGCCATTTTCTTAGCGATATATCGCGGGACATAGAGGCTTTTTTACGATTTTTAAAATGAGCTAACACTTATACGTAGCAGAAACTCGCAGAGTGTGTGTTAAAGTAGGGAGTAATATGTATTTATTGCGGCAGCAAAATGTTACATCTATGTCCGTGTTGCGAAACGAATAGTCTTTGGTTTATGACTTTACATAGGACACGGTATAAATAACACAGACGTACAACATTAGGAAAATTGTTTGCGAGTACGGGAGTTGTATTTTTATTGATTGTTTAATACCAGTCTATCTGTAATATCTTCCCATATGAAGAAGACGTTGTGATTTACATAATATTTTCGCGAACCTCATAAGTAATTGGCGTTTAGGATTCACTTGTTGTGCTAATTTTATTTACTTTGGCTTTCCCCTCCTATTATTCATTTTCGAAGAAACGTAGTCTCGTTTGTAAGAATAAAATATAATATAAAATACTTGTTCCATAGCACCGTAGTAAAACTTTTGTTATATGTTTGACTGTATTTTTCCGTTACGTTACGTTACACGTTATGCCTGTTATTTTGGTAACCGAGATGTTTTCTGTCTTGTAAAATAATTTAAACTATATTTAGAAATGTTTTTGAATTGTATTTATAGTCGCATCAAATGCTAAGGTCATTAGCGACTTTGTACACAGTTGGGTTTGACTTTGTCAGGGAACTAATTTCTTGGAGTTTCTCAGAATCGAAACGTACACTCACTACATCCATGCTGTAGTCGGGATTCGAACCCGGGACCTCTGCCTCTGTGATGACATGTAGCAATTTTGTACACACATTTTTATAATAAAATGTATGTCTTTACTTGTCTTCAATTTAAATGTCAATGGACACTAAAAAATGCTTATACATACGATTTTGGTACTCATTAATAACTGGTAAATCCCCAGATGAGCGATGCTGCACGAGAAGTGGAGAGATCGGAATTCGAATTCCGTTCTGGAATCCTAATTTATAAGGGTTCTGCCTTACCTGCCCCTTGAAATGTCTTAAAAACCTACGAAAGTACTAATGGACAATCTGAAAGTTTCTCCTCCATAAATCCAGTAGATCCTACATGTCAAAATCCAGCATGTCAAACAAGTCCTGTTATTTTAGAAGCAACAGTTCTCCAAGGTCAATGAAAAAAACGTATCCGAAAACAATTTTTATTAGTATTTCTGTTCAATATTCGTTGAAAGTATATTTTTATATAAGACATCCTCTAAGGTTTCCAACAGTTTCCACAAAATTTCGTCAAAACTACATTACTTCCATAATGTTACGTAATGAGTGACCGGACCTTTTTAGTTTGTCCATGGTGTCGCATTGGATCGAGCCCGGAAGAGAGAGGTAAAGGTTAGTTATCTGTTTGGAATGCATTTCATGGCCGAGCCCACGCCTGACTCACTGTCAATTTCGGTGACTGGAACCGCCGTTTCCACTCAGGGGGTGGGGTGGGGAGGTGGTTATCATTATTTCATTCTTCCGCAATGCAGTTTTCATATAGCTGTCGGGTTTACTCCTGTTATCTAGTTATCGGGAGCCAGAGGAGATAACAAGAGCCGTCAATTTATCTCACGTAGGCATCCGATGCAATCATCTGTTGTGGGGGCAATTGAGTTTGGAGAACACGAAGCTCCTTCAGTGAAAACTTTGTTCACCTGTCTGTCCCAAGATCAGTGAAACGGCTCTTTATCTTCGGTATACGAGGATTTTGAGCTTTAGAAGTAAACATAAATAAAGGTAATTTCCATAATACCTTTTTCATATATAAAAAAACATTTAGGATTATCTTTCCATGTGTTTTCATACCAATTTTTATACGCCACAATGCACAGTTTAATATTTAAATAACTGTGCCAAATATTACAGAATATAACAGCATGAAAAAAATTATAGGTTAGATAAAAAATCATCATGTGATCGTGATTGAAATTATACTGATGCAAAGGGGATTGTTTTAACGAATGGGTGTATGATCTCTCTGTTTAGATTTATTGGTTGTAAATTAATATAAATAATATCGGAATATAGAGCATGAAATTTGTTCCGTTAAGAATTATTATATATATATATGTATTACTCAGATCGTTACTTAACCTAAAAATTTTGATGCAACCAAAATGCATTTTGTTCCTGACTTATCCGACATTATTGTTTAAAAATAGTTCTATTTACTCTAAAGATATTTTTTCAGGGTCGTGCCGTGCTTTGATACAGAGGGGAATAAGAAGCGAGATAATTTAGAATTTAAAGCATTCAATAATTAAAACTATTTTATTAAAATATAGTAGTTAATATTTTCAAAAGAAAATTACTCTTATAATATTTTACGTAGTTTTTAAAAAATCATATCGTAGGTTATTTGAAAAAAATAATAAGAGGCGGAATTTCGAAGAATGGCGTTATACTGAGAAATACTACCCCACGCTCCTGTAGGTCTATTGGTTCATGTCGATGCATATTGTAAGGTACATATAAAAATGAATTCTTTCCAACATCCGGCTGCTTCCTCACTACCTTTGTTAGCACTTTAACATTCATCGTGACCCAGGTAACTTATTCCGACCGAGGCCATTGTTCAACTTCATGGTTTCCGTGCCCAGGTAAAGTGCCTATGATAGTAACCGTGTAAAAAGAACGTCCTAGTGAGAGTCTGCGTGTACCACAACGAAGAAAGGAAGTGGTTTCTTCATGGAATTCGATCTTTCTTTTCGCGTAAATAGTCCAACACTAGCGCCGTGGATACGTGACGGCGACCCGTGTTTTTGTTTACCGTGAACACAGTTTTGGTACACGATCGTATAAGAGGAAGGCGACAAGTGTTTTTTTCTTCGTTCATGAAGCACGGGAAGTGAAAGTCCCACGCCGCCCTCATTCATAAGGATCCGACTGTTACGTTCGTTTGAAAGGGATATGGAAGTAATGGCTGTCACACTTGTTCCATAAACTCATAATGCCAGTTTTTATGCTGAAATGGCAACACGCTTCAATGCTGTTCTGGTCTAATTAATGTATATTTCCGCCAACAAATTATCCCGTTGCAGTTTGATTTAATTATCGACTGAATGAATATTATTGGAGGTCGCGGTTGCCTCCACAAGTAAATCTTATTTTTACGCCGGTTTTCACTACGTTGGACCAAACCTCTTCCCTCACCACTGGACTCCAACCTCTCCAAAGTGCTCTCAATTCTCTAGACTCTTGGTCCAAACACTGGAGAGTCAACATCAACCCCTCCAAATCCTCTATCCTACCTTTCACCCTAAAAAGAAACCCATCAACCAAATCCCTCTCACCCTCAATGGAACTCTTATTCCCACAGAAGAAAAGTAACTTACCTGGTTTCACCCTTGACCCAAAATTATCCTGGCAAGCCAAATTAATAACCTTATTCCCAAAAATTAGCAATAAAGTTGAAACCCTATACGCAATATTAAACAAAAATTCCTCACTCTCAATCAATACCAAATGACTAATCTATCTCTCCCTCATACAACCCACTCACAAAAGCCTCAAATTACCCAAAACAAAATCCTTCGTTCAGTTACCAATGCTCTGTAGTTCCTAAGAAACTCTACAATACAAAGGCAACCAAATCACTACCATCAACACGGCAATAATCGAATTATCCTCTCTAATTAAAAGTAACCTAAATCACCCAAAACCGACCATAGAGTACATACATAACCATCGCAACCTGCCGCCCTCAAACCGTCATCTGAAACGGAAACTCACTACACTTCATACTTCCCCGTCAACACTCAAACACATCCTGACAAATCCTCTTCCCATCAACCCCAATACAACCTCCCTGCCCGATATCCCAACTATGCAACTATCTACCCAATATTCCAAACCTTTAGAGTAATAACAAATCACCCATCTCATCTTCCAATCCCTCAGAACTTCAAATTAAGAATTTAAGGGCTGGAAAGTCACTGGACTCTTTACCTATAGAAGCCAACATGTGAAATATTTACCGTATTTATTGTAAATACTTGTAAATTTATGAACCAAACTGTATAATCGAAAGATAAATGCTTTTAAGAATAAAAAAACTACAATGGACCTTACAATGGACTACACTTTTAATATCACTTTCTTTTCGTTAGGCCTAACAGGACCTCCGCCGTCTTGACTTGTACCTCTTCTTGCCGTAGATCCTTGTATCGCCGACTTGAATTCTGGTCATAAGCTGTCAATAACAATTTAGTAGTTCTCTGCTGCCGACTTTTTTGGAGTACGACCAAAATCATTATGTAAACGGTCTAATCACTCGTTTGTATCCGACATATTCCGGTGTTGAGTAAAGCCACGATTGTATTCAACTACGCACTGTACCTGAGTCGAAAGTCGAGTCGTAAATTGTTACCGTATGAGAATAATTTTCAAAGTCGAACTCAGTTACCTCGCGGAACATCACGGAAATAAGTTTCTAAGTGAAAGCATCAGTCTCGGTTTGATTTATTTTGCATGATCTCACAGTTTTTGTCTTTTTCTTGACACTGTCGAGAATTTAGTCTTAATAAGTATGGTGGTTCATCCACTTTGGATCAGGACGCTTGAAAGAGACTGAAGTTGTTTTGTTTAATTGCTAAACGACCTTACGGAAATCAATCAGTTGTCATTTATTCGGGCGAAAATATATATAGCCAGATAGTTAATTTTGTAATTCAGGATTTAATTATCAAGAGAAAATACTTATATAGTAAAAACTTTTTAAACTAAACCATTACCAGTGAACTGTCAGCCAACTCTTTTATGTGAATAGTAATGCATTCATAGTGTTTTAATCTAATGATGATTTAATTTTGCTAAACTAAAATACATGAATTGTAAATTTTTTGTTAGTCTTATGAGGTGTTGGGTCAAGAAAATGTGGCATTGTTCTACAGGGGAAGTGCGTGTCTTGCGTGCGACGGGCCGGATGCTGCGGTTTCCTTGACGAACACTACTCCTGCTAAACCTTTACAAGAAAAACAAATGGAAAATAAGAAAATAAAAACCTTTACCTTACCAGGTCTTTCCCCGACGAAACGTTAACCTTTCAAACGGCAAGGGTTGTTTTTGTGTAATTCTCGTAGATCACCGAGATCTCTCAATTCTCATCGTTTACGTGCATTGTGAGTTAGTTGCCGGCAATGTATTAATTTTAACGTAGTAAATTAAGAAATGGAATCTGCTATTATAATAAATATTCTAGTAGCCATAAAAGTAAGAAAAATTAAGTTTAATGAAAAATTACGATTTCTTCGTATAAAAATTTATTATTTCGTCCTTAAATTAGGACACGTTCAAGTAATGACAATGTTTTGACCCTTTGCAGTCACTTTTATTTTGGGAGTAACAACGTTCCGTTACATGCTAGTATCTTCAGGTTTTCTTCCTATAGAGAAGGTATTTCCAAATGATTAAATTTAGAGATTAATTGTGCAAACTAAGACAAAATAAAGGAAACGCAAAACTTTTACTCTGTAAAAGAGCAGAAATTGATTTAATAATTCAACAACAGACGTGAATAAAAACTTTTTACAATTAAATAATTGGGAAAGCTTTGAAGCAAATGTTTAATTACCTACATTTTGACGTCATGATATATAACATCCATTTTTATCTAAAATTAATGCCTAATGTGTCTAACATTTATATAAAAATGTAATTAAAATAATGCTTTATAGCAGTCGTTAATGAACGATTCAAGTTTTATCTGTACAACGACTAACCACTTTCTAAAGCAGTTACTTTCCCATCAAACATTAAGATTAATCCTTTAAATAAAATAATTTTTTTGGTTTGAAAATTTAATGTAAATTCTAGTTACGATTACAAAACGTAATGTGACTATTACTATTACGAAATTTTTAAATTTCATGTGCATTATTTTTGGCTGTGTGACCTGCGGGGATGTCTTCTCTCTCTCTTTGTTTATGAATAAAGATTCCCATAAGCCGTGTACCATCGGTCAGTTTGGAGAGGAGTCGCATACGGTAAGAGTTGTCTTCTGTTGGTATTGGAACAGTCGACCAGCTGCCTCTTACACTGACCAAGGCCCCGTTCATCGAAAGGGAGTGGGAGAAGAAGCAAGAGGCCGACCTACCTCATTCAGGTTTTCTAGGGTTTGTCCTGCATCACTTTTAAATTTTCGCATTCGTGTCCGCACACCATGCCTTCATGTAACCTGTCACTCAACAAAACCACATTATATACCTATACCTCATGTAGAGTTTCATTTTCTACATCCGTGCAACAAATTTGACCGAATTCTGTACACGTGTTCCCTTCGAACCGGAAACGAACATGTGGTGATTTGTCACTACTTCTACTACTACAGGCTTGGGGTGGACAAACATGTTGAAACGGCCGATATTTTCGCCGAAATTTTTTTTTCTGGGTCAGTGAAAATAAATAGCGTTTCTCCACATATTTTTGTGTATAATTTCAACATCTTCTTTAGGGATTATGGCGGACTGGCGTTACATAAAAATAACTCAAAATCAACCGAGGTTGGGTCATTTTCGAGGTTATGGATGTCGCTGAGTTTAATTTTGACAACCCGGGCACGCCGGGTACAACGCTAGCAAAAGATGAAAATAAGATCCACTTTCTGTAGCTGGAATTTTCCTATTAACCATTAGGAATATATTACAAATTAAAATAATTTTACGCTTTGACTATTCAGCGGATTTGATAGAGTTTCGCATCAATATTAAACATTAAAATAGTGTTAAGTTTTAACGATTCAATTAGCCTTAATCTCCCTATTCTTACGAAACTGTCAAACAACATCGAAAAGGTAATAGATTTCCTTTTACGAACATCCAATGATATGCTAGCTGTAGTGTCATGTCTGAAATGTCTAATCTGTAGCGTTACCAATATCCGTGTCTGTGGTCTTTTACGGCATAAGAGCAGATTGACTGGAAAGTTGTAGGAAAATCGGTGATTCCAAAATGGCTGGTCAGTGGTGTTCCGTTTTACGTAAGCCGGGACTGGGCTTATCTAACCTGCGCGATACGTGACTTCCGGAAGGAAGCGTCTTTCTGCACACACCAAAGCTGAAACGAATAGACTTGAAAGCAGTACGGTTGTCACCAGACAATGCTACTTTATTTCATCTTAAAGGTGTATATTTTAAGGGTTCCAATCTTTTGTATCCGGAAACTATCCCTAACTTTTCTCCTCGTCCATATACATATGTAACTTACAATAACTTCAGTATTACAAACGTGCTAAAAAAAACTAATGAACTATCGCAACAATTCTGTAATTGAAAGCTGCTACCAGTAAAATTATATTGCTGTTCGAAATAAATAAGCAGTATCGGCTATTACAACACTTTCAGTTATTAGATTAAATTGTGGAATTAGAATTTATTGCGCTGGAAACGAAACATAAAGTGGGACTTGTAGATCTTGTCCTGAAATTTAGAGGTGCGAGAAATTATTCGACGCAGACAATGAAAAACTTGTTAAGTGTTCCAATTAATCGTATGACTATCTACGTATCGACCTGATTTTTTTTAAAAAAACTTTATTTTTCTGTCCTGTTTCAGTATTTTACAACATGCATCTAATAAATCAAATAAGCTTTTATAAAAGACATTGATTTATGTTCAATTTCTCTGTAATTCGCGCGCTTCTTATATCTTGATTATAAATTTTTGCGCTCTGGCTCTAATTTTCCGGGTAGATCAGTAAGTTAAACTCAAGACATTTCTCTTCATTACGAGATCATTAAAGACTCGCAAATAGGAAACAATGAGTTCCTTGCTATGGTTGTGGTAAGGCTAATTTATTGACCCAACGCACGCAAATATCGAGGATAGATTTTTGCAAACTCAAATTTTCGTGTACAGTCCAGGATGGACAGTGTGGAATTTGTCTGTTTCTGCCGCGTGGGAGGTAACCCCCTAGGTTAGCGAAGGGTTATGTTTGCTTATGTATTCGTGTGGTGTTTTCGACCCTCCCGACTCCTGGTGTGGTTATTAACGATACCGGAAGCTGCTATCAAATATTTTGAAATTCTGTCTGCAGTGAAAGCAGGAGAGGAAGGGCGCCGACGGCCTTGGAATCGCTTTGTCACAGTTGCCTGCTCTCAAATCAGACATCTCAAGTTGTAAAAATAGAGGAAAACGTACATGTAAGAACTGCAAACAATGAAACTGGAGCGTATTAAGATTATTTTCAATATTTATCAAAAATATTCCAATTGCTGTGTTTGAGGTTAGTATAAATAGGAAAGTTGTTTACTAAAAAGAAACTTCAGAGGCTTGCAAGATTATCTTCACATAAATCGTCGTACATCTAAAGAAACTGATGAAACAAAGGAAAATATTACATCATTATTCACGATTTTATACATTCATAAAAAATTAATTAATAAACAAATATAAATCGGTGTAAATGGCAATTTTCTGAATTACTAAAAGGTTAGTTACTCTTCCCACTATTTTTATAAGACAAATAGTCATTGGCTAATACACACAGACACATACAAAAAATATTTATAAACAAAAAATTTAAAATAATGTATATATATATATATATACTCTAATTAATTCTTTAACTGGTTATAGATTTTTATTTTAAGTCACATGTTTTGGTAACTGATTTTATATCGACTTCATAGAATTATTAAACGAATATAGTACTCCCTCTGGAACCTATTAAATGAAAATCAATTCTACTTTTGTGAAAAAAGCCATAGAAAATGAACTATTCTTTGAAATTTTCGTATAGGTACCATGACATTTTTTATTGTAATATTGCTTTTACTTCTGAAATTTCAGTGTTTGAATAGGATTAGCAATAATTTCCTTGTTGGAGATGGTGGGGATTAAGATGTTTCAATTTGCAGCAGAAGAAACTGCCAGACATTGATACCGTTGGCCATTGTCCTTCATTATAATTCTAGCGCGCTATTACGACGTAACTCATTGAGCATGCGCTGGAATATAAATGTTGCCAACTAAGACTAGAATATTACTCAAGCATGTATGATGCAAAAATACGTTGAGAATAATTTGGTGTTTCCCAAATTGTAAGAGATCAAGGAAAATGGTTAAAACATCTTCGGATTCAAACAGGTGGTTTATTTTAAATTTTGTTCTTTTCTCCAGAACATAAAATTGCATTTGTGCAATGCCATGTTTTTTTAATTGCATAAATATGATCAAAATCTTTAATTATGTAATATCAATGTAATTTCACTAATTTTCGGTATTTATCGAAATTTTCTAATTATAGATGCCCATATTTTTAAATCAGTCACAATTAAATCCAAAAGTATATTTCTTTTAAAAAAATTATTTTGATGTCATTTTCATATTCTATTTTATTTAAGGAATTTCTAAAACGTTATTTTATTCGTCGATAATTTTTTAGATGATAAACTTATTTAATACTATCGACGTCTCCTAAATTTATTCTGTTAACATCTCCGAAATTATGGAGAGATAATTATTTATATTACTTTATCCGAAATATATTCATAGTTAATTAAATTTAAAAATAATTAAATCGGAGTATAATCTTATGAACTTTAATATGAGGGTTATTACGGCAACGTCGACAGCTTCTTTGACCATAATAATAAATGTTTTCATAAATGGGTGTATAATGCATGGAACACTAGATGAAACATCTGAAATAAAAATCCGTGTTCCCTGAATTTTTTATTATTATTATAAAAATACCTATTGTCAATACGGAAAGCGCACTAACGCAAGTGCGCTAGAATTGCCAAATAATTGTTGTACAATATAATCTATAGGGAGAACTGGCTCGACGAGTCGTAATGACCTCAAATTGCTATAAATTTTATTATAGATCTATTGGATAATATTATCTTTTAGTAATTTGTTTTAAATTTTTAATATTCGTTTTGTAATCTGTTCGGTTTATATGTAATTCCTTTCAGGTATAAGTAAAAGAACTTGAGTTACATTGGTTAAATTTTATGAAACTGATGGCGTGTGTGAGATGTGATATGCTTGTCCATTCACCTCCGATTTTAATCAAAAGTGGCGTCTTATTTTCTGTGATTATACAAAATAGACCGTCTAAAGACAACAAAACAAGGGAATTGTGTTTTCGAATCACCCATACGGACTGTTCTCCCCGGAGAAAGCGACGTAAAGCTACCACAGCATCTTTGAATCCTGTCGCTGTGACTATCCTGTTGTATGCGAACTGACAGACGTCTGAGCGTCGGGAATCTTTGAGAGGCATTGGTCCAATCTTCCGCTAGTCCGCCAATAAGAATATTACAAAGTTTGTAGGAAATTTATATTCGTGTTCCTACTACATACTTTGCTTATTTTGGCACAACGTGACTACATTTTGGCAAAGTGGGATTTTTATGTAGAAACAGCTTGCTGCCGTGAGTACTAAATTTTTTGTTCCGGTACGCTGATCTTATGTCCAGTGTTTCCCTATCCATTAGTTCGATAGCATTTGAGCATGCCTGTTAAAGAAATCTATTTCAAATCAATTACAAAGGAATAATTAATTTCGTTTCATAGAAGAGATACGAGAAGAATTCAGGAGTTAAGATAAAATCAAATCGAAGTCTTCCTTACTCAATTAAGTTACTTATTTTAAAATGGTGTGTTATGATAGGGTTGAGGAATATATATATATAAATTGAAAATTCCTATAATACACGCTATTTTATAATGACTTTCTTAATTATCGTAGAAATTTTGGGTGGTCTCGCAATGCTCGCTTCACCCTCGCACAATAATTCTAATGCATTAATGTGCTCGCTTAATTACTTCGCAGGAAAAACCTTGACCAGCGTTTTATTTGTTGGCTCACAGTTTAATTACAGTCACTACGTATAATTAATTAAAAAATATATTAGTAATGTGTAAATGTAATTTCATCGTCAGATTCACAAAAGAGACTAGAAAACGTTTTACAAAAATGTAATGTGAAATCGTAATAGATATATTTATACAGTATATATTAAATTTACTAGTGAGGTATTTCCATCAAATGTCACTGATTTGAGAATAGTTAATATGAATAAAATATTTGTAAATATTACGATTAGTATCTTTTATGTCCGGAAATGATCAGATTAGAATGCAACTGATTGCCATTGTTTTTAAATCCAGCCATGGAAGAATGGATATTCTGATGGATATTCTGATGGACATTATTAATTGGTTAACAGTCGTAGAAACTCTTGAATATCTGACTATTGTATAGAACATTTCGTCGCTGTTCTAATAATTTATTCCAAGGCATATTATGGACATACTAGAACAGACCCAATAATTTCTCTGGTTCAAAAAATCCTTTTGGAGGAATGAATCGGACAACTGTACTACGTATAGGATTCCTCTAGGGAAGCGATACGATATTTTGATATCCACGAAATGGATGCGTGAAATTCGACTTTCAACTGCCTAATTCCTTATACAAGGTTTACTTCACATCCGAAATATCCTTATGTTATCAAATATTTTTATTTATTCATTGAATCCATAACAAGAAATAGATCGTAGACCTACTGAGTTCTTATAGCCTATGAAGTTAACGATTGTATATTAATAAAATTCTCAGTATTTAACAAAGTTGTCGAATACGAATATAAATAAGGTCTTAGTGTTACAACATTGTCCGGTCAAACATAAATACACTTGCAAATGTATTATCGTCTGACCTTTGAGATTTCCAAGCCGCATGTGGACAGTATGTATATACATTACATACGGAGAGGAGCGCCTTATGAAAATTACTCAATCTAAGTATGTTTCGAAGGAATATGGAACGTGTACATCCGGTAAGTTAGGTAACATTACTGCGGAAAACAGCTCGCCATAATGTCAAGAACCTTAACTTGACAATAACGTACACGTGTTGAGATTTTAATTACATTCTAATATACTTTTCTGAATATTCACACGCAGTTTATGTATGAAATAAATCACTGGTAACTCGATACGTGGTTATTAATTGGTATTTGAAATATTTATTGCTTTTCTGACGTCCATATGTTCTATGACATCTGATATTTACAAAAGAAGTACGATTAAATAATATTTCTCTGGAAATTCATAATGATATATGGCGAAATAAGTCAAAAACATTTATGAAATGAGTTGATTAATAACATTTAATATTTAATAATTTTCTTCCATAAAAAATATATGTAGGCCTATAGATAACCCACATAACGCTTCTATCCGACATTTCAGACCTATTCATCTTCGTTTTGTTAATCGTGAAATTAGGGAGCAGTTATTCACTTTTTTATTTTAATATAGTAGTGACCCTGAGATAAGAGATTCGACGAAGAAATAAATGAAAATTAAACTATTTGTTTAAATGGATGAAATTCGGCTTGCAAAATAGTTTTTGTACATTGTAAAATTTATCAACGATAATAAATTCTTTTTAAGCTCAATCACTGTTGTTAATTATTCCTATAATTTAATTAAATATAATTGTTTATTACAATATATTTGGAAATTACAAAATTTACACAAGATAGATAGTTTCCCCTTTTAGGTGATTTATAACATTTCAACAACTGATCAGGTCCTAAATGCCCTAATTTACTAAATATTAAATGTAATTTTTATTAATCATTTCATTTAATAACTTTTTTTAATTATGTTAAAATAATTAAGATATTTTAAACTGTCATAAGATACACTTGCTTACGTACATAGACGCTTAAATATAAACTACAAGTTAATAAACAATATCGACCACGACTGGTAAAGGCACTTATAAATGCTGTAGTGTAAATTTCTCAAAACAATGCAGTTATCGAATAGTTGTTTAATTATATAATTTTTACCTCAAAACGTCAAGTGATTGTTATTCATCTACGAAGGCTGTTCAATAAAGAATACGTAATAGACGTTTAACTTCTATTCACACACATTAAGATCGTATTTCTCAAATTAGTCCTCATTACATTAAATACACTTGTCCCGGTGTATTTTTCAAGGAAGTGCTGGAAGCAGTTTTTGTATGAGTTCTTCAATAACGTCTCCGCAGACTTCTTCATTTCTTCAAACGTTTAAAAAAGAATTCTACATGTGCATTTCTTCTCACGGTGCTAAATATGGATCGAAATGATTGTGATAAAAGTACTTCACATTGGAATGTACAGATATTCCACTAAACATTCGGGACGTGCTGTTTTGCATTATCATATCCAGCTTGTGGCTTTGAAAAATGGCGTTTTGCGATTCAGATAACTGTCAGAACATTTCCTGTCACAGTAGTATGTAACGGAACACGCTGAAACAACAATCCCTGAAATACAGAAAAATGATATAAACATCATTTTCCCGACGGACCGAACGTTATTACTGTTGATGCTGGCGATTTCCACGCAGAACACAGTTGTCTTAGTCTAAAAGTGATGCAGTGAAGAGAAATTTTTGAAAGAAACTATTCATGTACTGTATAATTATTTTCGTAGCAGTGGTCAGGTGACTGGGTTTCCACTGACGTAATGTTGGACTTTGAAAAATGAAACCTGTTCCCAAATATATTACATATGAAGTAAGCTAAATAATACAATATTTTTACGTAATGAAAATTAAACGATTCTTTATCGGGCACCATTCGCAGCTCACAGAAATACTTTTTTTTTGCGGAGCTCTGAACGGTAAGTTCTCAAATGCATTAGAGACTTCTGTTTTATAAATGTATATACTTGTAATTATGTGATAAAAGCTGTCGTGCTTTGGGATGAACATTCGTCAGCGGATGCGCGTAGTGCATTCTCAAGTAGTAGAGTCAGTAGTTCCTATGAAATGAGCGAGAATTTACGGTTGGGATGACCAACACTTCAGTGACAGCCAGACATGGACCACAGCAGCCGCATCGTACTTTATGGGCTGATGAAGGACGACGATTAACTATCTTGTGTTATCAAAGATCGAAGATTTTCTCGGCGTAATTGTTGTATAAAAAGTTCGCCTAGAAGATGACAGAGCTTGCGGCCGTCGAAACGTCGCGGTTTAATCGCTGTTGGCACCCGAGTGAAAACCGAGAACTTTTTATACAACTATCTTGTGTATTTTACAATAAATAAATTGGCCACGACTCAGAAAAAATGTAATAAAGTGATTGGTAAAAGTATAATTAAACAATTGAATAGATGACTTTGAAATTATTCTCAAAATTCATTTATACAATCCTAGGTACTCCTGATGAAGCTCTAAATTAACTTTTGTGTAATCTATTTCTTTATTAAATTTCTTCTAATTTATAGCCAATTTATTTATTGTAAAAGTAAAATATGTCAGATGCTTATAATTATCTTTTGTCTTGTTTTTCTTAGTTATTCTTCAATAATTTCCTTTTTTAACTCCAATCAAAATGCAGGGTGATTGTACGGTCGTGGAACAAACTTTGAGGTGTGGTACAGCATACTAAAACATACGTTTTTTTGTATAGGAATGTATGGTCGGAAATGATATATTGAGAGACACGAACGCAAAAAATAAGAAATTGTTTATTTTGCGGGACGTTGGGTTGCGCGTGGTGGACCTGTTCCCCCCCCCCCCCCGATCGCCGATTTTACCGAGCTTCTTATGGGAACATCTGAAGTCCATCTAGAACAATTCGGGATCGCGTTACTTTACTATCCATTGCGACACAAGCGTGTGAGAAGTGCCTGGCATCTTTGGCCTCCGTCGACGACGCTACCAATCATGTATTACTGTTGATAGTTGCAATTTTGAGCATTTATTGTAAACATTGCTGGAAAGAAACTTTGCAATTATGTTCCAAATAAAAAATGTTTTTCTTTTCATGTCTCATTTCTCGTGTTCGTGTCTTCATACATCACTTACAACCATACATTCCTATATCAACAATTGTTTGTTTTAGTAAGCTGTACCATCCGTCAAAGTTTGTCCCATGATCGCAGAATCACTCTGTAAATTCTAACGCTGAATCATACAAGCTATACAGAAAGAAAAAGACGGGTACAATCGAGAGTTAACCTGCCCTTCATCATATATCCTAACAATGTATGTTTTACTTACATTTCCCCTTTAAACTCATATGAAAGCAACATTTACCCATGTTGTGCATGACGGAAAGTTGTGGGCATGTGCAGATGACAGCACAACTGGGACAGTGGAATCTGGGCCGCACTCCTTTCTCTACTGACTTTGGATCTCTGCCTTCACATTTGAAACGTGACAGTAATGCAGACTTTGTTAGTAACTTTCTTCCCAGTCTACCAGTTATTGCGACACAGGCTTCACGTCGTAATTGTGTTCATGAATAAGACGAAGGCTGTTCTCAGCTTTGCAGGTGTCGTTGCTGATGCGAGGACAATGAGAGAATGTGCTACAATTACACAAAGTCGGTTTCCCTGTGTCCGGAAAGCGCTCTGAGTGAACTCGTAATGTATTTATTCAAAGAACAACCTGGAACACGATTTGACGAAGGCCTGTGAGAGCTGTTCCCTCCCAGACAGTAGCTTTCTGGAGAGACGGAGACGGCTACCTTTGGTGATGTATTTTCCTCTCTCCGTTTTTGAACTAAGGTTCCCACAAGCCGAGGCACCTTGGCCTGTTTTGAGAGGTGTATGTTCCGGGGTCGCAGACCTTTGGCATACGGTAGGAGTTGTTAGCTGTACCCATTGGAACGGTTGGCCATCTGCATCCTAAACCGTGACACGGAGAAGGCGTCCCCACACCAAACCCCTCTCCCGTCATCGGAAGGGCGTGGGACAAGTACCTCGTGCCAGACCTACCTGATGCAGGTTTTCTAGGGTTTGTGTAGGGTTCTTTAAAGTACAGTCCTCGGGCCTAGTTAACCCTTGGCTACTACCCTTCCGCATCCCTCCTTTCAAATCCCTTCCTATTATATTAAAGGGGAGTTGCCACCACGTGGATTACCCTCATGTAGCCTTTTACTCTAAGAAATGTAACTCGATTTTGCGTAGTATTCTGGATTTATTCGGAAGACACGTGGTCAGTGTGCCGAGCCGCTTTTAGAAGAAAAATTTGAGGGGAGGGGGGCAATAGCATAAACAATAAAACATCGGTTACTGTAATCCACTTTCTGTTAAACATAAGTAGTCTTGCCCGTCCAGTTGTTAACTAACGTACTTGTTTTCAGTTGTTTCTCATTAGAAACAATGAAGAAAATAAGTGTGTTCGGTTTATCTTAAATTTTGATAACTGCCAAACCAATTGTGGAAGATATAAGATTGTACAGTCTGTAGTTTGCAGATTTTTTAAAACACTTGTATGTTTAAGAGAAAATTTAAATAAAGAAAAAAATTGTTTTTATTATAAATAATAACCTAATTACACTCACAAAATGTAGTTGTTATAAATTTTTTATTAACAATAACGGGAGGTTTCGGCTGTATTCTACATTGCATTCTGTTAACTTTCTTGGCTGTTTGTTATTTATGTATTAATTAAAAATAAATAATAAAAATAATAAGAACTACATTTTGTGACTAATTTCATTGTTATGTATAGATAAAAAATAAATTAACAGAACTTTCTTAATAATAAAATATTAGAAAAAAATAGGTTTGTTTAAAGAATTTTTCAGCCGTCTTTTTGAAAATCCCTCAACATTTGTTTTCCCGGTATCTGGTTAATCGAAGTTCTACTGTAACCGAAACCGTCCTGATGTACGATGTGCATTAACCCAGAGGTTATCTTTGAAATAAGCACAATAAAACGATCTTTAAGTGATTATTCTTTTCATCAAACAAAATTATGCCAATATTAAAACATCACTACATACTATAAAATGACCATTGGTGTAATTTGTCTTAGGATCTAGTGATGATTAATTAAGGTATTCGTTCCACCCTTCTTACCCTTTCCCAAACATCATTTACCTTTATTATTTTAGAAACCTGTTAATTTGTCGCTGCTAACGAATCGACTCGGTTTTCAGCCCTCTTACTCTGGATTAATAAAACTTCATAATTTCATTACCTTTCATAAATAAATTCTAAGTATTATTTAACATTATATTTTAATGACGTTCTCGGTAAACTGTACGTATTTTGTTTAAGGTAATAACATATGTACCGGAAAATTTCAATATTGATTTCATCTGCCTGTCAATTCTCAGAAAGGTAAACAGAAAATTAGATGATCTTTCGGCCAGCTGCCTCCTAAACTGGTCAAGTCACGGAGAGGAGAAAGCTGCGAGCGACCCCACAGCAAACCCTCTCCCGCCATCGGAAGGGCGTGGGACAAGTACCAAATGCCCGACCTACCTGATGCAGATTTTTCTAGTGTTTTCCCGGCATCACTTTTAGGAGAATTGCCGGGTAGGATCCTTAAACCATAGGCCGGGGGCCCAAGTTAACCCTTGGCTACCTTGCTCTTCGTTTCCGCTTCCCCCCTTTTAATCCTTTTTCTATGCTATGAGTGGAGTTTCCACTATGTGGATTATCCTATATATAGCCTGCCTACACTTTCAAAAAATAATTCAATAACCTTCCTCGTCTATACTTATTTTATTTTACATTTAAAGTTTTACATAAATTCTATAATACAAAAAAATGGTTAAAATAAATGTTACTAGATTGTAAAAAAAGTTTAATTATTTTCACTAGATGAACTTTTTCCGTCAACTGCCTGGTACGCGGAATTTTCAATCGGTTAATTACATTTCCGTGGACTGGGTGTAGGAAAATCTTTTTTCGAGAAAAATTATTACATTGTTTATTTTTTGGTTACCTTCTAGTATCTGTTTCTTAAGAAATAAATGAGATTTTCTCTAGAGACAAGCAGGCGGATGCCGCTGAAGTGTAATTCAGTTGAAGGACACAGAAAAGAGTTATATCTTATATGGCGCACAATCTTCGGCACCATTTTCTAAAATATATACATTATAATTGTTGTAAATATTTAGCCTTTTACTGTATTGCCTACGCCTTTCATGGATCTAGATCAAATAATCTCAAACAGACACGTATTGCTAGTGAGGTAATTAGTGAACTCTTAGTGTATGGACACCGACAAAACATTGCGGCTGTTCAAAGACTGTGTTCCCAGTTCCGGAGACTGATAAGAGCTGTGACGTGCTCTTACACTTCCTTGTGTCGAAACTGTGTCTGATACTCGAAATTTGTCTTCCATATTTTTTCAAATATTTACTAGACATAGCTTTTGGAGCTTAAATATTCGAGCCTACCACACTAGTAATCCTAATTAGCATATATTACCGATTGAAAATACAAAAGCTAATAATATTCCCCGTGTTTCGAACAACTACGTCTTCATTCTCGAATTATCCGCCCATAATTGTTATAGAACACGCGACAATTACCGTTTTCTCACGTACAACTAAAATCGCACACGTTTAGTGTATGGATTGGCGTTCATTCGTTCATTTACTTTAATTTCTAATTTTAGTATTGGTACCTTGCTAGAACTCCAAAAGTGAATACTTTGACGACATAAATTTCGTGATTGTTGGTCAACCAAGTAGAACGCCTTCAGGTTTCTCGTAAACTACCAGGCCTGAAATTTAAAAGCCTACGTCCTTACAAAATCAAAATTTATTGTTGGAATCAGTATCCTTAATCCAGATCAATATCCGTTATACTCGGGTTATCTAGTCATGTATTGCTTTCGTCGATAATAATGACTAAATGATTTACGCTGCTGATATGCAGAATATTTATGACAGCAAGTATGTGATTTAATACTCGTATTTTAATATTTATTACTTTGGATATATCATATTTTCCGTCCATTTTTATCGCCAACACAATTATTACAGACGAACAGTTATACTCTTACGTATTTCAGAACTGTTAAGTCATTTTAGGCCCTTTTTTTGGGAAAATGTGTTTTTTCCGGCGGAGGGTTGATTGAAAATTACGAGCTACTTTTCTTCCAAAAATTTTAATTTATTTTGAATGACATAAATTTTATAGAATTTGTATTATATCTCATTTGTTTTTATTAAAATATCATTTGTGAAAGGAAAAAACACTTTCATAATTTTCTAAAATATTTAATTTTGTATTTTCTCAGAGAATTAGGCAATTTTTCATAATAATCTGTAAACATATATATAAATTTTTTAACACAATTTCAATATGAACATCTGATATTAAAAATATTGGATAACATTAATTATAATTATCATAGTAACGTATGTAATTTTATAATTGTAAAAATCGTTAATTAGTTCTGAATATAACATATACAGGGTGTCCATAAATTATCTTTACAACTTTAGACTTTATTATTTATAAAACTATGCAAGCCAATAGGAAACGTGACATGATTACTCATAAATTTTTGTTTTCTCATTCATACACCTTAATAGGTATACCCCGAGTGGAAGGGGTAACGGTCAGTTGGTAATCAATTTCTCCACATCCAGCATCTCCACGGTGACTTGGTCAAATGCATTAAGAATGTGTCTACAAGTCCCGTAGGACTGTAACCTTGGTTCGGTACAACAGATCCTTTAAAAGCACCAGAGGAAAGAGTCTACTGGTGAATCGTGGCGACCACCGAAACGGACTATCCCGTCCAATCCACCTATTCGGATGATTTTAAGCCAGAAATCGACGGACATGTAGGCCCCCATAAAACTTTATGAGTTATCTTGACATATGGTTATTATCTCGTATAGTAATAACATTATTTAAGTCTAAAGTTGTAAAGATAATTTATGGACACCCTGTACATCCTGAGTTTGACAATAACTTAATTCTTGAAATGTAGAAAGCATGCACCCATATTAATAATAGGTATCGAGGAAAACTGTACCGGAATTCTCCACATTTGGGACACTTAGGTTCATTTGCTCGTCTCTTAGCTAGGTTGTATTTCCTCACATTCAGAGTAAGGTTTTAATATTTGTTTAATATTTGAGTGTCTTGGCGTTAAGAACATATTGAAGCGCGATAATTGTTTACACATATACGAAAATGTTCTGAGGAAAGAGAATAAATATTTAACCCATCCGTAGTAAAGATAAGCGTAGGCGTTCACTAGCTCGGGACTCCGAGGATACAATTGTTAACTATAGTGAAGACAATCTCACTCCAACTTTAAGAGGCCTTTCGAAACAGTATAGATATTTAACTTGACGTAACAACTCTGGAGTCAATGCGTCGAAGAAGGAATACTCTTATTTAGTTCCGCTTAATTGAATAGACGCTGCGTTCACTTTCCGCAACCGAATTAGCTCTCTTCCACCTCTGAAGATCTACGTAGCTTTCCCCTTCCTAAACTTTGGTATCACCTCTCTTCCTCTTTTCTGCTGTCAGCTCCGTTTTTCTAACTTATTTTTTCATCGCTGTTCTCCCCCAGTTTTCTGAGTTTTCAACTCACGTAACAATCCATATACAATGGAGGGCAGAATAAATGCCTGTATACAATTCACCATTTTCATTTCGGAAGCGCTTATATTTTCCGCGACAGCTCCTTGAGTTTGCTCTGGCGTGAGTTTCCCCAGCGAGGTCATCGTCGAAGGTCCAACCCAGTTATTTTAGAATTTTTCCTTACTGTCAGGTCGAAAACACGTAATCTATCCACTTTCATCGAGCTTTAACGGTATAACCCATATTGTGCATAAGATGAAGCGAGGAACGCTAACCATCTGCCAATTATTTCAAAGAAGCAGTATTAACATGAATGTGGTCGAGAAAAAAAGTCACACGCATTTCTGATAACGAAGGAATATTTTAGAAGAGAAATTAACAGCCGTCTGATTTCTACGTGTTAGGATGCTTACTCTAGCAGTGCGTACTCGACACATCGTCATGTGATATGAATCTGAACAGGACATCACTTTGAAGCCGACTACAATGCTTCTTTAGATACGTATACATAAAGAGTACAATATTTGTAATACAGGAGGTAGAAAGATGGCGGTGCTAATATTTAAACGTGACACGGAAAGAAGCACCGGAAAATACATGTGAAAATTAAGAAAGCAAACCTGCAAAGACGTGAGTAAGATAAACCGTAATTCAATTTTTTGGCACAAAAACACGATCGGCAGCAAATTATTTGACCGAGTTACTTTCTATGTAGCTCGAGAAAAGTTTCCCAGAATGAAAACGGTTTTGCGGTTTTGGATTAAAGTTACTTCTCAGTTTTTTTATAATCAAGTAATATATATAAGAATGTTCTGTGAGCTTTTATTTATATATTTCTACTTACCACACTCACGTTAGTACAATTGTTTAGATACCACACAGTTGATAAACTGATTAAATGTAATAATAAAAACTGAAATTGTTACATAATAATTCAATGTTTGGTACAGTGAAAGAATATATAATTATGAATTTTCATTTACAATAATATAAACTGAACTTTAGGATAATATATCACGTACTAATAAAATAATTTATAATCATAAAAACAATGCAATACCCAATACAAAAATACATACGTATTCTTCTTCAACCATTTAATTTAAATCGTGTAATAGATTACAATCATAACAATTTTACATAAACAATTAAATAAACTAAAAATGTAATAAAGGTATGAATGCAAGGGAAGAAAGCGCTGAGATATCAAAGCACAAGGAAAAATTTTAGGACGTTGATAAAAGTTTTTATGACATCACTAGAACTGACATCACTTTAAATGTCGAAAATTATCGAAATTTAAAGTCGATAATTATAAAATTGAGTTACACATCTATTAGAACTTATATCGCTAAAAGGTAATTAGACGTGTCAATTTCGGAGAATGGAGTATTTTAATGTTTGACGTTTCTGAATTGACAGTGTTCTATCGTGCAGTGAGATAGGATTGATGCTGCATTTGGACCAAAAGGTACGCACGCAGTCATATTCTTCTACAGGAATATCCGTAACACACAGTCGTACGTTGCTAGAAACCGATACATTCTTGACTTTAATGTTTTACTAGGGAACCAATTGAATGTATAATTAATACATCGAATATATTTTGGACAATTGACAACTGAAAATTAATGTTATGTAAAATATATGGACTTCCTGTTTAATTGTAACTGTGTTATATAAAATTATGTTGTTTTTTATTTCTATGCATAGGTGTCTATGGCAATATTGTCGAAAGCTCCAATTTTCAAAATTATATAATTTGAAAATGATTTTTTCAGATTAAAATTGAGGACTTATGAAAAACATTGAGGATAATACAAAATAACAATTACAATTTAATATATTAGGCAATAACATGTATGAAACAGAATATAATAGAGCATAATACATACACTATAATGGTAATATAATTGGTAATATATATGGTAATATAATTGAATCATATATCAGTATTCTTAATTTTTAGGTACGTTAATATATTCAATAATTTCTAGGGCATTGGAGTGAAATAATATAATTTAGGTAGTAATTGATTGTATAGGGTAGGCATTGGAGCTTTTGAGGCGGTCATAGATTTAATGTTTGTGCTATAAAGTAAAGGCTGGTCTCTGATACTTGTTTAGGATGTGTGGTATTAAACTTAATGTTAATTTTAAGACAGAGGAATAATAAAATAGGGACTGACAGCTGGATGAAGTTTTCTCGGGACAGCCGAAGAAGATGGCGGCGCCAGCCATCGAAACGTTGCGGCAAACAATCGTCGATACACATCATCTTCATCCAGAGTAATTATATATATATATATATATACTTATTTAGCCTACAATTGTATTTATATATATATTTTTATCTTAGAAGTATCTTTTCTACATGCGTGGCGACCTCTCAACCACAATTCTGTTCAGTATGTCTATTACCATAGATTGTATGTATCTTGTCATAACTGCCACCGATACTTTCCTCTTTTAGCAGTAAAAAATACCCAAAAATTAGGGTTGTCTAAACCCGCCACTGCTCTCTCCCCGACGAGACATGGCATCTGCTGTATACTATCTTCAAGCTAGTGAGTTAATACAGCAACAAGAGACCAAATATAGACACGCTAAAAGGAAATACTTCCCAGAGTATACTTGACCAGATGCCGTAAGCCAAGTACTCCCAAAAAGACGCGTTGATCGTTTATCTGCCGCGGTGTGTCTGTGATGCTAATTTTTTCCCGCGCGTAACTGTGGTACTTTTATCTACTTCGCCTGTGCGAATATTCATTGTGCTTGCGAAATGCGGTGCAACCGCAATCCTCCCCTTGTATAGTGTGACATTGTCACCAGAACCCTATTAAGGCAGCTGGCAATGACACATCCATGACATATTTCGGCGTGGTTGCGTAGGATTCTCCACCCACCCACACCCGGTAGTGCGTAATGGAACTTCCTGAATGCCATCATCTCAGCTGTTTGTGTGGGCCAACGTGCCTGTAATCACACTAACGCGGAACTGTCAAACTGTGAAATTCATATTTCTCTCTTACGGCGACGGTATCGGCCTAATTAATTTTAAAGTACGAAATGGGCAGGATTACAATCACAAACACCCAATTTCCTTTTATGAAGGTTGCTTAGGTAGAAAAGTTTTGTTGATTATTTGACTTGGCATACAATAATGATTTTCGTGTTATAGGTTAAATTATTAAGGAGACCAAACAGATAATTAAAAAGTATAATTAATTTTTCTAAACTATATCTGACTTGTATTAATAAACTTGGTGGAAATTGACAAAAATACAGTATTTATTTATAAACATTAAAATTTGTAATTAACTAAAATACATAACGTTTCTTCCCTTCTGCTAGGAAACTTCAGATGTATCTAAAATTATTTAAGAAATATAATAAAAAGCAATTAAAGGATGAATCCCAAACTAGCAAATGAAGTATAAAATGGTGTTACATTATTACAGAAACAATTAAAATAATAATAAAACAATTTAACAAAACATTTAGACATCCTACATCAACTTCTAAGATCGAAATGCCAATCAAACACTTCACATAGCTTAATTCATGGAGACGAATTTATTACACACAAGAATTAAACATTCGAAATTGCAAGAATATATTATTTTAAATTATAATAACAGCGAATCACACATGGAATTTTAATGTTGTGTATCTGTTTGTACATTAATTGAATTTATATTAAAGCTAATATGTAGAATTCACGAGGATAATAATTGCTTTCTCCAATAAAGATTTTTACATTAATCCAATCAATTTAATGATTGTGTATGTTCTCTAATTCTAGTTCGAAGCTTGACTTATTTATAAGTTTGGGATACAACCTTTGATTGTTTTTTTTACTATATTTGTTAAATAATTATTTTATATACTTCTGAAGAAGTTCCTAAACAAAGGGAAGAAACGTTATTTATTAAAGTTAATTGTAGATTTTAATGTTTATAATGAAATGCTGACTTTTGGCCAATTTCCACTAATTATAAATAAAAATTATAGTTAAATTAATTGAATTTAACTTGTTTCAGTCCAAATTTTGGTATAAAATTTTATCTATAATTTAATACCTTTATTGTATACATGTTGAGGGTCTACATTAGGACTGAATCATGTTAAATTAAATAATAATTTTTAATTGTCTGTTTTGGATTTGCATAAATAAAAAAATGTGGAAGAGAATTCAAAAAGTGTGTTCTGGACAGTATTCTATGGAGTTGTATTTAGACAACACGTTTAACATATAATAAGCAGAGAAGCAATTATAGGGTATATTCAGGACAAAATCTGAACTAATTTCGGAAGTCGAATTGTGACTACTTTAGACATTTCTAATACG
This sequence comes from Zhengitettix transpicula, assembly GCA_037074705.1. NCBI lineage: Eukaryota > Metazoa > Arthropoda > Insecta > Orthoptera > Tetrigidae > Zhengitettix > Zhengitettix transpicula. The sequence goes on from CM073590.1 coordinate 41,595,979, forward strand.
AGTGGGTGGAGTATAGGATTGTAAAACGGAAGTTGGACTAACGAGAGTCTCAGAAGAAAATATTGCCAGAAATCGCGTAGAGGGCCTAAGCAGTTTTTATTTCACCAGAAATTGACAGTTTATCAGGAAGTTACTTCGTATGGTGTTACCACTTGAGGGCTGTGCACATAGTCCATATCTTTGAGTAAATCTGAGATAACAAGTGCGTTGTCGGATCACAAAACGTCCGAATGTTAAACAGACTAATCATGCGTTTGTGTATTCGCAGATAGTCACTTGTGCGTTCGATAAAACTTTACATATATAGAAAGCTGGACAAACAGATGTGAAACTAAACAGATTTGATTTTATCGTAAGAATGAACTACAAATATTGGTACTTGTTTCTCATATGCTTAAGTATGTTTTGTAAACTGGTATTGCGTTGTTAAATGAGAAATAATTAGACAGTTCTTTATAGTTTTATGAAAAATGTTAACGACGTGATTTTAAAACTGCGCCAGTCAACTTATTTCTTCACAAAGGTAATCGCGTCCGATAAAGAACTGACATTAAGTATGTATATTACAAGAGAAACAGCATCAAAAAGTTCTCTAATTATTATTAAGATGAAATATAAACAACATTGACACAAAATTGTGCTGTGTATTCATCTTCAAATTACCAGAAGTGAAAGTAAAATATTTGCATTTTTCTTCTGTATTACATTCCATAGTGTTTGTATGATGGTTTTAGTGCAAAAATAGTGTAGAAACCTCAACGTGTGAATGGCCTCTGTAGAGATACACACGAAAAATTGGTGAGTTCCGCCACGTGAAATTGTAACGATGGATGAGAGAAAAGCGACCTGTATTTTCTCTTTCAAATTAATCGCTGACAGGTACAAAGCATGGAATCGGATGTATGTCAGCGAATCGTTGATCAGCTTCTTGTAGGTCAACTGAATAGAGCAATTTTGAACTTTTTTTTCATAATATTGATGTGATTTGTTTTACGTGGCAAATTACTAACACGTTAATTTTGTCGCTTACATCTCTGCCTCTCAAATTGATAATTAACAGTCTTCTATAGTTCCAAATTGATAATTTAAAAGTCTCCCAGTGTATTTGTACTTGCTTTAATGTATAGTATGCATAATATTATCGTTTTGTAGTGAAAGTATTAGAGTTATGCATAAGGTTGTCCCAGGACGAAATAACAATGATTTCAGAATCTTAAATATTTTTAATATACGCAAAAATAAAAATTGGGTGTATATCAGATTAGTTTCAAAATAAATGTAAATAATGGAAACACGGTAAAAAGCATCGTATGCCATAATACATATGAATATTTTCTTATTGACGAGTCTTATGATAATATCAGTAGTTTGAAAGTATTCAAGTATTTCCCGACCAAGAGCTAAAACGACTAAAGGACAAAAAACTTATTTCTTATAAATTACAAGTATTTTTTCCGTTTTAACATCCGAATTTCCAATTATTTTAAGTAGAAAAAAATGTAGTACGAACAATTTATTTAAAAAGTCATGTTAAAATAACATCGACATTTTGTATAAATTTGTTCCTTCCTCAGGACGTGACTCTTTTCCGTTCACTTCCAAAAGTTAAGAAAGGCATTTTTTTATAATTAATAATCACGTTTAAGCATCATTTAAGACTCAATCTACAACCTTCCTCTACGCCTGCCGTCCCAAGAATAAAAAATATGAATGATTTCAACTAATTTGTGAAACATGCTTATATATTCCTAGCATACTACTTTTTAATAACTTAAATATAATTGACTAAAATTTTTGTTATTAACAGTAGCGTAATAAATTTCATTTAAACCACTCGTAATTATTTATTAAATTATTCCGGTAACGTTTGTTAACCGCGTTTGATTACGTCAGAGGTAATACTTTTATTAGCTAACACTTTTTGGCCATTTCAATCCGATTTAGGAATTTCTCATTTCTAAAGTTTTCGTTCGATTTGAATTAAGTGTTAATACGATTTGTAGCTGCCAATTTTGAGTGTCACCAAAATTAAATTTAGGAACATTCAAAAGTAATCTAATATCAGCGTTATATCATATTAGCGATTAAGAATGAAAGTAGGATAATTGTATGTCTGATTTTCATTTCAATAGGATTTATATTTTTGGAGATCAGAAGAAAAGCTTTCGAACGAAACTCAGCAATGCAGGCCATGAAACTGATTTAAATGATCAGAATGGAGAAATCTTTGACGGGCCAGAAAATTTGGGTATATTTTTCGTTAATATCAGAAAGATCTATGAATTGGATCAATTACTACATAATAGAAAAAAAATTAACGCATGTAAGATACACAAGATGAAAACAAATTAATTTTGAACAATATAATTTAAAAATGTGTACACATTCGATGAACAGTTGTGATCTTTGGGCCCCTTTACGTATTAATTCTAGAGGAATGGTGTAAGCTTAAGGAATTAATCTGTAAAACATCCCACAGAACACACTTTCGATCAAAACGTCTACATTTTTTTCAATTGTACGATTCAAAATTAATTTCTGTTTTTTCTCTGTTATACGGCCGTTAATTCTTGTGTTATTTTTTCGTTTGAGTCAAATCTTTCAGGCAAATGTATGTATAAATTTTGGTACAAATACAAGGTAATTCGGTATAAGTTTCCTATAAAGCGTTGTATGACTTGAGATAATTTAATTGTTTTCGTCTATACTAAGAATGAATGGGTGAATAAAATCGTAAAGACCAACATATGATTTAGTGTTTCCGTTATTATTGAAATCTGCGCATCGTTATTTATTGTGTTGGGAACAAAGTTCATAATGTAAACTCTCAATTCGTCGTACGTCTTTGATTTCACTGCGTGAATTTCATATGATGGCGTAAGATCTGGGAACCGTAGCTGCTAAGCCAATCTGCTTGGAATGTTAAATATGGCTGACGTGTCACTTCGCCGTTGGAGTGTGTGCAGTCTCTGTCGTGCCTAATGAATGAGTCATGTGTCGATGAAGCTAATTTTTTTTCCACTATTCTGTGTATGTTATATCGTAATTGCTCAGAACACCCTGTATGTTTCCCTACATCTCCGCCTGGAGACGGAGGACGTGAGGTGCCTTATCTCAAGTGCGTAGCGTTGCGTGTGGGGACGTTGACTCCGTGTCGGGACAGGAAGCTGCGATCTTCCGCCGCTTCTCTACTTGTCAATCTTGTCCTAATTACCGGGCCAACTAGTGGGGCTGCTGAATCATCCAAACAAAACATTCCACGCAATTAACTCGTCTGGCGCCAATTTCTCTGCCCCTGGAAAACCGTCAGGAAAATAAATTACTGTCATTCGTTTGTAAGAATTTTCATCGGAGTCTGTGTAGCTACTTTCTAGTCAAATTCACGTGAAATTTAATAAAGTATAATAGCAGTAAGGTACGCCCGCTGGATGACGTCGAATCATGTCTCAGGATTCGAAAAGAAGAAGAATAGGTTTTCAACATTCTTCCACTTATGGATTTATTTACCAGTACGTCGGCTTCCACCATTTGAGATATGCGTCTATTACAACTTATATCGATATAAAATAATTATACGTGTCGATGGAGATATTTAAAATTCTACTATCTGCATTGTTATTTTGAAAGGATTCATTATGTTCTGTCGTTGGATTGGATGATAATACAGTTACATTTCCGTTTTCATATTCCATTACAGTAATTCCGTAAGACAGACACTTTTGATAATTTTTGCGAAATAAGAAATTTTTTGGAATAGTTACGTAATTTCACAGGTCCTTTTTGGTGAGACTTAATCCTTAAATAACCTTGACTCTCCCGGTATAATTATTTAAATGATTGTACGTTTAATACACGATGACGGTGGATATGATTTCCGCAGAAACTTGATGTAATAAACAATTGACCGGGTTGATAAACCGAGAATCTTTTATCAGAATTATTGTTGTCGAATATTTTTCTATATGCAGTTTTATATATTATATCTATAAAGAATTTGTTCGCTGAAAAAGTATTTTGTTCCTTGCAATGTACAAGATAATAACGCAGATATTTATTTAGTACTTGCTGGGTGTCCGGCGTTGCCCGTGTATTTATTTATATAAACCCGAAAAACTATTTAATTATATATTTATGTGTAGTCAAGAAGTGATTTAACTAAATCTAACTGTTCCTAGTTCCGTACACACTTTCGACCGATAGAGCATTAATTGTAAAACGTTAAAGGAATTAATTGTTTCAAACTTCTGTCTTAAGTGCCACCGGGACTTTCACCAGTAACCTTAGCGACCCCTAAAACATTGTATTCGTAACCAATCTCAATCACCACCCCATCACGGATTCTGAATACCCGTTTCATAATAAGGACCTATGAGGTAAGGTGAATCAGTGTGAAAAATTTCGTGGCAATCAGCCTCATGGTCTCTGAAATAAGGAGTAAGTAGCTCTGACTTTTACATGAATAATTAAATATCTGAGAAACGAGAAATTCAAAAATTTAGTTAGATGCTATTAAACTGGTGCTTTTTAATCGTTTATACCATTATATTTCATAAATAATATTTTTATTTTCGTCTGAATTATTTATATTATAATTTATATAATTAACTACATTTCCAGACTTTTTAAAATATTATATTTTACACTTTAGCGACGTTTCAGTACATTTTTGGTACTTTCATCAGGCTATAACAACTTTATTGAAACCTTATAAAAGTACAAAAACTTACTGAAATAACGTTAAAGTTTTAATAAAATATTTTAAAATATCTGAAAAGGTCGCGAACTTCTGTAATTAATAGATTTATTTTATTATTTAAGCATATCGTGATGTTTTATCTTGTCCGCCAGATAAAAACGACTAATGCAATGAATGAATAAATCTAATTATTATGATTAGAAACGTTTCTGACAAAATTTCTTCTGCTTTCGCGATTTAATACTTGGTAAGCTTTATATTTATAATAGTTTCCTAATTTATAAAACAATATAGTCAACGGACAACCTACATACATCTTGATCAATATAATTTTTATCTTCGTAAGCCGAATTATCTATTGTAATTCACAGAAACTTTAATTTCTACTGATTTCTAAAACCGAAAAACGCAAATAAAATATTGAATTTGATGACAAGATGTTGCAGGAAATCTTCGCCGTCGATTCAACAGTTGCCACGTGTACGTGAATCACAATACGCAAAAGCACTTGCATTTCATTGGCTCGGTGCCACAGACGAAGGTGTCGTCTCTCTACTCATTCGGCGTGACTCACGAATTCTTTTCCTTCACACATCACTGTATTAAAATAAAATCTTCAATCTTCCAAACCACTTGTCCTTATAAAGAGTTGCTTATCGAGCCAAGTTTAAAGATGCTATACAATGGCATGTTTATTCTTTCTTAATTTCAAGGTTATGTGCTAATTTATGTAGACGGGCGTCGAACTACACCTGAATTTTGTATTACTTGCCGTAATTCTGACAACTCACTGGGTCTATTTAGAATATGTAACTCTTGTTTTAAGTAAAGATTCATAAATGGATAAGTGATATAACAGATGAAACTCATTGAAATTTAAATATTACATATTTCATCTATTCCTCAGACACGATAGCCTACGTCTTGCATTATCAAAGAACAAGTTCTTACATAATTTCTTGATTCCGAAGTTTATTATGTAGGAAGTAGATCTGTTCCATCAGTAGAACATATTTAATACTACGGCAGGTCTGGGTACCAATTAAAATTTCATAGATTTTCAATAAATTAAACACACTGAAATGACCCGAAATTTCATCAGGAATGACATAAGTAGAATTAATTATTATTTATAATATGAGGTCAGAAAAGCTGAAAAAGCACGTACTCCGAGCTGTATGGGCCGAGATTACAGCCTGGTAACATCCATGAGACATTTTGGATTTTGGGAAATCACGTGGCTAGTTCGCTGAATTAAGTCACTGTAATCCTTGGTTTTATTGGAACTTTCCGAGAAACTTGGTATGAAACAGTCCCAGACTTGGGTTAGAACGTCATCCACCATTTGTCTGAACGATGAGGGGAAACGAAAATCAGGATGGACGGGACAATTTCTAGTAATCCAATACACTAAACGCACGTGATTTATGGAACAATAAAGGAAAGTTGCTATAATTTTTATAGTAGACGTAACCATAAAACTTGTTGATAATTTATACTTATGAAATAAGAATAAAATATTCGACGGAACCGGGGAATCGAACTATAGTCCGTTTAATATTAGAAGTCTCCTGGAGTCTCCGAGTGAGGCACTGATGCCACCCACCTACGCCACACGACTCATAAAGCTCACTGAAAACAGTAGAATAACACCGCTATTTTGTTGTGTTTGGTTGATTCAAGGTCACACCCCTCGCGGGAAACTAACCGTCGTCGGTCTTATAATATTAAACAGACTATAGTCCATTTCTATACAGGTAGGTGCCCTAACCACTAATTGGTATTTATAAAATATATAAACACTATATATAACACAATAAAAAATGAGACCTGTGAACAATTTACGTACCTCAATAGGCGTAAAAGGCGGAAGATATTAAAATCGACTGTGTATCTCAGCGTCTCTGTGAAAAAAAGTGGACCCGGTCCGTCAAATATATTCCATATTACTGTTAAATTAGTTGGTATACTTTGAAAACAAATACTTTTCTCCACCTGTACACCAAAACCGTTTTGACTTCGCGTACAAGTTGTTGCTTTGATTTTAAATTTCTTCCAGGCTGGATTACATATACATGTCCATATTTAAAAAAACAGTTAATATTTTTGTGTTAAATATTAATTCAATTTACTGTGTCAATTTAAGTTGATAACCTTGAAGTGGTAACAGGTTTATTATGTTAAAAGTGCAGTTATAATACTATTACTTGCAATTAGTTTGCACTCGTATGCTTTCGTACATCATACATCAAAAATCATTAACTGAAACATATTAATAGTTATATTTATCTGACTTGAACATAATCATAAATGAGCGAAAACAGCCAAAAAATGTATTGTGGATCGAGATTTACCAATTCGTAAACAGAGCTTTGAGATTTTACTGCAGATGATCGAGATGGATAAATTTATTTAATAAATAATAAAGATTCTGAGTTTTATATGCTGAATTGTCCTCAATACTGTGAATGTTCCACATCGGCCTTCACGCGGTAAATTGGCGCGTACATTGTTGTATAATCGGTTCCTCTGCGATACCTGTTCATTACTAAGTGTTGAGAATTTTTTTAGCATAACTATATATAAAGTAGATATAACTTACAATTTTCATACATTCCGAAATTCTTCTATTAATATCAGCCAAATATGGATATTATATAAATAAATTTTCAGTATTATTTCTAAGACAATGTCCGTTGTAACTGACATGAGCATAAAAATGTGTTACAAGAAATCCATTTGTATTGTTGTAGGTCTATAAAGTAATAACTGAGCTTAAATTTTAACTTATTGAAAGTAAATGATAATGTATGTTTCATACACAATGCTGTTGATAATTAAAAATAAAACATGATTTATTAATTAAATTTACAGTAATTTGAAATTTTGTTTGTTTTTTGACTATTTATCTAATTAGTGTTCAATAGTTAAAAATTGAAATTTTATCCGAAAATTTTGCTATTTTAAAATGGCCAGTAGATAAGCAATCTGTTCTAACCAAACATGTATACATAAATGATGAATATTTGATTGGATAAATATAAAAATCTTAGATGTTGAAAGCATATATTATTTTCGTTTGATGAGCGATATGCTACATATTAGATCTCGTATAAATTCAATTACTGTAAAAGCTGGTACTAAAAATATAAAGTCAAATATTATTATATACCATTAGCGTCTTTTTCGTTTGTTTCTCTACTCTTTACGTACCTAATACTTAGTAGTATTATTTTAACAGACGTTAATTTCCATGTTAAAATTTAAATTCCGGTTTCGATCTTGTTATGATTTAAAATTTTGCAGTTATGGATGTTTAATTCTTGTGAATAAAAATATAAGACGCCTGTTTTAAAATATAATAATTAGATAATAAGTTATCATTTGGCTATTTTATCTAATTATTTTTGTGTTTAAAAATTCAGTTACAACAATATATCTTTGATAGGCTTTCTTTCCTCTCAATTCAGCCATGTCAGTTGATACAGAATGTCTAAATTATTTCTCTTATATTGTTTCATTCAAATTTTCAACATATTTACGTAGTAATAACAGTCCTGTGACCAGGTTTTTTTTGTTTCATTTAGTTGTGCTAGTTTTATTCTATTAATTTGGTAAGTTGCTTGTTATTTATTTTTTGTGTGTACACTTTCGTTTGCCTTTGTTTCCCTTGTGCAGTTATACTTTAAATCTAATCAATACCTCCTTTGCAGGTCAGTACCTGAAGAAGATACAAAAAGGTATCCAAACGTCGTCATAATATAAAAAAATATAATGTTTTTATTGATTCAAAACAGACGTTAAATAAAAACTTGTAAATTTTTATTGTTGTAAATAAATTCTGACTTTTGGCAAATTTCCACAAATTATAATTTAGAATAATAAAGTAACATTTGAACATTCTATTTGTGTCCATGAATATGTTGACTTGTTTTCCGCTTCGGCTTTTCTATGTTACTGGAATGTAGTCCAGTATAAGGTCAAGGCTTTTCGTTGACTCAGGTTCTCAATTATCACGTACGTACACACACGCTGTCTTTGTTTATGAAAGCACTCGTATCCGAGACGTGGTGCAGTGCCTATCGAAGAAGCATTGACGTAGGTTACTGTGTGAATAGGGCCTGAGTTACGTCTGGAGAACGGGATCGCGCGTAGCACGTCACGGCTGCGGCGCTCCACAGCTCCTAAATGCTTGTCAATTAATTCCAGTACGTTTGAGGAGCAACAGAATCCGTAATGCGCCGCTTTCTTTCACGGCTCTCCTTTATGACACATTGTTGAAGGCGTAATTGGGAGCGGGGATTCGCGTGTGCGTAATGGGCACATTGAATCTCTCTGTGAAAGCCGCAGGCACTTTTTGCGTGATGCGGCAAGGCCGGAGGCGGGAAAGCACATGAAATATTTACACTTCAATATCACACAGCTAATTGCTTCTCTGCAGCGCTCTCCTCTCTGTATATCTTTCTTTCAGCCCAGCGCAATATCCACTACGAGCCAAATTCTTACTCTTTGGTTGCACAATTAATGAACTTAAGCAGTCTTTTTGATGTGTATGAAAAAAAAATTAATTCCGGAGTGAATTCATTCTATACTGACTGCTTAAAGATGGGATTTACACAAATGTACATACACGTAGCCCTAAAATGAGACGGAAATTTTTAACTCTTTCCAAAAGTAATGTATGTACATCAATTTTTCTTTTTTAAAAGGCTATTTGCCTCAAAAGAAAAAGAATATAGACAAGCGCCACTCTCCCATACGCCTACCACTCAGAAGAAACGTTTTCATCTCGTTAAGTAATAGAATAGTACGATAATAACAGCCTTTCAGAATATATGCATGTAAAATAAATTCTACACACAATACCAGTTTTGGGTAAAGTGTACAAGTTAAAAGGATTTCTATTTAAAATTAAACGTTTCACGCAATACAGTATGTAGCTTTTATTATAGCGAGGATTTTTTTTAAATTCACTGCCGTAACATATACTCTTTCCGTTCCGTCGGATGTTAACCGTAATATGAAACTCGATTATACGCATTCCGTTTTATTTGATAGTATTCACATATATACATTACTATCCACTTGAACCGTTTCCCTTAATGAGTCTTTCTAGATTTAATGAGTCCGGCAATAAACGAATCACGCAAAAATATGGAAACCTCTATTAATAAAAAAAATAACCTATGATCCTTTTAATGCTACATAGGTTTAAGTACTGTAGATGCCATAAAAAGTAAGGGTTTTCTTATATGGGCTACATAAATATCGATGCTAGTGGTCAATCCAGTTTTGTATCCCAATCATTGAAGTGCGGTTATTCGGTTCACCTAGGCAAAACTACTTCTTGTTGTTTTCCTCTTACTAATTTAATTTGTAATGTAACGCATGATTCCAATTACAGTTTTTTTTCATACCGTTGCGTCTTAGCTAACAGAAATATATTTTCAATGTCAGCCATATATATATATTAATGCATTTGATGAAAATATAAAAACGTCGGTTTAAGTTCATAATGTACAATAAAAGTTTGCTATAACCAAAAACACAAAATTAGGTGATGATAAATACCAAAGTACGTGGCTGTAAAATTTGTTGCTTTCTTCAGGCGTAGAGTTGAGATTAGTTTCAGCTTTTTTAAATTAACGCAGAACATTCCAGGCGACGTAAACAAAAACAATGATATCAATATACAAGCAAAGCATTTATATTATATATGTGTATGGCTTTTAATAATATAAAAAAAATGATTAGCCTAGAGTCATAACATGTATATACATGTCGGCACGAAACGTTGAATAATTTCATTAAGAGGGAAAGTATGTATATAAAATAGTCAATGTTTCGTGCCGACTGTGGGACTTCATCATACTTATACATTATAGAGAAAAAAAGCCTAAATTATTGAATCTATAAAATATTATCATTTATATTTGACGACACTGAACAGGGGTTACTTGGATATTTTCGGCTTTAAATTCAAGGGTAATGGGACATGAGATTTGTAAATTGCAACTTATAAAATCAAACGTCTGCGTAAAAGCATACTAAATATATAGATAATTATAAATGTTAAATAAGTGCAGAAGAACGTTTCTGGATCCGGGTTATTCAAAAAAATACAAGAGCCATAAGAACGAAACCGTAGAAAATACAAAATTATTTCATTGTTAATTTTATATTTTTGGGTGTGAGGAATTTGTAATGGTTAAGAGTTTAATTTTTACCGAAAATGCTCAAAAATTGTTTGCATTACTGGTAACCGTTCCGCGGCTTTCTCGGCGATGTGGCAGATTAAGATGCTGTAAAGGGGGAAAGTTCAGGTCTTCCGCAGAACCTGCGCACGGAGAAAGTGATACTTCAATCAAACAACTCTCCGTGTAGCAAACTCTGCAGCTCCATGCTATCTTACATAGAAAGCAGAGAAAACTTTACAAATACGAGTTTTGAATTTGTTTGTGTGCCACGTCGCCTGTCGAAGTGAGTTGTTTAGGGAAGAACTACAGGATGCGTCGGACAAGTAACAATTGTAGACCACACACTGTTACACAGTGATCGGATGAACAAAAACTTTGGAAGTCGGAAAAACAGAAAGGAATCTATTACAATGGTATTTCTATATTTAATCAGCCACCACACAACTTTAGACAGTTGAAGGATGATAAAATCAAATTAAAAAATTAACTTTTTGGTTAGCCATTTCTATTCATTTAATGAACTGACAACCAGTTTGATATTAAAATATATGCATTGTAAAATAAATGTGGATATTTACTGTTGTAATTATGACTAATTCCACATCCGTGAAGACCAGCCTCTTTAAAGGGTCTACGGAATATGATCTAATACTATACTATTTAGCTAATCCTAAACGTACAACATTCACTGACTCCTGTATGAACCTGATCATTAAATGATGTTCAAAAGGCTTCCACGTGTATGTTTGTGTGAAATTAATGGGATTTTCATGAATTGTAGTTTCCATTTTTTTCACTCAATACTGTTTCAGGCCTACTGTACCTGATTTAGTATGATGTTACTCAGATTACCACATGAAGAAACAGTCCTCCATTTTTATTAGGTTGTTTAATTCACTATATACAGCAGCTTTCGGCCTCCAGGGCCATTTTCATCTGAAAATTACGCCTGTATAATATAGATGATCACTATATTATACAAATGTAATTTTCAGATGAAAATGGCCCTGGAGGCCGAAGCTCCTGCACTAAGGTGAATCAAACAACCTAATAAAAATGGAAGACAGATTTTTCTCATTTGGTAATCTGAGTAACGTTCAATTCCAGGAATTGAATTGCCATTCAATTATTTTAATAATTATATTAGATAAAATAGTTAAATGTCAGACAAAATGAAGTGATGATATAAATACCACACAACATTTCTGAAAAATTTGTTCATTTGTCTGGTGATTAAGAACACAGGAATGGTTGTTGAGTTCGTCAACTCAATAGTGAGGTTGCGTCAGTCATGGCTCCTGTGTTTTCAATCACCTGACTAAAGGAACAAAGTCCGGAATCGTTGTGTTGTATTTATATCATCACTTCATTTTGTCTGTCATTTGGCTGTTTTATGTAATTATCAATTTTTTTTGCTTGGATTCCTCCGATGTTATCAGACGAATTTACTTCAAGAAATGCTATAAATTATTTCCAGTTTATTTTTCCGTAGCGCCATGAACCATAACCGGGGGAGGACTTGTAATAGTAATGTTAGCCGGAAGCGTGGGGAAGAAACCACTTCTGGAGGCTGCAAATCGATTGTACAATAAATATGTGCCCCAGAAGGAGCGCTCAGCCTGGCGGGGAATTTATGTAACATTCTACAGCCTGAAACTGGGGCGAATGCAGACCTCGGCAAGGACACTCGTCTGTTTCTGGCTCCGATAACGACCTTTTAAACAGGGAATGCCATAACGGGACACGTAGCTCTTGAAAGCCTACATCAATGTTATGCCAGCTTGGCTGCTTATGGTAAACATACTCCTCTGTATATACACCGAGAAAGAAATAAACAAGCGGATATAACTACAGAACCGACTAGCATTTATATATATTGTAGTAAACTAATTATAAAACTACCATTTTTGTATGTTTCACCTCACGTTCGGACGCCAAATTGTAATAAATACAAATAAATTACTGTTTTTCAATTTAATTTACAAAGAAAGCCATACGTTGAAGATGACAATTTGTGGTACTCACAAATTTTAAAATGATTGGGTGTTTTAGTAAGAATCGAGATTTTAAAATAAACAAACAAATTAATTTATTAACACACAAACAATTGAATTTACACGAGTTATCAAATGAATTTTGCAACAGTTATTAATTAATGTTTTACAATAAAACTTTCTCTTTCTCAGAGTCGGTTACTGGGCCTTTAATAAGACAAATACTCGTTAAACAATTTTTACAATGCAATAAAGAAAAAAGCACATACAATACAAACTTTAAATTCTAACCAAATTCGAAATCTGAAATCTGACCATAATACCTTTATTTATGAGTTTACAATATAAATGCTATGAAATATTAACTTACGGTCTCTGGTATGCAAGGAAATTTGACTCGTTCGTACATTCACACACATATTGCACCTTTATACACAGGCACCTTTTGTACACGGACTCTAATAACAATTTTAGTTTGAAATAGTTGGTTCACTGTTCGTTTAATAAGTATTATGCTCTCGTTCCGATGACTATTAGCTGTTGGATGCAGTTGTCTGAGCTCCCAAATCGAAGACAATAGTTTTGCGTCTGTGCACAGCTACATTTCCAACGACGCCTTTACTATAGCTCAGCTCCCTACAGACTCTCACTCTGAATGTTTAATATTGACTACACACGTAGCTCTCTCACAGACTGCTCACGAAGACTCCCACTTTATTCTCACGACGACTTTACTTTGAACAATTTACTTATATTTCTTTCACAGTCCACTAATCCACATCAATTAGTTCAATATTTTATCAGTTCTACTTATTCAGCTCCTTTGGACCTACATTTCAGCATCCTAACTAGGTCCGGTGTCCACGAGGACCACCACAGACGAACTCTACTGCCAGGCTGCCTCTCACTATATTTCCTCGACTTTTGCAACTACGCCTCACGACTACTTTTGCACACCTTCCCACAAAGTTCGGGTGCACTTTTGCACACCTCCCCACAAATCCGGGCGCAAATCCCCACACACCCTCGTATAATATGCCCTCAATTATCCCCACATTGCATCATCCTTGGGTACAAACCGTTTGCCTTCTGCTGCTGACAATACAAGTCCAAATATTTGTTTACCAATTAATGATTTCCTTTTAATTTCCACAATATATATACATCAACTATCGTACTGAAATTTTAAAAGATGTTACATAAGTACTTTAAATAGGTATGTAAAACGGGAATCTGGTATCGACTCAGAGCCTAAACTACTAGTTATAAATTTAGAAACGTCAAATTTCGCTTATGGGTTCCAATTACGAAGTAACCCATACTAAAAAAATTATTTGAAAAGTTCAACTCCTGAAATGAAGGGATGAAATACTGATGTTTGTGTATAATTTCAACCCCTTTCGGCATGCGAGGGGAGCACCCTTATGTGTGGGGGTGGAGGGGCGTTTCATATAATTAACGCCAAATCAACCGAGATTCGAGTAAAATCGGGGTTATGGATGTCGCTAAAACTATTTATAACAAACTGAGAAACTCACGGGGTGGGTGGGAATTGTCGGTGATGAGAGGGGGTGGGCGGGAAAGAAATTTTCAAAGATGCTAACCGGCCGATTTTTGCATCGAATTCATATGATTTGGGATCAATAGCATTCATAAGATTTCACTACATGTTATCAGTGTATAATTTCAACTTCTTTAGGCATGGGAGTGGTGCACCCTTAAGAGTTAGAGTAAAAGTGGCATTACATGAATTACGCAAAAACACTCGAGTTTGGAGTCGACTCCGGGGTTATATTTGTCACTGTGTTTAATTATGACATTTAACTTATAGTTTAACTTCCCCAAGCGGGGATAGACGGGCGTTGAAATTTTGAAACATGTTAAGCAGTCGATATTTTCGCCGAATAAATATTTTTCTGGTTCACTGAGATTTATTATATTTCTCAACATATTCCATATATTTTATATAACCTCTTTCGAGATTTGGAGTGGAGAACTCTTAAGAGAGAGGGTGGAGTGGATTTATATAAAAATAACGAGAACACAATCGAGATTGGACTCAAATCCAGAGTTATGGTTGTCAGTGAGTTTAATTATGATATTCAAGTTGCCGTTTAAGTTCTCCAAGCGGGGGTTGTTGAGTGTGGAAATCTTCAAACATGCTAATAGGGCCAATAGTTGAGGCTGATAAATATATTCCGGATAAAAGTTATTAATAGTGTTTGTAGAAATGTATGTCAGTAAAATGAGCTCCCTATTAAAAGTAAATAACTCGAATATAACCGAGACTGCAGTCAAAACCAAAGTTATGCATAACGCTGAGTTTAATTATGGCATTAAACTAACAATTACCTTCCAACGACAGGGGTGGAAATTGTCAAACATGTTAATCTTCCGATTTTTGCAATGACTAAATATTTTTCGGGATCAATGAGATTCATAAAATTTCTCTCAATGTTCTCTGAGGAAAACTTAAACTCCTTTCGGGCTTATCAGTAGAGCACATTTAGGGGTGGGGTCGAGGAACGCTACAATAAATTAACGCGAGTACAACCGAGATTGGAGTCAAATCCAAGGTTATGGATGTTTAATTATAGCGTTCAATTGGCAATTTAACCCCATGGGGCGGGAACGGATGGGGTGGACAGGGGTGGAATTTTTCTAACATAATCTAATCGATATTTGCGTGAAATAAATATTTTTAACGGATAATTACATTTAATCGTAACATAATTAGTTGTCGAGGTCAATGTCATTAATAATATATCTATCGATGTTGTTTGTAAAATTTAACCCCTTTCGGTATGAGAGGGAAGCACACTTACGGGAGGGGGTGGAAACATTCAAACATGCTAAAACAGCCAATATTTAGGCAGATAAATATTTTTAGGTATCCAAGGGATAGTGTTTCAATCGATGTTATCTGAGTATAGTTTCATCCCCTACTAGATGGGAAAGGAGCACTCTTAGGGGTGAGGCAAAAAAATAAATAACGCGAATAAATCTGAGAATACAATCAAATCCAGGGTTGTGGATGTCGCAGAGTTTAATTATAGTATTCAATAGGCCGTTAACACCCCGGGAAATTATATAACATGTTAAACGGTCAATATTTGCGTGGAATAAATATTTTTAACGGATAATTACATTTATAGTATTTCCACCTATTTTATGTTTGTAAAATTTCAACTCCTAGCGATATGAGTGTGATTACGCTTAATTGTGGGTGTGGAGGTGAGATACCGGAAAATAACGCTAATACAACCGAGATTCTATTCAAATCGAAGGTAATGGATGTCCCTCAGTTTATTTATGACAATCTAAGCAACCCGCAGGGGTGGACTAAGGTGGGAGAAGTTGGGCGGTGGATGGTAAAGAGTAGAAATTTTAAAATAAGTAAAGCACCGAATTTTGCGTCGAAAAATATTTACAATGAAATCATTAAAATTTCACTACACGCTCTCCGTGTTTAATTTGAACCAATTTCGGGATTGGGAGGGAGCTTACTTTAGGGGTGGGGCTCAACGGAAGTTAAAAATAAATAACGCGAAAAAAAACGAGATTAGAGTCAAATACAGGGTTATGAAAGTCGCTGAGTTTAATTATGACATTTAATTGGTCATTTAACTCCGAGGGGTGGAGATGGACGGGAGTGGAATCATTGAAACAAGAAGTCACGACCGATATTAGAGTTGAATAATATTTTTCAGTGTTAATTAGATTTATAATATATCTGCGGCATGAGGGAGGAGAATGGTAAGGGGTGGTGGTGGATTGGGACTCATTAAAAAATAACATGAGAAAAAGATTCGAGTCAAATCGAAGGTAATGGAAGTCGTTGGTTTTATTTAAAAATATCTGGACATCGCGCGAGGAGCGGGCTGGGGTAGGAGGATTTGGGCGGAGGTGGGCGGGGGTTAGAATTTTTAAAAACATGTTGCTGGCAGATTTTTGCGTCGAATAAATATATTTCGGGATCAATGAAATTAATAAAATTTCTCTATATGTTCTCCGTGTTTAATTTCATCACCTTCCGGGATTGGGAGGGGAGCTCCCCTTAGGGGTTGGACTGGAATGGTATTACATGAAAATAATGCAAAATCAATGGAGATTGGAGTCGAATATAGGGTTATGGATATTACCCCGTTTGATTATGACATTCAATTGGCCATTTAACCCCCAGGGACGGGTGGATGGGGCGAACGGGGGTGAAATTTTTATAACATGTTAAACGGTCGATATTTGCATTAAATAATTAATTGACAAGGTCAATGACATTGATAATATATATACCGATGTTTGTAAAATATAACCCCTTTCGGCATGAGAGGGAAGCACACTTGGGGGAGGGGGTGGAAACATCAAACGTGTTAAAACAGTAAATATTTGGGCGGATAAATATTTTTAGGGATCGAAGGGACTGTGTTTCAACCGATGTTGTCTGAAATTATAGTCAATTACCCATTTAACCCCCTGGGGCGGGAATGGACGGGGTGGAATTTTTCAAACATGTTAAGTAATCGATATTAGCGTGGAATAAATATATACCAGGGCCTTTGACGTTGATATAATTTCTACTTATGTTGTCTGTAGGCATGATAGGGGTTGGGTAGAGAGGACTTACAAGAAAATAACGCGAAAACAACCGAGTCAAAGGGAAGGTAATGGATGTCGCTGAATTTATTTATGACAATCTGGGCAACGCGCGGGTGAGGGCTGAGTTGGGCGGAGGTGTACGGGGGATAGAAATTTTAATACAAGTTCACCGGCCGTTTTTTGCGTCCATTAAATATATATCGGGATCAATTAGATCAATAAAATTTCTCTATAGTCTGCCCGTTTATAATCTCACCAATTTTCTGGATTGGGAATAGAGCTTCCCTTAAGGGTGGGGGTGGAGTGGAATTACATTATAATGATGCGAAAACAATCGACATTGGAGTCGAATCCACGGCCATGGACGTCAATGAGTTAATTATTACATTCAACTAACCGTTTAACTCCCCCAAGGAAAAGTTTGCAGAGGTGTAAATTTTTTTAAACACGTTAAACAGTCAATTTTCATAGCGAATAAATATTTGTCGGGGACAATGTCATTGATAATATTTTTACCGATTTTTCTTTTAATTTCAACCCCTTGACACACGTGAAAGATCACAATTAGGGGTGGAGGGGCGTTACGAGAAAATAACGCTAATAAATCCCAGATTGCAGTCAAATTCAAGTTATTGATGTCATTGAGATTATTTATGTCAACCTTGGGAACGTGAGAGGGTGGGAGGGGCTGGCCGAGTGTATAAATTTTGAAACATGTCAAATGGACGATATTTGCGCGAAATAAATATTTGAAACTGTCAATGTCATTGACAGTATTTCTACCGATTTTATTTGTGTATAATTCCAACACCTTACGGTAAGATAGGGAAGCATTCGTAGGGGTGGAGTTGTGTTCCATAAAAATAACCCATAAAACGAGATTCGAGTCAAATCAGAGTTTTGGATATAGGTGAATGTGTTTATGACAACGTGGGAAATGAACGGGGGATGGCGGTGGTGTGAGGGGCTTCGCAGAGTTCGGCGGGGGAATAAATTTTCAAACATGTTAACCGGCTGATTTTTGCATCGAATAAATATATTTCGGCATCAATGAGATTCATAAAATTTCTGTACATATTCTCTGTGTATAATTTCAACCCCATACGGGCTTTGGAGGGGTGCACCCTTAAGGGTGGGCGTGAAGTGGCATTACATAAAAAGAAAGTAGAAACTATCGAGATTGGATTCCAATCTGCGGTTATAGTTGTCACTGAGTTTGATTACGACATTCAACTTACCGTTTTAAGTCCCCGAAGCGGGAGTGGTTTGTGATGGTAATTGTCAAAAAATGTTAAACGGTCGATATTTGCGATAATTATTTCTTGAGGTTAATTACTTTGATGGTTTTTCTACCAATGTTGTTTGTGTATAATTTCAACCCTTGTGAGGGGAGCAAGCTTAGGGGTGGGGCGGAATGTACGTTAAATAAAAATAACGCAAAAATAACCGAGATTCGAATCAATTCAGAGACTATCAATGTCGCTGAATCTAATTGTGACAACCTGGGTAACGCGACGGGTTTGGGAGGTGGTGGGCTGCGGTAGAAATTTTCAGACAATGTAATCGGTCGATTTTTGCGTGGAATAAATACTTTTTGATTATCTCACATTTGTGGGGTTGGTCATCTAATATGTAAAAACGGCCGATATATTACCCCCTTCGGCATGGGAGGGGAGCACATTAGGCATAGGGTTCGAGGAACGTTACATAAAAATAGCGCAAAAGCAACCGAAATCGGAGTCATGGAGTTATGGATAAATGACATCTCGGGCAACGGCGGGCACCCAGCTAGTCTTATAAATAATAATGAGTGTATGTATGTTTGTATGTTCCGCATACAAATCTACACCCGTGGAGCAAATTTCACCAAAATTCGTACTCGTGTTCTTTGCGACCAGTAGACCGTCACTGTCGGGGTAAGACACATCCACAACCCTCATGAGCGGGTGTGGAAAATTTCATACAACGGCCGTTATTAGAGTGTGTCAAAGAGATTCATAGTGTTTTTAACAATGTAATGTGTGTATAATTTCAACCCCTGCGCCGTGGTGGATGATGTTGGGACGGTGGTACATATTTGCAAACATTTCAAACAGCCGATTTTTGCGTCGAATAAATATATTTCGGGATCAATGAACCTTATAATATCTCTCTACATCTTCTCCTTGTATAATTTCAACCTTTTACTGTTACGAGAGGGCATCATCCTTAAGGGTGTGGTATTCCTAAAAATAATGCAAAAAAATCGAAATTCGAGTTGAATCCAAGGTTTTGTATGTCACTGAGCTTAATTATTACATTCAACTTGCCGTTTAACTCCCACTAACATGGGTAGTATTTTAAAACATGTTAATCGGCCGATATTAGCGTCGCAATAACTGTTTTTGTGGCCAATTAAATTCATAACATTTCCCTAGATGCTCTCTGTGTATAATTTTAATCCCTGTCGGCATGGATGGGAGCAAGCTTCGGGGTGGGGTTTGGTGGGGTGTTACATGAAAATAACGCTAATACGATGGAAATCAAATCCGGGGGTATCGATATCTCTGAATTTAATAATGACATTCAACTTTTTGTTGAACCCAAAGTACAGTGGGGATGTGGGTGGAAATTTTGTAAAATGTTGAAACTGACGATATGATTTATGAAAGAAACTTTTTCGGGATCAATGAGTTCAACCCCTTTCGGCATGGGAGGTGAGAACATGTAGGGATAGGGGGCGAAGTGCATTACATAAAAATAACGCAAAAGCAACCGAGATTGGAGTCAAATTTGGGGTTATGGATATACGACATCCCGGGCAACGCCGTCAGGTTTATTATAAAAATAATCTAAGTTGACAAAATTTCTACCATGTGGTGTGACTGTTATATTGGCACAGCTCTTACGACTATTATCAAATTGGTGAAAAACAATGGAAATACAAATTTCATATAATACAACAGATAGATCACAATAATAAAGAATCAAATTTTATGTGTCATTTCTAACATTAATGACTGAAATGTTAGATCTAATATGTAACATTTCACTCATCAATCGGGCATAACATTTGAATCCCACAATATGTGGATTTTTGATACCAATTGGTTATTTTAAACTGTGACCAAATCATCGAAAAATTACAGTTTATTATGTTTTAAATTGAATAATAATTTTTTTCTGACCAATAGGTTGCTATGTTTATTATTTAATTTCTGTAATTTAGTTTTTATAGAATAAATAATAATTTCCCGGTATTCATTCAGAAATGAATCGACAATTTCCTGATTTGAATTCCATAGTGTATAATTCCACGTATATAATTTCATATGAAGGCCTTACTGTATGTTTAGATTAACTAATTTTTCTACATTTACATTTTTAAAGTCTAAAGTCTATATTCTTAGCCGTGATGAACAAAAATGAATTATACCCGGCAAAACAAAAGAAATCACTAGTGAGTTGTGACCTCAAAATATTCTTTATATAATTATTACCTGGTTTATGCAGCGTGTCGCCCTTACAGATCTTGCGTTTTTTGAATCACCTGACGAAAGCAACAAGGATTGCATTGTATAAACGTTGTGTGGTATGTGTTTAGCTCTTATGTTATTTTCATATTTATTTATCTTATTAGTATAATTTTCACCCAGACGTTTATATAATTTGAATATACAAAATTAATTGGAAATTATTTTCAAACCCAAATAGCGCTTTTTATATAAATGTTTGATACCTGTATTTACAATTTATTAATTATTTTAGGTATCAAAATTTTCAATATATTAGGCAAAAATAACCTGTAAATATATCTGTTCTTAGCATCATTACAAATATCTATTTTCGCTATTGTTCTGTTAAAGTTTAAATAGCTCATGTTTGTCTCAGCAGTTAAATCATAGTATTACAATAACTATTAATTCATATTCAATAGACTCAATAGAAATTCAATAGCATTGAATGAGACAGTTTTTTATTGTTTTAAACTAATTTCTGTTATAATTTATTTTTCATTTATTGTCACCTTTCGTAACCTTTTCTATGAGACATAATTTTATGTTTTACTTAATTCTTTCAATGTGTGGCAGAAAATTATATGATCTAAGATACGTCTATATTTAATGACTATAAAATATACTGTTTCAAATTTGAACTGAAATCTCACCATATTAGATTTTTTGTCTACCATTTTCTGGTCTAGCATTCTAAGTGCGTGATTTGTTTGATCTGTTTTAGGTGAGCCTCTTGAGAGAACTGCAAGGGTGGGCTTGTGAAACAGCGTGAAGAAGAGTCTGCAGGTTTGCATATTTCCACAGAACCTGGACCGTTCTTTTTCCCAGTGAAAATCCCACGCATGGTTGTGTGTAATGTTTTCAGCTCCATTCCTCTTCCTCTATCAGATTCAGTGTGCCATTCCTATATATGGTGCGACTGGTACATCCCTCGTGAAAATTAACTTATTTTTAATTATATAAAGACAACCTCATCACTGAATTGTGTTTATTATTCTTAAAAGCTCTATAATCAACTAGTACCCTCTGCTATTCCTTTTCATAATTTACAAATCCTTTCTGGAAACAGGAATAACCAAAACAAAATGAACTTTCTTTTACTTTCTGCATTTATTAGTTTGTATGTAAACAAATAATATCCACAATATTTTCCTTAAATATTGACCGTTAATGTTACAATACTCTTTACTTCTAAAGAGAACGAAAATTTTGCTAACTTATAAATTTGTATTATCAAGAAGCAAATGTATTTATAAAAGATGTTGTACAAAAAATATTATACTATTAACTATTTCATTGTGTTAATAGTTTATTTTTTGTTGAATACAAATATATTTTGAACAATTTCTGCGCAGGAAACACCTGATGAAGGTACAAACACGGACCGAAACGTTGTCGGAAATAAATAAAAACATTGTCTGGTATTGGTCAAAAACCTGCATTATTTATTTAACATAAATACACGTAAAAATACAATCCTTAATAATAACTATGACCTTCATTCAGACAAACATTAAATAGAGAAACAATAACTAAGAAAATTTAAAACTGACGATCGTTACGACGCGGATTAGCGACTTTTTCTAACGGCAAAAACTTAATGCTGGAAATTAAACGTACGAAAATTCATGAGCCATTATTAATAAGATCTTTTTGTCCTTTGATGAAACCAGAAAAATAAGATTTAGACTTAAAAATTATTGAAAATTGTTGTTTTCTAAATAAACGTATCAGATCAAACGATAACATACCACAGAAAGGTAAAATAAATACATTAACTGTATATATTTTTCCTTAAAAAATTTTCTGGTTGAGACAGAAATTAATCTTAGCTAATCTAATGTTTATGTACTTATAAATAAATTCAATACAGTAGAGATCGGCCAGTAAAATATTTTTCATTTAGTTCAGGTTTTCAAAATGATGGTCAGGATTGGTTAATAATACAGATTTCCCAATCAAGATGTAAACAAAAGTACGCTTCTGCGTAATACACGTTAATTTAAATTTTAAAATTTTTCTTTAATGTACTACACTTGGGAGAAGAAAAAAAAACCGCGGTAAGAATTGAACCCGAGTACTTATACGCGTTATCGACCTTCTTAAGGCAGCCATCTATCGAAGCTTGGCCGATTGTTTCATTGTTAACATTTCATAAACTGTCCAGTTAGAGACAAGCAAATCGCCATTTAAATTATAAGAAAAGTAACCAAAGACAGACAAAAGAAGTGATGATGTTAATACCACACAACGTTTCTAGAAACCTTGTGCCTTTCTTCAGGTGCTAAGAAACAACAGCCTAGAGAGCCTCACCTGTACAATTCAGTTGACAAATTTCAAATAAAGGCTCCATTATTTTTAAATTAATGTATTTGTGATCCACAGGTCTAAAGTACGGACAAGTGAGGCAAGATAATTCTTTTAGGGAAACTGTTCGAAAATTGCTTTACTGTTGGAGATATTGTAGTGTTTACATGTGTAATTTTTTTCGAAGCGAGTAAGAGTAGACAAACAACCGAACCACATATGCATTCATTTTTGTGTATTTGGTTATCGCATAGTATTCTCAATTAAATTAAAGAATAGTATATATTTTTAATTTTTAATGGCCGTTGTAAATTATAATCTATGTTGTTTCTTTTTCTGGTGAAATGATATTTCTCTCAGATAGCGAATGTTGTTATCTTTATTATACGATGGCTTAAGTGGATTCAAATTTCACGATGTAAACATATGATTTAAGTCATGAATTATTGGAAATAACATAGTATTGTTTCAAAGTTATATATTTGGTTTGGATGTATTGTTAAAAATATGTTTGTGGTGGGATAGAAGTATTAAACTATGAGTACACCTTGTTTCCTCACGACTAGGTTCCGTTTTCCATCTTATCGGTGTATCCGTATTCTATTTTCGTTTGTTGTATGAAAAAGTAGCGATACTTTTCACCCTCAAAACATTAAAAATAAATGGAAACTAAGCTAAAATGTTTCGTCATTAGTGGTTTCGTAAAAGAATATACTCGTATTATATTGCTGCTGTTAAGAACTGTTATCAAATTTACTTCGTGCAGATATTTGAATTTTATTCGTATGATCTAGACTGTCCGGAAAGAACTTTCATATGGTATTTCAAGAGGATGCTTTTAAATTCGTTGTAGATGATGTAAATGAGGTATTCTGGTACTATTACTCGGAGTCAATTCATTTTCGGGTACCGCCGTTGTCTTTTAATGAAATTGTCAGTGAAGCAACTTTAAGTTTAAGTTCGGGCGACTTGAAAAATTCTACTCACTAACCAAGAAATATGTCGAAAATACAACTGTAGTGATTAAATGGAAATTCGACCCGTGTTACAAAAACGTAAGTCCACTGAACATAATACTCGATGACCGACCGACGTCATGTCACGGAGACGTGTAGCCTAGGAGATGATGTACAATCTGGAGTAACATAAGGAAAAATGAAACGTCAGTGTTGAAAGTAAAATCATTCGATAAATAAGTACTGAAATAACAGACAAAATTAAATGCTGAAGAAATAGCACACAAATTTTTAAAAAGTCACACTGAATCGTCTCAATAACAAATTTGTTGGAAAGTTTCAACCGAGTTTTAAAACTAGAATAAATATGATTTAGAAACGACAAGAGTGACATTAATGTAAAATATAATATTTATTTAGAACAATTATAATGAAAAGTTGTTTCAATTAAAACAATATCAGAGGTTTACCGTGAAATATCTGGTATATTTCATTCTCGCGCAAGTTGTCCATTAGTGTTTGTCACAAATATGCATGTAAAAGATCACTTTCTGCTCAATGACAACTACGAAAATAAATAATTTGTACACAAAACTTCATTCCTTGGCGTATTATATATATATATATATATATATATATATATCACAAATATTTGTTTGTAGTAAATGAATATTTCTTTCCATAAGTGAAAATGTGACTTTTGGAGCGAGAGATATGAAACTTCTAAATTTTCTAAAAACTTGAGCAATGACCCATGTGTGTTGTGTGTCAAGTTTCCTGTGACAGCACTGCTTTGCTGCCATTAACCTAAGAAACGTATAATTTGCTTATGGTAAGGAAGAGTTTTACTTTCTAGAACTTTTCCTGGGGGTCAAGATGTCGCCTTAGAGCGCAGCAGCACACGCACATTCGGCGACACTCTCTCCGTGTGAAACTGTCACACGCAGGAATGTTAATGTTTCCGGCTTGAAATCCCCCACCGTGTATCACAAGGTGACGAGAGAACTAACATAACGCTTGCTACTTGTAATACTATAAATATGAGTTTAATACCGAGATCAATATTGATATGTAACGTCCAAAAATTGTTGTTGCTTATGACACTAGTAGGAATGTGAAGCAATTTAGCGTATAAACGCTTCATAACTTAGCCGACTCCTTTTTCCTGTCTTGCGGAGTAAATCGAGTCCATATGTTCGTATGCAGTGGAATTCTAACTTGGAAATCACTGTCGTGTTATTTCCCAAACGTTTTATCCAAGGTAATCTAGGCTATCTATGTTGCACATCTTGATATTATTTCGGGGATAGAACGTGTCGGAAATAAGAGATTTAAATACGCCATTACTGACTAGATTTTAATTTACTTACAAATTTCTTACAATTATCTTGAATTTTTTATTTTTATCTTTCATCCGCAAAGGAAGTAATTTTAACTGTGCGCTTTTGTTGTATGATTCCAAGCAATCTATTTCACAACAATTCCACAACATTTTTATGGCAATTTCTGTCTTACAACCATCCTGGTATTCTGCAGTAAATGCAGGAATGGAATCCACATCTGCACTGGCGTACTTAAATTACACAGGGGAAACCGTCGCTTATCGTGACATATATTTGACTTAACTCATTGCATACGTACCTATGGAAAAATAGTACAGTGACTTACGTCTTAGGCGTTTGTCGCACGATATATTAAAACGATTGGATAGTGCTCGCAGATCTCGTACTGTTAGCGAATAGTAACGATAGGAGACGTAAATCAAAATAGAGGGCTGGAATTTTCTCTGGTGTTTTTGATGTTGCACCAAATATTATTTTACTACTTAAAAGTTAAGGAATCTTGCGTGGAAAATCCCGGAGTTAGTTGGAGACATCTTAGAAGTGTGGAACTAGATACCATGTTCCTCTGGGAAGCGTAATGGACCCTTTACAAATGATTTACAATGAATATAAGATTATGCTCTAATGTTTAATTGTTCGCAGATAACTTAATTCTTTATAAGAAAATAGAATGCATATTAGCAGTCTTCAAATCGTATCCTTCAAGGCAAACGGATCAGGATGTTTCGAAACCAAGAGTGGAGTCCAGCAAGGAAGTTGTCTGTCGCCGCTTTTCTTCATTCTAGTTTTGAACGAAATCAACAAACGTTCTTGTTTTTGGTGTTGTATTGATATCGGGTGAATCACAATTCAAATGTACAAGTCAAATTAAATCTTTGGCAAGGAAAATTTGGAAAAATGGAAATGAACATTAATCGAACAAAAACAATATGCATGCTAATGAATCAAAATCCTGGAAAAGTCCATTTGAAATGGGAAAATAAGACAACAGCTATCGTTAACCAATTGAAATACTTAGGAAGCCTTGTTTCTTCTGACAATTAAAACAAGAAATCAAAAATAGGATACTAGCAGCCTCAACCTTCTAGTCAACTACTCTCGAGTGGGACATTTCCTCAAGCTTCTAAGATCACACTGTAAAAAACTTACTTGAAACCAATTTTAACTTACGACAGTGACTCGGCTAGAAAACAGCCGCATACTATCAGTTGAAATGAAATTCCACCGAGCTTTTCTCCAGAAGACATGATAAGATATCCGGCAACAACTTGGATTGGACAGAAGCCTATTAGAAATATTAGGAATAAGCCAATTACGATGGTATGGGCATATAAGAAGAATGTCTTCAAATAGATCGCCAACAGAATTCTGTGAAAGAGACGGAACTAGTGACAGACCGAGATGTAGACCTCGTGAAGGCTGATTGGCAAAAGAAAATGGAACAGCAGTTGTGGATGGACGGTGCTAATTGGGATGGCTGTAAACCGGTTAACTGGCGAACTAATGAACTGACGATGATGTGCAATGTTAAACCAAATTTGCACAAAATACATCTATTGGTTTATGATAATTTAAATTAGAAGTAAAGCAATTCATTTTTACTAACTAGAAAAACGTGCCCGAAAAATAAGTAGTGAGTTCAGTACAAAACTGTTTATATGTCGGAGTAATGTTGAACAATAACTTAGCTTGGAGCGATCATGTCACTTCAGTAGCACATCATTAATACAACAGTCAATTCAAATATTGATGGCTTGTTCTACCAAAACCACATGGAGCAATAGAAGTTCCTCATACGTACCATTAAGCTAGATAAGATTAAAATGCGGCCAATTGAAGGTCTTATTCTGATGAACGGGATTAAAGAGAATAAAGATCATGAGATTGTAGATATTCATAAAATCAAATAGAGATAAAAATGAAGAGACATCAACAGATCATTAATGGCTTGGAATGAATTGTCTGAAAATGATTTGATATTGCCCTAATAATATCAAAATCTTTCGTAATGATTAAAAAATCATGTATTGTTCTCTACTGTTTTAAGAACTTTTAAGTTATTTTAGCGATCTAATTTTTAAATCATTCAATTTTGATTATGTGACGAATTTTTTTCATAAGAAATGTGGTGCAATTAAACGTTTAGTTTGTTTAGATTCATTCACGAAATTATAATTGTGTTCGTGTGTACATAAAAAAAATGTCGGTATTCCAATGGTGTTATTGAACTAAGCAATAAAGTTAATTATTCTATTCTTTGTGCATGAGCCGTTTCACGAACAAAGCGTCCGCGGACACAAAGGCGCGTTTACTGCGCTATCGCACCCCTGATGTGTCTCCGTATTGATGATATGAGGAACAATTTGCTTCCGCTCAGAGAATTTTGCCAAATGATGCCAACACTGCAGACGTGATAAATATTTTCTCGCGGAAAGCAGACAACCGGTGTTACGAGTTCCGAGAAAGCTGACATTTTCATGGAGATAATCCGGCAAGATTGTGCGGAAATTTCAATCGATGCTGCGGTTAGGCTAATTTAATTTATTACGTATTTGTATTTGTTGGATACTATTTTCCTGGACGGGAATGGATTTATACGTCGTTCATTCTCCCTTATCGCAAAACAGGAAACAATCTTTTGAATGTTGTCGTTGATTAATCGGTGCCCTGGTGCGTTATTTTAACGAGTAGAACGCTAAAACATTCTCTTTCATTAATTCAGAAATAAGTAATGTTTTTTAAAAAAAATTGTTATAAATGATAAAATTGCATCCACGTTTTTGACCTCCAGGGAACTTCCAGAAATTTAAAAATATATAATTGCCTAAAAGGCAGTTAAGAATTCATTACAAACGAAAATTACTTGCACATCTGACATTGTTATACTATTTCAATCAAATATTTGAGTTGAAATGTTTACTAATAACTGAATTTTTGTCATAAGCCTGTTTTAAATGAGAAATATGTTCTTTCAATGCCCTTTTAATTTGTCCTACATTACATACACGGAAATATTTATAGTTAATTTTATGTATTACATTATGCTTCTCTAAATTATTGATATAACCTTTGCCGTTTTTATAATAATCGATACAGAATTTGTTTTATATATACATGTTTGATAAATGTTGTGTGATTTAAATAATGCAATTAATTTCAGAAATTAACATCTTTATATTTAAGTGTAATCTAGATCAGTATAATATTCGGAATTTTTTATAATAATTGTGTCGTAGAACAATAGCATAGAACTTTACAGTAAATAAAGAAATTTGCAATAAGTCAGAGAAATTTAATACAGCAACTGATCCAAATTTGGTAGATATTAATATAAAAATTTCACAATGTCTACAAATATTTATAATCAAATTTCTCCTGTGCGCTCCTGATTAAGGATATTATCATTTGCTGAATTAATTTTTTCTGACATGTCCAATTTTTTACATTTATTGTATAATTAAAATATATCGGATAATTTTTTAAAATTATTGATTTTCATTAGGCTAATATAACGTACCACTTCGCTATTCAGAGGATTAAGTCTATATCATAACATCAGTTAGTGTAATTCTGCGATCATCGGTAATAATGGAGTACTGTGTTGCCCATAATTGAAGTTCCTGTTTACAAATTAAAGCACTTTATTTTGAAAATACATAAAGTACATTTTGTGCATTTTGGGGCGGAGCATGATTGTGGTTTAGAAGCACGACTGCTAATCCAAGGTGAGACAGCGTTTGTGTCGTGTGTACGCCTTTTGCTGAGTGAGACAGAATGACTAACTTGATTTATGGAGTTTGGAAGACAAACATATCCATTCTACGACTATCAAGCCACGAAATCACGATAGGATGGTAGTAATCTGTAGGAGGTAGTGAACGATCCTCAACGGTTCTGTGAATAATTATAATGTTACTTCTATTCGTAACTTCAATAAATTATTAAGAAATATCGTTATTGCAGTACATTCAATAAGGATAAATACAAGTTTAGTTACATTTTGGTTTAGATTCAATAATAGAATAAATAGTTTGGAAATTTAGATGATTGCTATTATAGTTTTGGCAACAAAAGGCTGAAAATAATTGTTTGTACAATGATTGTTATTTCTTCAGCTGTTGAAGAAGAAGAAGATGTAGACAGACAATGAATAGGGTAATTCACATAGTGGCCACTCCCCTCATATCATAGCAAAGGGATTGAAAGGGGGGATGCGGAAAGATAGAGCAAGGTAGCCATGGGTTAACTAGGGCCACCGGGCTATAGTTTAAGGATCCTACCCGGAAATTCGCCTAAAAGTGATACAAGGAAAACCCTAGAAAAACCTCCATCAGGTAGGTCGGGCATTTGGTACTTGTCCCACGCCCTTCCGTTGACGGGAGAGGGGTTTGCTGTGGGGTCGCAGCTTTCCCCGCTCCGTGCCTTGACCAGTTTAGGAGGCACCTGTCCGACTGTATCAATGGGGACAGCGGACAACTCTTACCGTATGCCCAAGGTCTGTGACCCCGGAACAAACACCTCTCAACACTGAACGAGGTGGCTCGGCTTGTGGGAACCTTAGTTCAAAAAAACCAGAGAGATGTGAAGGCATCCCCAAAGGTAGCCTCCTCCAGAGCTCTCTGGGAAGAGAATTCTCTCACAGGCTTCCTTTCATGTACTGGATATTTATCAAATAAATTATACGAAATACCTTAATGTAGTTAAATTAATATGGTTAGTTCGGAAAGCAATTTATATTATTCTGTTTACGTAGATTTGATGGGTTACTGTTTTTTATATAAAGAAATTTTGCAGCATACGTGGAATGAAGTGATTCTCGGCGTTTTAAATACTTCATTATTATTATTATTATTATTATTATATATCAATGCATTATTATATATCAATGCATAATGTTAAGAGTCATTACCTGTTGGAATTGCTGTGGGAAATAAAGTTTCCGAGATATGTAGACGTTAATTATTACTAAGTGCTTAGGTCAAAATACGATGCGCAGTCGTCCACTGGCCTGGGATTGTAGGCCGGACCTCAGTATAACAAGAACCTGTGGTACGATAACTTGGTAGTGTAAAACCTATTCCGACAACACTGACGCAAGGAAATACATTGCGTTCAGTGCAGGATGTGTTTTAAGCCAAAAACCTCAACCGTAAAAATGAACAGATAATAAATATTGGGTGTGCTATGAAGAGCGTACCGCTGTCTGTATATTGCGTTCGTAAGATGTTTTTAAGATAAAAGCATTACGCCAGCTAGTTTGTTCCCCCCTGACGAAAAAACTCCCATCCATAGTCACGCTTCTTCTACTGCGCAGTTCGTACGACTTGCTATATCTCACAACCTAAGGTGACTACGAACAAATCTTTTAAAACCACAGAATGGCGCATGTCAAACAGTTCTCGAAAATAAATTATCAGAAAAAATGTCATACTGACGAATGATTTACTTATATGTATGGAGAATAATGATGGCAGAGAAATTAGCGACAAATATTTTGGAATTTATTTTATCAGTGTGCTTTGGTGGGAGACGTAAAAACTAACCGAATTGTCACATAAAATATCAACGCAAACAGTATTGGAGTACTCTATTTGTCTGCATCTCAAATAATAAAAAGGAAGGCATCGAAATTTTTTACTTGAGACCTCAACACGAAAACTACGAACGTAACTTGCTTGGCGTAAAACCGTTGAAAAGAGAGACGAATTCATAATTCAACATTGGGTACTTTTTTAAAAAGCATTCGTGGATGTTGAAATGCCCAGTACAAACAGAGAAACGAATAGGACTGATCATAATTTCAAAACGGGGCTGAAAGCAGGAATCGGGCAGGTAAATTGTAGTTGTAAATGGCCAAATGAATCAAAGCTACAAACAAAATCGTACAACGTTACTTCAACTTTTCCGTAGAGCTCGGCAGGTGCAACACTTTCATAGATCTAAATACACCGGACATTAACATATCATTTTCACATTCACGAAATACGTAAGTAGATAAAACTGATTGAAGTTATAATAACTATAGGTCCAGAGACATGACCGCTGATTGAAATCGATTGAAATAATACTTTCGCTGTGTAGTTTTATATGCTTAGCAAATTGTAAATTAATGTAACATTTTATTTAGCGTTGATTATAATACAACTCCTCTGGATCTTTCCAGAATTTTCGTTCATTAAATGTATACGAACGCCAATAAATTTGGTTGTTTAACTTCTTCAGTATTAAAAAAAGTTTCGTCTTGCTGTCCTGTTAATATATAAAGTGAAAATATAGCTACTCTTGAAATTATGAGTCGCCATATTTCCATATTATTCGTTATTAACGATGTAGCCAACGTCCTGCTTTCGAGTAAATGAAAAGTGGTCGGGTAAAATCCGCGTGTGTTGCGGAACAGGTTAGAAATGATTTTAACGCCAGTAGTTATGTATATAGAAAGTCATCGTGTCGAACTTGTCAATCACGTATTACGTCACGCTATCCGTCAAGGATAACGCATGAAACTGCCACAGGCCACAAACCTACTTGCTCGATTTTCTTAATAACGGCAATGAATGAAGTACATGTGGGGTAAATCTGGAGAAGTGGAGAAATATAAATAGACAGGGTGTTTCAGAATTTATAGTGGTTATAGAAGTGACCTAGTAGATAACATTTTGATAAGGAACCCATGTTTGGACATGTACCATTTGGTCGCAAAATAAGTTTGAAGATCGAATTGCTTTCGAAACTCCTGCTACACGGGGAGGAGACTGCTGATATTGTGTAGCATGGGCAATGTTTCGAGTTATTTGCTAAAATTAAGCGAAGTAAAACACATTTGGTCACCTTTCATCTTACGGTCATTTGTTTAAGGTCGGAGAGACGGCGGTGACACCGCAATCGCGGTACAGTATAATATCAACGTCCAACGTTGCGCCACACTAAAATCATTTCTGGGGAAACAAAGAGAATATATATATAAGTATTATATATATATTATATATTATAGTTGCTGAAACCAATATTAATCTTTGGATCTATACTTTGGCCACCATTCACAAATGAATTTATCAAGAAATTGAAACAGTACAACATAATTTTTTTAGAATCATATCGTATAGGATGAATTTGCCAGACCAATTAACTATTTAATAACTATATTGTTTCTGTTGATTTAATTGATAAATTTTGCTTTAGTCTAAATTGAAATATTTGTTTTTTGGTAAAACTTTAAATAATTCCATAATGTCGAATTTGGTTAATGCTTAGAAATTTGATTTAAAATTTTCTGAATTATTAATGTTGCTTGAAGGTAAGATATTGATTTACGAATGATAAAATAAAAATATTTGATTATATGTTATAAATGTAATTCTGTTACTATTTCAATATAAAGTGGACAATAGTGTGCAACAAATAAATAACTCAAATCAGTGTAAGAATTGAATTTCACATCATATTAGTATATTCAGGTCCTCCCGAACCCTTTTAATTTAATTTAATTCAAACCGTTTTAAGTATTATTTCATACTAATATTAATTATTTTGCATGGAGTCAATCACTGAATTAATGTGATTAATTTTACTACCTAAAGCTGGTTTTAAGACTGTCAAGTTACTACTGCGCAGCAGTTCCAAAATATTGATTAAGCAAACAAATACTGTTTGTTAAGTGAAGTTGGAATTCTGTGAAGGCGCTACAATGGCACTGGGCTTAGGGTGTCCCTGGAACACGACGCTCTTATGAATAATTCAG
Source organism: Zhengitettix transpicula (assembly GCA_037074705.1). Classification (NCBI taxonomy): domain Eukaryota; kingdom Metazoa; phylum Arthropoda; class Insecta; order Orthoptera; family Tetrigidae; genus Zhengitettix; species Zhengitettix transpicula. The sequence continues at coordinate 41,629,300 of CM073590.1, forward strand.
GCCTGAAGCTGCCTAATGCCCTAGAATTTGTTCCTAAAGGGACACGGGACAGCGCCCGAGAATTATTCAGGCTCCAACTCGAATTTAACCAACGAGATAATACTCGAATAATGCAATTATGAATTTTTAGCTAGCATTAAATCATTAAAGTCTGTAAAGTCTTTCGTTTTCTAAAAATAAAGGTTTGTCAAATACGAAAAACGGAGCATGATGGGCTTATGTCCGCAAAACAAGTTTTTATGCCTTAAAAGATTCGGCAATAAATAAGCAATTGCTTTCAAAAAACGTATTTTATCCCATGGCTCATAGAAAAACTCTTACAAAAGAATGGCGGTTTTAAGACTTTAATTATTAGCGTTTTTATGCTCGTGTATGAAAAGAGATTGAGACGCCCCCTTTCCGCCACGAATACCGTTGTTGTCATGATAGGTTATTTGCACGTTACAACGGATTTTTCAGGTGCTTTCATTTCAAGTTCGCTGCACTGTAATGACACGTGACTCATTTCCGCCGTTCCAACAGCCCAGAAAATATCATTAACAGGATACGACTCTGCAGCTGGAGGCAAATAAGTGCGAAACAGCGTCGAAAGAAAAAATAAATGCTGCATTGAGGTTGTGTTTGTTTTGCAAATGAAACAGTTCTTCCGAATTAGGACGGGAGTAAACGTTGCGCTGATTTTCACTTGCTGCGTCATAAACAGAAAGTGGGTTTAAAATAAGCGAAAAATGTATACGATAACGTAGAAACGGCACAAGGTTTATATAGAGACGCTTCTTCTGAAGGAAGAGAGGGATTAAGGCTGTGACCCACTGTAATTAAGCCTGGATGTAATTTTAAAATCGTATGCGACCTATCCTTCAAAAATACGTTTTCAGTTTTAAGTGGGGCAATGATGAAAATTACATAAAATTCAAGACACGAATCATGTCCCCGTAATTCAGGACAGTAAAGAATAGTTCATTGCTAAATTTTAATTATATAGGTGTAAATACAATGAATGAATTTATTGGAATGTCAGAAAAATTGTATAAATAAATATGAGAAATTAATAACATGGTGGGGTAAAATAGTGAACTAGAAACTGAGAATAAGGGAAGATGAATTAGAGGAAACTCAAATAAATAATGATAAAGCACAGAGTGCCTGAATCTGAATTTTTTTTTGCAAGAAGTGTGCTCGCTGCGAGTAAAAATTAAGTAATTTGGACCTCTGACAAAATATTATATATTATCAAATCATCAGTTGATCATCTTTCGTATCCGCAGCCTATTTAATCGGTATATATATATATATATATATATATATATATATATATATATATAATGTAGTTATAGTGTTTTTAGTAGACAATTCCCTGCAGATCCGTTCCCATTCACTGGCTATTTTGTACTTAAATGCTTTCTTAATAAACTCATTTGTACCCAATCTTCCAAATAATGCGAAGATTTTGCGCCTAAAAATAACTAGCGATACAAAAGTCATTAGCAGCAAAAGTGATATTGAGGACGAAGAAAATAATTTTGTAAACGCAAATCTCAGATCTTGAATGCAAGTGTTCATTCACTGGAGTGTTTGCCCTAGGTTTTTTTATAAGTAGATATGACGTTTACTAACTTTCACTTATCCAATCAAGTATACATCATTACGTTGATTTTATTAAACTGTTTTAATAATGTAATAAAAATCTATTTTTTGAAAACCATTTAAATAATTCAGTGTGATCACGTTACAAACCGAAACACACAATGTTTTCTGCAGAATCGTTTCACTTTGGATTTCCTCTGTAAATCCGTCTTGAAACCGTTTGCAGATCTTGGAAACTGTTTGGTTTAAATGCAGATTCAATTAAAACAAAACGCCTGATATCCAACCCTCAAAATTTATGACAAGATTTTTATTTGTCAGTCAAATACATGAGAAACTTTCGGCCTCCTTATGGGCGACAGTCATTCTATGACATGTTAAAAATATTGATGACTGTGTATCGGATTTTTATTTAATTTTAACAGCTGAAAATACGAAGTTAGTTTATGAATACTTTTAATAACCTTTTTTAATGGATAATTTATACTTATAGGCACGAAAATGAATATGTTTATGAAAATGATTAAATGAGAGAGGTATGCTTATTTTCCATAATTTAGATCATTTGTCCACACACGGTATTCGATGCTGCTTTCACAATTATCACCAATCCAGTTATTCAGTGTAATTTAATTTCTTCATATTATTCGAACATATTTTCAAGGCGCTTTCGATTTGCTCCAAATTCGCCATAAATATTATGTATAAAAATAGGAAATAACAATTGTAATCATATGACGTCTCTTCAAAATAAGTGTTAAAAACAACAGCCATTAACTCAGGAAAATTTATTATAATATTTAAAACATAAAATTATGATAATAAATTTTTCATTACTAATAGGCCGTTGTTTTAAACATTTATTTTGAAAACAAACAAGATTATAAACGGTTTTAATATTTATTTTAAATGTTTTTAATATTTAATTTGAAGATTACTTTAAATGTTTTTTATTTATTTTGAAGAGATGTCAGATTATTAAAATTCGGCCGTAACGTGTGTGCAAACCGCACCTTAGAATTTTGTTAATCTAATATTTCTTATATCATATTATAACTGAATTGAATTATAATTGTACACCTTATGAGGTCCCAATCAGGAATGAAACGTTGTGTTTCTTGAATATTATGATAATAAATTATTTTGACTAATAGGATGTTATTTTTAAAATTGTAAATAAGATTAAAATGACGCGACAGCTCCTTGAAAACATGTACAAATAATATAAAGAATAAATAAACTGAGTCTGAATATCTGTGCTGTTGAATATTATTATTACTGAATCATCTACAGTCTGCATAGAAGATTGCTTTCACAACATGCGTGGGTATACGAATTGTCAAGCACATTTGCTGGTAAATCGTTTCTTTCCAGTAAGTGCCTATTTTGGTATTTTCATGGCAGAACAATATAACTTGTTTTTATTTTTGCGGAAACAGAGAACTGATCTGAAGCAAAACGCAATGCTACTTAACCGCTGATCCGTAATATCGTATGCTCGCTGGTGCAATAAGTCGCCTTTCATTGACACGGTTTATTCGGGAGACTTGTTTAATTACTCTGTCTGCTCGGGGAAGTACTAGTGTCTGGAAAGAATGCAGGTACCAGAGCATGACTCACTGCCAGGTGTAATAGCTGGTGTTTCTGGGTCGACAGGCAGCCAACTCTGCAGGTGCGTCTAACATAAACACAGCACTGACTCAGTCGCAAATGCCAGTGATGAAAGTGGGAAAGTCTAGTCGATTTATTGTAGATCTATCCGTGGATGTTATCATGACGTTTGCAAATCACTGATTCCTTCATATCAGTCTCATTAGATGAACTCTTAACGTTCTATTTACCCAGATAAATAACAAATAATCGCAACCATGGCGTCAGTCATGTAACTCGTTTATGATACCCAAGAAAGCTTCACTAATCGAGAATCGACTTTATAATCCATTAGTCTCCCTCGTTTAACTTTCAGCGTCGTTGATGAGATTGTTGAGGTAATATATAAATACAAACTTTTCTACCTTGAAGTTTTTACTTGGACTAGAAAGGACGAATAGTTAGACATCCTCATTTCCCGGGGATTCGCGTGACGGATTTTCTATGCCTTTAATGGCAGCCATATAGCGTCGGATCTCCGCTTACTATGACTTTGTTGGAATCTGACAAATTTCAAGTACTTAAACTGAAAAGAGTACCATGTGTTTATTAATAATATATAATGACGAAGAAGTCAGTTAAGGATAAATTATGAACAAAAATTACTTGCATATATATTAACAAAAAAATCTGAAACTTGACGTTTCCTCCACCATCAGCGGACCTGATCATGTGTGCACTTCAAATAAACTGAAACGATATCAGAGATCTTCGGATGGACAGGTACATCTTTGTTATATCGTTATTTCAACTTATTTTAAGTGAACACATAATGATTTTTTAATTTAATTGTAAATATGCCCATGTGAAACTAATTTTTGTTCGGGATTAATTCTTAGTTGACTCCATTATTTTTATTTCCAATCTCAATTTCAACAATGTAAACAAGTCTATTATTTACGAAGAAATTATGAAACGGGAAAAAATAACTTTGCCGTAAGGAAAAGATTTTAATAATGCAGACATTATTTCACTTAGAAGGATACATAACGTCAACGTTATAGCGCAATTTGCCGATCTGAGCCCGACGTGGACGGCAGTGGCTCTGAATCATTTATATATACTCTTAGATGCTTTTATATGTGTGGGTCGGCAATAAAGTTAACAACCTCAGCCAATAAATGCATTGCGATTGTTCAACCTCTCCGTAAGCTGTTAACAACCCAACAATAGTTAACGATTTTATAGAGATTCTACTGGTATTTTGTATATTGTAATGATTAAAATAAAACATCGTTTATTTATTTTGTTTAATGAATTTAGAGTTTTAAAGAGATTACCTCACGTTAAGCGTCAAAATGTTATAATCAAATGGATGGCTTTTTATTAAATGAAAAGATCAATGAACTTTACAAACAATATTTTTATTTATTTTGTGGCAATAACTCAAAACAATTACAAATTTAATTATATTAAATCTCAGGGTCTTCACTGGGTTTGATAATGGACACATCAATTATGTTTAAAAATCTTATTAACAAACAAATCACAATTAAAAGAAAAGAAATTTACTTGACCATTAAACTAGAACGAAATTTAAAATGAGAACGAAATTAAGAAGTAAAAAGATTAAAACAAATTAACAATTTAAACGGAGAACGAAATCTGACGTCTATCTTTCAATTACGCTTACATAATTAATCATTTAGTATTTTGTTACTCACATTTGTCCAGCATTCCAGCATATCTTTCGTTTTCGAAATACACTATTGCGGGATTTTACACTGATTCTAAGCCAAAATTTTATAGGATGCCAGGAACTCGGATGATCCTCCCCTTTTGTTGTCAGCTACCTGTTGACTGCTTGCCTTAGGTGAATTCTGCTTGCCTTAGGCGAATTCCTTGGTCTTTAGATTTGCCAGTCTTTACTGCATTGGACTCAAACTGAAATTTTTACTATTTCTGGCCGGCTATGGACACAAAACTGCTTTTACTTAGCAAGTTTCGACGTTATGCTCTCATGAATGTTTTACTTTGTCCTCAGAAATGTCCAGGCACCAACTAACTCTGTTAAATTTTAATCGCCGACTCTGTTGAATTCTCCTCCAGCTAACAGTTATACCTTGACGATGTCTTTTCGCAAACTGAACTATCGTCTCGCATTTTAGCGCGTAATACACCGTTTTCGGACCTTCCGACAAAGGAACAGAGCTGGGCTCCATTATCGCTATGTTCTGGACCGTCGCTACAAAAGATTTCTCAAACAATTAAAATTTTTATGTTTAAACAATTAATATCCTAATTAATTGGAATTACTATATATATATATATATATATATATATATATATATATATATATATTGGCAACAGGCTACATGAGGGTGATCCACATTGGGCAACTCCCCTTTAATAGCATAGGAAGGGATTTGAAAGGGGGGATGCGGAAGGGTAGAGGAAGGTAGCCAAGGGTTACTAGGGCCCCCGGGCTATGGTTTAAGGATCCTACCCGGCATTCGCCTAAAGAAATGCAGGGAAAGCCCTAGAAAAACCTGCATCAGGTAGGTCGGGCATTGGGTACTTGTCCTACGCCCTTCCGATAGCGGGAGAGGATTTTGCTGTGGGGACGCAGCATTCCCTTCTCCGTGCCTCGACCAGTTTAGGAGGCAGCTGGCCGACTATTCCAATGGGAATAGCGGACAACTCTTACCGTATGCCCAAGGTCTGAGACCCCGGAACATACACCTCTCAGAACAGGTTCGAGGAGCCTCGGCTTGTGGGAACCTTAGTTCAAAAACGGAGAGGAAAAGGCATTTAAAGTAATTTAAACAAGATGTGTCAAAATACGAAAAATTTGTTTTATAAAATTATGTTATAAAACCGAATTACAAAAATAATTAAGTCAAAGTCTCCTAATACATTAATTCAAACATTTGGGAAAAGTTTAAGAGAGTTGTGTGCGAATTTGTCAGGCCAAACACCAAATATAAATATATTTAGCCGACACTAAGTGTAAATAAAATAAACAAATCAGCCAATAAAGTCATAAAATGTGATTTTAAAACATTTACATAGCCAATTTAACTAGTTTGATTTACAGTTTATTTCTGCAAAATCAGCGGCCCCGTAAGGAAGATCACAAGCCAAACAAACCATATTTGTCTGATTAGACATGATAACAGTTAACGTGTTAACGACTTAACGAAAATCAAGAAAAACGGAGAGGTTTTAATTCGATAAATTAGTTTAAGCTAATTAACATATTACTCCAAAGCAACATGAGTGTATTATTTTTAACTGCAACTTAGTTTTATGTTCCTCACTAGTGTGGTGTAGAGTGGGAAATAAATTCTGACTTATGCGAATCTTAATTGCTAAATGTGATAGTGAAGGTAAGTGTAGTGGCTATATAATTAATTTTCGCATTGATAGTGAGAATGAGGTTTTCATTTTAAGGCAAGCAGAAATACTCATTGACAATTTTGGACAATATTGTTAGTACATAATAAATTAATTTAAACACAATTTTTGTTATTTCGTTGTGCTTCCACCAAATATTTTGGCTGTTCACGTAATTTTAAGCATTGTTGCCTAACATTTCTCTTTCCAGACTTTCGAAACTGTTAAAAAATAGTAACGATTTTAAAATGAGCATTTCAAATTAAAGGATTTTAAGCACGAGAACATAAATTGCATCTGTCCGTCCATCGACAATCGTAAAATGAGTAAATAGTTTCGTTCTGGTGTTGGTTGTGGTGACGCTTGACCTATAGCGGAGAATGAAGGTCGTGACTGGACTGAGGCACACCCATGGTTGGACGTTCCGCTGGAAGTCAGATCTTCACAACACCAGATAGCAAGCTTCCTGCCACTGTGGAGATAAAGCCTGCTGCTACATCCGTTCACTTACGAAACAGGAGCTTGTTCCCTATTTCCGTTTCTCCATACTAACATTTTTCGTAGATTTCGGAAAGATCATACATGAATTATTTGGGTCTTAACTTATCTAATATTGGCCCGAGGGTTGATTGAAAAGTTCGGGACTACAATTTGGTCAGTACGAAATCAGAGACATCGAACCACTGATTGATGAAAAGATTAGATATTTACAGAAGTATTTATTTTATTTTATATGAACTTTATACCGACTTCCAAACCCAGACGTTTAGCACTGAAAATATGTACGTAATATTGTATCTAAGGCGGTCAATTGACGACAACTCGGCAACCTTGTTTGACAACTTGCCGTACTGAAGAGAATATTGAACGTCTGCAGCAGGAAAAAAGGGTTGAGATAATACAATATTGGGCGGATACAAATTATGATTTATGATTTATTTTTCAAAAGTACTTTTAGATAAGTAGCAACTTTAATCGCCCAGATATCACTCTGGAATTGGTGCTTACATTTGGATTTCGACATTTCATTTCGTCTGTCCCTAAAAGGTTGACAACCGTGTTGATCATCTGTTGACTGTTAATGAAACTTGTCGGTCCAGAGGACAAACTGTTCCCTCCACAGGTTCTCAGTCAAATAAAAATTAACTGTAATTAGTTATTTGATGTTCAATGCTATCTGTGTCTACTTACAAGACTCTAAGTTCTGAATTATTGTTGATTACTAAACACTTTGTTCTCAGAAAATTCATGGTGTTTGTCCATGAAAGCTTAACTGTCCAACCATTTTTCACAGGATCATTTCGTAGTATGTCTTACAGGGTTTAGTTCTCAACCTGAGTACCTAAATTAAGTGACACCGAAATCATGTTTGATGGGTGTATACGGCAATAGTTTTCCGTTAATCCTATTGGAGGAGGAGCCTCGAAATCTTGTCGAGACATTGAGTTGGGAAAACTGCGTCCCCAGCAAACTCCAGTCAGCTGAAGACTATGGGAATGTTTCTCTGTTATTTATCTGCATTGTATTTAGGAAAATGCCGGTATGTTCCTTAAACTTTAGCTTATAGTAATTAAAATTTAATTGCGAAAACTATAGTTTTTAAAATTAATAATAAGAAAAATAGCCGAATATAGACAAAATAAATTATTATTTAAATGCCACACTACGTTTCTGGAAACGTTGAACATTTCTTCAGGTAGGGTGGGATAATTGCAATGTATTCTGTTGTTTTCAGTGAACTGTATACGAAGTCCAATTGCGACTACGTGTACGTGGCATCAACGTTTCTCTCCACACAGAAATTCCCCCCCCCAAGTACCTTCTAATTTTAACCGCATTATAGTTAAACCCAGGCTACCTCGTTCTCCCTTCGTTTCGCCAAATTCATATCTCTTGCTATGCTATTAAATAGAAATGGCTTCAACGTGGCTTACCCTCAAGTAGACTGTTTACATATATTTTTTTTAAAGCTGGCCCAATGGAATTAAGCATTATATTGTTATCAAATTTGAAACAAAATATTTAACAAACACAACGGTTCATCGCTGATTGGAACCTCTTCAGGTGTATAATTACAGTTAAAAAATTTAAGAAAAAGTCTGACACACATGATAGTTTTTAATACAATTATGAATAAATATAATTTATAGTGTTACAATTTATTATAAGAAAATTTAGATGAACATTTTTATGTGCTACTTGACTTGAAATACGTAGAACATTTACTAATCCTGAAAAATGATTTAATTAATGTGAATAACCTACAGTTGTCGGAAACTGTTAAAGGAAGTACTATAAAAGGGAAAAAATGTCAACAAAAATTAAAAGATGACAAACGTCCTACGCACAATAGTGTACGACGCAGCGACAGTCAGTATTCACCAAACGTGTGAAAGATACGCGTCATAAATCCTCAGTTCGAGTGATCAACTTACTTTGATCGTGAAGCGTTGCATTTGAAGAGCTCCGACGAAAGGAATGGCAAAGCGATGGCTTTAAGATCTTTTTGTTTTGAAAGACTGTTTGAATCCGTCCGTACACGGTAAGAATACCTTGAGTCTTGATATAACAACAAAACCTGACCGCGAAACGTTATTTAGTTGCGTTTAAATGGAAGAAATTCGGAGTTAATAATAAAATGATATAAAAGTGGAATTCATGTACATTTTAGCTTTAATTTATTGAGATTTATCGGTTGATACAATTACGTGTATGTTGACACATTTAATTAAAATACCCACTAAATCTCCCAAATTGGTGAAAATAAGGCCAATTGGTTCATATGTTGCCTATTTTTTTTTTAGGGCAACAGGCTACATGAGGGTGATCCACATTGGGCAACTCCCCTTTAATAGCATAGGAAGGGATTTGAAAGGGGGGATGCGGAAGGGTAGAGGAAGGTAGCCAAGGGTTAACTAGGGCCCCCGGGCTATATTTTAAGGATCCTACTTGGCATTCGCCTAAAGAAATGCAGGGAAAACCCTAGGAAAACCTGCATGACGTCAAGGTGAATACATTGCCGATCTACTACCCTCTTCCATTTTTATTTTTTTCATCAGGGACTCTCCTGTTTAATGACAAGTTTCTCCAGTTCAAATATTCACAAATTTTTAACAGTTCGACATTATAGAATTCCCTTTGATTCATTTAAAGCAATATTTGCGAGATAAAGCAAATGATTTCAAATTTTCAGCGACCAATAATTGATTATGATTATTATGTTCTATCGGAAGCGGACGTCGATTTGGGGATTCAACCGACTAGGTCGTCGTTTATAATATTTTTGCGTAAATATTGCCGAGTAAAAATCTTTCTTTTTTAAGTTTTTAACAATAGTCCTCTTGTGGCAAAATTTAAATTACGTCTAGATCTTATTCTCACTGCACGAGTGTCTTATTAATTCAGTTTTCCAACAAATTCGATATAATGGTTTCCAAAACACCTTGTCGTGAAACTTACAGTTAGAGAATCATTCTATTATTTTTCTATCATATAATGTCGGAACACGGATGTAGTCCCAATAAGGTATCCAATTCACTTTTTATAATAATTCAAAAGTCAGAAAAAAATTAATAGAAACTTTCGTCACTAATTTAGGCCTTCATTTTGTGTTCAGTGTATTTAAAGTATTATAAATAATTTCTATAAGTTTCAAGTCCTTCAGTTAATATCTCTCTAAAATTGGAGTTATATTCATGAATTTTGAGTAGAATTTCAAACAAAGGCATGCTCTATCTGCGTGTTGTGACATGCGACATATATCCATTTCATATTTGGATCCGTTCAGAAATCGTTATTATTAGCCTACATAGAAAGAAGTCAACGTTTCGACGACGAAAAGCTCTGTCGTCGTCTTCTAGGTGAAGATGCGTTCTAATATAATTATGCAAAACCCGGTTGAACTCTGAGAACAATATATTGGTCAACTGCACCGGGAAAGGCTTCAATCTTTGAACTATGTTTTGTTTTCAAACTGAAGATTTATAACGTTGGTACTTACGACCACTTTTTTTTTTTCAAACAACGACCCGACATCTACACATCAGGGTGCGTACTTCTGGGGCTACCCTCGTGAAACATTGAAGCGGAATTTAGTTTACAATAAAAATGTTTGTAAATGTACAGAAAATAGTTATTTTTATATTAATGACTGAGTTGTGAGCTACATTTTATTGAACAGAATATTTAAGAGACAGTGACAGTAATTCAGCGAGGGGAAGTGATATTCTTTTCCAGGTCTTTGATTGATTCCCACATTTTTATATTTTCAGTAAAAGTTGTGATACTACATTAAGTATTTTTAAATTTGTATATTCTATTCAATTTTAGAATAGATACTTGGTCCAAGTGTGTGTTCATAAATGTAATCAATTAAAGCTGAGCATTATCAATGTCGAATCTCGTGCAACTTTCACATTCTGCCGAGAAGTTATTACCGCAAAATTAAACTAAATTTACCGGTACATAAACATCCACATGTAGCAATCTTCAGCTCGGGTAATCACTGTAATCAGGGAACAGTAACTATGAACTGGTAGCGAAACAATGTTGAGTGGCGCTATAAACGAACAATGCAACTACAAAACGGCCGTAGCGTTCGAGTACGAGTAATAGCGACGATCGATACGTTGGCACGCTATTTCTATAGACGATCCTACCTGGCCTGTCTACGGAGCGCCGCTCCCATCCGACAATTAAATTACATCATTCCACTCATTGATTTTCCTGTAAGTACCTATATCGTGATATTTTTTTTATTAGCCGCTTCAATGACTTAAAGATGTTATATCGTCAACTACAGCTTGTTTAATTTCATTTAGAGGTCCTTCGCTTCTACGGACAGACACTTTGCGTATTGCAAGACCGGTAGCAACTTTATTCTCTGTGACGGATCTTGTAACTTCTGCCGGAAACCTAAGGCTTGCTGTGCGATGTAGGGAAGACATCCGTGCGATTTAGTTACCAATGGTAATTTCTAGATAACACTACAATTTTAATTTAGATTAAATTAAACGAATTAAGATTCGAATTTACTTGAAAATCTCTTGAGTAATTCCTTTGAAAACTTCTGTCCTACATAAAATTCTCTGTTCCTACTTTACGTACACATTTATATTTGTATTCTATTAAATTAATAATAAGCATCAACTCGTTGACGGGTACAACAAATTCAATAATTTTCTGATTCCAAATGAGGCCATTTAAGACCCTTAAATACTTACTATAGTAAAGCTATCACAAATAGCAGTATCAACTATAACGGTAATAATAATTATCTATCGTAATCCTCGGTACGCATGGCCCGTTTTATACTGAAAGTTTCCTGGCGTATCCACGTGGATGGCACTTGCGACATACGTATTGTACAGTTCAAATTGTGACTTTTGTTATATGGACCAACAAAAATAATTTTAAATACTAGGATTAAAATAGCATGAAAAAATTTATATATTCAAATATCATGTTGTGGATAACTTTCAATTAAGTATTGATATATCAAAAAATTAATTGTAAGTAATGCTCAATAAACTTTCAAATAATTGTATTATAAATATAACTTTTAAAAAAGCTTATTTTTTAATTATTTATATTTATAGTCACATCAATAAAGGGCAATAGCGACTTTGTACTACGTTGCCTTTCTTTGTTGGGGTGGTTGTTAGTATAGAACTGTACACACACGCAGCACATGCCCTAGCAGGGATAGAACCTCGGACCCCTGTGCTGAGAGGCAGCCACAAAATCTTGTTCTCTCTGAATTTTTATATTTGCACCTGAAGAGGTTCCATTAAAGGAACGATACGTTTTTCCAATTTGTATTTTACTTATGTGTTCTAATTTTTTTTTTATTGTATTAAAATATAATTCAATGAAGTAATATCGCTACAAAGAACGGAAACTCAAGCGTTTCCACAAAAATCTTTCAGGACCTGATACGATAACTCTCCTGAAAATTTTAAAGAATTCTACTGAGTGTAAATTTCAGCCACTAATAGAAGTTTTGCTGAATCTTGTTCAATAGAATCCACATATCATGCAAGTTAGTTGTATTGAACGTCTCTGAAACTAGTAAGAGACTTTTGGGTTGAGTATGTGACAGTATTATATAGGGTGCGTGTGTGACGCAAGATCCACCTGCCATCCACGCGGAAACTATTAATTAGAGGAGAAAGCTATAGCAAGTCACCCGGAAGCCTCTGACGTAACAGAGTCACGGCGAATGCAAACCTTACGTCCGTCGAACGCACTAAAATCACTTCATTGCAGACATTCGTGGTTGTGATTCGGCGAAATGCACATGGTAAGTGAATCAGTGGACAAGGAAGAAATAGAAAATAGATTATAATAGATTCCTTTTACGTTAGTCCTCAAATGAGGATTCGTCACAATCAGTTAACTGGTATTGTGTAATTCGCTTATATGACCGTCTGTTTATAAATTTACAAAAAGTCCTACCATCACTATTCACATAGGCCATATTAAATATTTAGCAGATCATATGAGAAGAAAGACTTACCAATGGAAATTACTGAAACAAAAGAAAAGCAGAAAACAGAAACAATTAATATTAACTTCAAAATTCTCGAATGGTGGATACAGAGCTGTTACGTTGTTTGACAAATGTGTCATAGTTTTCTATTTTCTTTACATTTACAAGAAGGCTGTTATATAAGGTTATTTATGATTAATGGAGTAACGTGGTGACTATCCGTTGTGGGGGCAGAATACTTTATGGTTTCGTATCCCTTATTTGGTCCATTGGCTAAAAACAGATTTTATTTTTTTTGGGTTATGTATGCGTTACGTAGTCAATTTTTCAGGAGTTTTTAATAGATGCTTGCAACTTGTTCGGCAGTATAAACCAGATATAATTTTAAGAACTTTTTTTTCTATATTTATTTCTTTTAAATTTTAAACGGTGCAAGTGTAAATGATGATGGCAAGTAAGACAAAATGAAAGGTGTTTAAAAATAAGCCATTATTATTACGTAGCTAACAGGAAAGTTGTCCAGAATAGTGACGAAGTGACAAAGGCTATTCGACGTTTCTTATCAAATATTTCGGAAATAGACATAATATAGTAGCACCACAAATTTTTAAATTTTCTTTCTTGAACAGTAATCACGATTTACGTTTTTGGTATTAGACGTACGGGAACAACTGATGAATGTGAAGGGGAAGTTTCATGTTCCAAACACAAGAAAGACGTGCTACTCGGGCCCTTATGCTCCTATTTGCTTTAAATACACAGCCAATCTAAGGAAAAGCATTTGAATAAGATAATTGTAACTACTGAAGTGACTACTTACTTCTACTCATTTCGTTGCCTTGTTATATTACTTTTATATGAATGTATACATATATCTATATATACATTATGTCATTATATCAATATTTCTTCTTTCCTTAATATTTTCGGATTACTATCCTTTGATTTTATTCGTATGCCTTAAGAGAGAGAAAAGTAGACCAGATTCCTTAAGAGACTACTCTAAAAGTGTACCTCAAGAGGGTAACAAATATCCCGGTACTTCAATAGTGAAAAATACTCCCTGTAATTTAGAGTGTCTTTAAACTACCACTCCCTCCACCCCCACCTTTAATGGTGATACGAGTTTTTTCCCAACCCAGCGTTTGTCTCATATCAGTAGAAAATTTGATATAATTCGCTAATTTATACTGTGTCGTTACATTATGATGTATTAAGAGCTTTTTTCTATTGTGGACATTTTTAATGAAGTCTTTTTTTTCTACGCAAAGCAATTGAAGCCGGAGGTTATGGTCTCTAAATCTGCAATTCCACTTTCCTCAACGTAAACGATCCGCAAACTCTTTCTTAATTTATAATTAGTAAGTTTCAAACAACCATCGAAAATCGTGGAACAGTAGACTCGTAATAGAAATACACTATGATCTAATTACAGTTCAATCAATTGGTATTTTAGTATTTCTTTTGATTGAAAAATAAGAAAATAATATTTGTGTTAATAAACACAATCTGTTGCATCCGCAGGTTAGAATATATATATATATATATATATTTAAAGCCAATATTTAGAACAGATAATTCCAATCCGTGGAATCGTTCTCCAAACGAAACATATAAACAGAAAGGCTAAATAGAAGTTACAGTTGCTAGAGAAACCAGAAAGGGAACTCGTGAATCCGAGCATGACAAAAAAAATATGTGTCAAAATATAGAAGATTAATTTAGCTTATCTAAAGGGTCGTTGACCTAAAGACAAGTTCAATTTCTCTTAAATTATGAAGCGAAATTAATAACTTCACAAATTATTTATTATTCACATGTATTATAGTGCGTATTTAAATGAATCTTTTGATGAACTTAACATACCGAACTGCAACTGGATGTTCAAGCTGTGATGGATAAATTAGAGAGAAACCAAGAGCATCTTCTCTTATTTTCTATTTTCCAACTTTTGGTTGTTTCAACCATTTCAGTTTCCAAATCTAAATTCTCGGTTGGAATAGTCAAATCTTGCCTTTGAAACTTTACTAAAAATTGATTGATATTTCAGTTTTAGGCAGATATTAGTTGAAAAACTTGCCAAAGTATAGAAATTATTTAAAAATCTCCAATACCTAAATTACTCCAAAATTAAATTGATGAATAATTTAAAATGGAACGGTGAATTCAGAATTTTTCTTAGGACTGGAATAAGAAGCTCATTCGTGATCAGAAATGCGAACATATTAGAGGCAATAATAAAATAGTGAACCTTATCATTTCTGTTGTTCATAAAGAATTATCTCTTAATTTCCAACGAAATTACAAAGTATGAGTTCTTTCAAATTGTTACCATTTTTTCAATACAGCTTTATGTGAATTCCAATTTTTAGTTATATATATTGGTGGTGACACGTTTTAACAAATCTGGCGTTCAATGCGTTTTTATGTTGAGAGTATTTGAGCTTCGGAAATAGAACACGAAACGATGTTTTTATTTAAAGATCTAAAGTTTTGTAAGACTTACTCATAGTGTTGATGTTCTATTGCGTTTCAGAGCCTCAGATCTCTGATACTAATCTTTCATAAAACTCCGAATATTGATATTTTAAGGAGTCACATTATTGTTCTTTTCCGTTAAAGATACGAACGAGTAGCCTTGAGCATGCAGAGCGTGTTTTCTCCTGGCAGGAAGTACGACGCATTCCAGTACCAACAATGTCTAAGCCATTGTTCGAGGTGCTAATTTCCCAGCTTTGAACCTGGGGTCACTCTTAACTAAAGCTTAATTCGGACGAGCAGTGCCAATTGTTGCCCAGACTACGAGGTCAATGAAACTCCCAACTTTTTTTCTTCTGCCAGTTTACCATAAACAATTCTCGCCGTTCAATGTTTCAGCCGAATCATTTCCAAGATGATGGAATAGACGATTAGCGCTAGTTTCAAAGTTCAGTATATTAACTATATAAAACAAAAGTTGAACAATTACATCTAAGCATTTTGTTTTTTACACGTATCCTTGACTTAACTCAATTGTGTGTCAAGGTGCATTTTTTTTGGTGACAACCTAAATAACCTTCCAAGGACATACTCTTGCCTCTCGTCTTTAGGTAAACGCCTATTATTATTATTATTTAGTTATATCACACTGTTGTCAGGGGGAGTTCCATCTTAAACCGTGGAAACACGTACAAATGAAATAAACGGCGGGAAAAAGACTGTTAACAACAGTACTCTCTGAATCTACTCAAAATAGTTCAGATCTATTGTTATAGTTTACAACAATTACTCGAAACTGCTAATTTTTCATTAATATACTTATCGTAACTTAACTTAATAGATGAAAACTGACTTCAATGCTTTTCAGCGTGTTGTAAAAAATGGCGAACTAACTGACATGTTTTTTAGAACAGAATTTTACCTAGTTACATTTATTATCATACTATTGATTTTGTAAAGCAATTGAGAACTGGGGGTCATATAACGAACGGTCCACGTTGCTCGATATTGTTAATCCCAATAGAGAAAATTTTTTGTATCACTGAATTGTGGATTCCAGTTCAACACACTGGGTAAGAATTGGCATTATATGAAATTTAATTATTAAACTGCAAATGTATTGGCTGTATCGCGGTTCTGGAGAACAGACAATACAAGGCCTATTTGAATTATTTGGTTATATGTAAGCCTATACGGTACCGAGTTGGAGACACGTCATCGTTTGGAGCCTCTCTAATGAAGGCCCTTAACCCATTATCGCTGAATATCTCAATAACTCTTAAATGTACCGTTAAAATAGCAGAACATGATGTATTCTACTTCAGAGCCTTTGGAGCGAATGAGTGAAGTGCTTTGTCTTGTATTGCTTGGGCTCATTGTCCGGATTTTCCTTCATAGAGACCCTCTTTTTTCATTCACGCTTTGCAAATTGTCCTTATCTGTAACAATCTTTGAAACCTATGAGGTTTCCATAAAGGAATATGAAAGCGTTCTTAGCGACTCCTCTAATCGCTCATTAATTACAGTTTGCATTACAAACAATATCAGGAAAAGAAATGGTACTACTGAATTCTGCCGAATCGTTTCGACCAATCATATCTTTAAATAATCTAAATTGATTCTTGATTATCGATTTCTTTGATTACAAATTGACAAAGCTTGTATGTTGGTACCAAGAAATCTAATCCCGTCCTTAAAATGATGGGCTGCCATCAATCATTCATTAGACCAGTCGACCGGCAACAACAAAGCAGTTTCGGGCCCAAATATTTGGTATAATTTCAAACCAGTCCCTTTCGTAGACGGAACGGAACTTTATATCCCGTGTCCCGATTTTCTTGCATGATCCCCTGTCCGTTAATGGATTCCTTTACCTTTCTCCGGAGAAGAGATACTCTCGATCAGGAAACGTGCACAATAACGCTCAGGTTCGTAAGGGATAAGCTACAAAATTTTAATAATGGAATACGGAGAAATCATGCCAATTTCCGGGCTGTCAAAGTTGACTATTTCCATTCATCATACAATAATTACTTTATATTGGTTTGTATAAGATCGCTGTAAGTAGATTTTTGTGCCCCTTGCGCAATTGATGATGATCCTATCATTGTTATTCAATGTTAAAGGGCCAGAGGCCCTCTTCAGAATATGATTTGTGTATTTATTATTTTTAAGGATAAGTGAATGGCACAAACATTTTAATCATTTAACATTTTGTTCGTGAGGTGATTGATGAAGAATTCTTTTTTATTGTTTTGGGGCGGGAAAGTTATTGTAACGCCATATTTCAATTTAAAACTTGATTTTCGACAAATCTGAGATGGGACGATTAGGCCTATAATATGGTGGAAAATTGGGAAGTTGTAATACTTTATACTTTTGTTTTACATTATGGAGGATGACTTCTGGGGGATATCTACCACTGTGATAAAAAAAGTAAGGTGAAATCGCCATTTAAAACTCCCGGGTATTAGGAACGCAGGTAATTTTTTTCCCTAGGTTTTTAGGACTGTCTATAATATTTTCCAAGGGTCTGTTTGTTAAAAGGTGTAATTATCTCCGAGTTACACGTGTTTGGGTAAAAACCAAAAGTGAATTTTTCGACTTTTGCAATGGGTGATTTTGTTGAGTTAAGAACTTGTATCAAATTTTGTTTGCAGAACGAATATTCTTGTGCGGACACGTTGAAAATGTTGCGGAAGGCTTTTGGTGATCAAACTATGGCACAAAAAAACGTTTATAAGTGGTACAACGAGTTCAAAGAGGGCCGAGAACGCGTTGAAGACGAACCGCGCTCTGGACGACCATCAACGTCCACGTCCAAAAAATCAAATATTTGGTGCTTGAAAATCGTCGATGGACAATTAGAGGTCTCGCTGATAGTGTTGGAATATCATTTGGCTCAGCCCAAACCATTTTGAGGAATGTTTTGTGCCTCAAACGCGTCAAGTCTCGATTGGTGCCAAATCGCTAATTTTTTGGAAAAAAAGCGTCGAGTTGATGTGTGTGAAACTTTGCTGTCTGACTATCAGGACCACTTGAAATGCATCATTACGAAACTTGGATTTACGCATACGACCCTGAAACCACCATCCAGCGAATATCGTGCAAAAGGTGAAGCAAGATCGAAAATTAAGGTGATTTTGACAGTTTTCTTTGATTATCGTCGTGTGGTGCATTATGAATTCCTTCCGCCGGGCCAAACTGTCAACAAAGAATATTATTTGAGCGTTATGCGTCGTTTCCGTGAAGCTATTCGTCTGAAACGGCAGGAATTATGGGCGAACAACTTTATCACGATAATGCACCATGTCATACTGCATTGGTTCTTCGCGACTTTTTTGCCAAAAACTCGACTCATATCGTTCCGCAACCACCGTATACGCCTGATTTGGCTCCGTGCGACTTCTGGCTATTCAGCACACTCAAAAGGCCAATGCGGGGACGCCGTTTTGACACGATTGAGGAGATAAAAACCGAATCGAAGAAGGTCTTGAAGGCTATACCGGAAAAAAGACTATTCCGACTGTTTCGAGGACTGGAAAAGCGTTGGAAAAAGTGCGTTTTATCAGAAGGGGATTACTTTGAAGGGGATGAAATTGATTTGGAAAAATAAATAAATAATTCATATTTTCTAAATAAATTCACCTTACTTTTTGTTCACAGTGGTATATTTTAATTTAGGTAGATAGGACTTGGAATGTTGTTTTTGAGACCATTGGATACACGCAGATGGGTAAGACGTTGGTGGATAGGGTGAACATTTAGAAGGTGATGGTTTTGGAATAGATTGATAGATGGGTATAGGAAGTGCACTGAAAGACAGTAGCGAAAGATACTTCTTTCCAGGGCCCTTAGAGTTTGAAGGTGGCGTGTTGTGAACAGAGTAGACCCAATGTGGCTACAATCTAATACAGGGCGGATGAAAATTTTGCATGTATGACAGGATTCGGTTCTAGAGCGTAGGAATTTGATAAGATTAAATCGTTGGGTGACGCTTTTTTGTAGAATTTGGACATTTGATGTGGTATTAGGCTGAGATTTGGTTTAGGCGAATCCCGAGATAGATTGCTTAGGGTTGTGCAATTGTGAATCTGGCTGAATCTGGTCTTCTCATCACCATTGTCAAGCATGTCATGACTTTCTGTGGACAATTTTCTGTTCCACCTTTTTTTTGTAGAGAAAGTGAAATAACTTTAACGTAGCTTTTCTCCAGAAAAACATTACATCTTAGTGAAAACTTATAAATATTTCTAGTTGACTCATGAAACCGTTTTTATTATTACCCCCAAGAATTAATTAATGTAAGCTTTCCGGGTGTAAATTGTAAATAAATTTGAAGACTGCGGTAGAGAATTACCGTAGAAACGTCAACATCGAGAAATCTGAACCTGGTGCTTAACCGTGAAAAAATTATTAACCCCCATGAATGTTTTCCTAAAAATGGTAATAATTTTTAATATTTCATTAAATTTACGCAATATTTGGCTAAGGAAAATGCAAGTCTTATGGCATACGTAAAGTTTCTGATGGTGAAGTTCGTACGATTTAATAGCATTTTGAATCATTGGCTGGAAAAGTTATACGAGGAATAGATTATAGATAATTTTCATTAATCCACTCAGATTCTCACACGTAATAATACCTGTTCAGCTAACTTTTAAAACTTCAATGTTGGTATGATATTTCCCGAAGTGTTGCGATCTCCTGCGCTAGAATTTCAGAGGCGGAACAGACAAGGAAAGCGAGAAAGCTGTGTCATAAATATGTTTCTCTTCCTGTGCGTAAAAGTGAAGACCTTGACCGACGAGTTTCTAAGATGTATCACATTTATATATGTGTCGTCTTGGACAAACCAGGAGTGGAATGCTATCAATTTGGTGGAATTGAAAGCATAAAGTTGGTTCATAATTTTCTGATAACTGTTTTCGAGAAATGGGAAAGAACAATCCATATTGTTATATATTAACAAATTTTTAATGATGTAACCAACAAAAAGACAAAATTAATTCATACATTAAATAGCACGCAATGTGTCTGCAATCCTTTTTTTCTTTCGTCAGGCGTAGAGGTTGTACGAATAGTTAGTTTAAAGTATTAGTTCTGTTTAATAGGATTTTTTTTTAATTGAATTGAATTTAATTAATATCCTATTTAATATTAAAATAAATTACCGTTAATGTGTAGAACGTTAGTAATTTTTATGTTGAAGGATAATTACGTGCCGGAATGTGCTCACTAGCCCAGGACAATCAACAAGGTTGTCGCGCTATGTAAAGTCAGTAATCTCCTTAAAACACCTCAGAGTTATTTGACATTGGCCTTAAAAGATTTCCTTGCTTTGATCTGTTCATCCTGAAATGTTTATTCTTTACGCCACGCTAGTCAGTTTTAAAGCCTAGATATAACATTTATGTAACTTACTTTTATATAAATAACCATTACACGGATTTCAGGGCTGTTCAGGAAAAGTGACTACGGTACACAAAAAAATCTGACTTGCACACCGATATGTAGTCATCAATTTGAAATACTTTTTCACGAGAAAACATATGCTTTCTGGCAGTTAATGAACTATATTGAAGATAATTGAGGGATTTCATGGAAGAAAATGTTTATAATCCAATATCACCAGGAAGCTATTGCTTCAATGATAAAAAAACTGCTTCAAAAAAGCTTGAATTTATTGTTAGACAGCAAACTAACTCGTAATCAGTCTACAAAACAATGAATCAAATGGAAAACCTAAGTTCCCTCTTCAGGTTGTGACTTCACTGGAACGTTGTGAGTAAAATTAGTAAACTTAAAATTATAAACGTTTACTCAATCTGCCTAAGAACCAAACTGGACTGGTTTACAATCACTGATATATGATATAACCTGCATAAGGTACATATATAAACAGAAACGTTTTTTTAACTGACTTTTTTAAAGGCATTGTATGTTACTGTCGTAAACTACATTTTTCTCTATAATTAAAACAAATGTAATAAATTATATATTGTAATAAACACCTTGATAGGTTAATTATTTGAATCAATTAACACAAAAAATTAATTAAAATTTGAGTAATAGTTAGCCACACGTTGAAGAAGCCAATTATGAAATGATTAATTAGGAATAATTAACAAAATTGTTATGTATTTAAAATTTATTGTTGATAATTACACATTATATGCCCTGCTTTACACACCGAATTCCGTCAATTTAACAAACAAATATCTCAATTTTATTTTAATAATTCGTGGCGTTCTATGAAAATATAGCTTTATAATTTTACAATTAATTACGTTGAATTTCTTATTATCTCAGGGTCACCACTGGGTTTGATAGGAAGAACAAATACAATGAGCTAAAATATTAACAAACCAAACTCATTGAAGTTAACGGAATACAATATTAAATACAATAGTAAAAGAAAACGAATGAAAAGAAAAACCCGAACGAAATCTGACTATACCCTTTAATTATCGTTTACAGTCATTAATATTTGTTTGTACTCACGACAGAGTTACTGGTACCAGTTTGGATTTTTCTTGCTTGCATTTAACACTCACTAAAACAGGCCATTCATTACTCAGTGATTCTACACTTTAGAATTTGAATATACGTAGTCGTTGCCCTCGTGTCTCTTCTATCCGGGAATCTGGATCAACCCACCTTCAACCGGTTGCCGGACGTAGATTTCCTCAAAGTCTCTCGATGCGACAATTAGTTCCACTTGTGAAGCAAAACCTCTGCTTCCAAATTGCGATTTTACGTGTCTCTCCGCCAAACTGCTTACTCGCGTTTTATATAAACTATCATATCTCGCCGTTGAACCTCCTGGATAACACTATTCATGCTTTTAGGTTAGCAAACTTTACTGTGTTACTTCTTTATGTGGACCGTTGTCTCGTATCTCAGCACAGACATTACCGTTTCGCTTCTTGCCGTCGACTGCGTTCCTCTAGGCGCGCGGTCTCCAGTCTCCCATTGTTAACAAAGAAAGACCCGCTGCGATTGTTGTCTTTAAGCACCCTTTCCGCCAACAATTAAATTATTAAAAACAATTCATAGCCTGTTTAATTGGTATTACAATATATACTCTATAAATATAAATATCCTGTGCCTATTTCAAGTTACGTTGTCATATCACACTTTAAATAGAGGTTCCTTTAAAACTTACATTAATATGTTCCATATAATTCTTTTGAGAATATATATAACTCCAATAAAATGTTATTAAATTTTATTCTCTTTGAATTACACTTAATGACTGGGACGCCATGTCGCCGTTATCCATAGTCTAATTACATCTCTACCAACCGATTTAGATAAGATAATAATGAGAAGTTCGTGAATTGATCATGACATGATTGTTGTGCGGCGTGAATCAAATTTCTTCGGGACGTAGAAAATGCGTTAGAAGTGTGGAGTTCGTATAAAATTATGAGCCGTGGCTTAGCAGATGTATGAATCAATATAAAGAAAATACCGTAATTTATAAACTCTCAACTTTAAAAATATTTTCCAGTCACAAATAATGAGCGTAATTCACGGCAGAAATATAGTTAGGAATAACTATCCACGCTAACAAAAAGCATAACATGACCGCTTTTAATTTTAAAATGATGTGGCAAGGGCTAATTGTTAAATTATCAGGAAAGACCGTGTAGTTCACAATCTAACATTGTGAATAGAAAATGGTGCCAATAAAAATAAAAATAAAAAGGCTATATTTCAATTAGAAATATTATCACAATATAAAATTACAGAAGGTAATCAGTAAACTAATTTGAACATTAGGAATTTGTATATATTCTACACAATACATATAACCAATGTATTGTGTAGAGATCTTCCGATCCATAGACGGTCACGTGTCCGCATCACTTTATAAACAACATTGTAAAACAACGTGGCATCTCGTATATTCGGAAATCATATTCATACGTTCATCATACTTATGTTACTATGAATAATTTTAATTTTAACATTATAAGTAATATGGAATATATACAAATGACTCATGTTTAAATTAATTTACATATGGTTATAACTGAATGGCCCCTTCTACAATATTATTTTGTGGCAATATTTCAAATTGAAATATAGTAATTTGAAGATTGAAATAGGTGGCTGTTTCAAATTTTATAAAATAATATAGTACTTAATAATTATAATAATACAAATATTTTGCCTAAGTCAGACTCTTGGCCTCGGTAGTTAATTTCCTTCTTCGCCTTGGGTAGTTCATATTATGTTCAACGGCATTCGTTGTCAGATTTTTATCTCAACGACTTGTAAAGAATCACTCCATCCATACGTATCAAACGTCTCTTCAGTATTAGGAGCTTTCCTTTTCTGTTTTGCCTTTGAAATTCTAGCGCAGGAGTTTTCAAGCACTTAGAAAATAACAAATACAATCTTTGTGGTCTCGAAACCTGACACTCTGACCCACTATATATTTACGTTTGAGAAACCGCATTGTTTAAATAAATTTATCTGTAAATAATGTATTCTTCGAATACGTTTCCAGCCGTTGGGCTGAAAAATCAAGGAAATCACAGTCGACGAGTTCCAAACAAGACAAGACAAAGCACTCCACTCTTGCTTCAAGCCTCTGAAGGACAAGACCTCAGGTCCTGCCGCTACTTTAACGGTACATTTAGAGTTATTCAGAAATTTAACGATAACAGTTTGTTTTAAGGGTCATCCTGATGGAGAACTTGGTGAAGCGTAGTTAAGGTAAGAGCCTCCAACCTAGCAACCGTGACCAAGAAACCAAATAATTCCTTACTGTCTTATCTACTTTGAATTCTCTGTTCTCATAGAGCGTGGACCTCATTTGTAAAATAGGAGACTGTAACTTCACCAAATCATCGAATGAGTAAGATCTGAATATCCAATATTGTATTATGTGCCTTCAAAGTTGCAGCTGGGCTTGATATGAAACTAATGATAATGATTGATAGATATTATTAATTCCATTATTCCACGGTCAAAGAAATACGATAATGAAATTACAAATTGTTACTATACCAAATTTGAACATTTTTTTACAATATAACTAAGATCTCAGCATAATAATTAAAAAATAAATTAATAGCTTTAAATATAACATAAATAAACGTCTGTTAAAAATTACAATACTAAAAACGACCTTCCTAAAGACAAACTAGACAAACAAAACTAAGATTTATATTTAAAAATGAAGGACGTTTCTTCGCCGATTGGCGTCTTTTAACTTAGAATAACCTAAGACTGGAACTTGAAAAACTAATTAAAATCAAAGTTAAAAATATAGAGAACAAAAAGAACTTAAAAGAAAACATTATATACCTTATTAAGATTTTCTGTGTCGTGCTTAATATTAACAGTAATAGGTTGATTTATAATATACAGCATTTCAAAAATCTTTTCCCATAATGTGGTTCTCCGTCTAAAGCAGACGTATTTATTGTTTTACCTTTCTGTGGTTCGTTATCCTTTCATATAAGTATTTTTTTAATCTACAAATCTGTAATTTTTATGTCTGAACCATTCTGGCTACATCAAAGAACTCAAAGATCCTATTAATACTTTTTCCACTACCGATGTTGTTTATAAAATCAATTTTCAAATGGTGACATTTGTTATATCGGCCAAACAAAAAGAATATTAAATACAAGAACTAAAGACCATAAATATAATTTGAAACTGTTAACTTGCAAACATAGTCCTATCACCAAAGATTGTATCAAATTTAATGACTGTTTCGATTTTGACAGACACATTATGGGAAAATATTAATTTATTAATGCTGTATACTCCTATACACGCTAATACTGTTAATATTAAGCACGACACAGAAAATCTTTAGTTCTTGGGCCCATATATATTTATTTTTGATTTTAGTTCTTTGCTCAATTTTGAGTCGTAATTTATTGACCGTTAGAAACAAATGCTAATCCACGCAGAAGCATCCGTCATTTTAAAATTTTCATAACTTTGTTTCTGTATTTTAAGTTTGTCTGTACGAAGGTCGTTTTTAGTATTATTATTTTAATAGCTCTAAATACAATTATATAAGAATGGAACATAGAAAAGGGTCTTAACATCACTAAGAGTATAGTTTAATATAAATGTGGAACTAAAAAAAGGCAATACAGAGGAACCAAAAAGAAGGAGGAATCGTACAAATATACGCAAATGACAAACAAGTCACTTTTCGGAGCTGAACGATGATAAATCTCAACTTCCGCGATAACTCCAGCCCTTATGTGAAACAAAAGATCAGAAGAAACAGAAGGGAAAGTATACAAGTTATAAAATACCATATTTTACAAAGCATTTGCTGAAAAAAAATCATTTCAATAATTATGGGAACGGATAATTGTCTCATGTACTAATAAAATATTCTTACACTGTTTCACAAAACTTTTGAAATTATTGTTCTTTAACTGTTATTGTATAAAAGTATGCCTGAATGGTAAATTCTTGTCTGACAGAGAGATCTGAGGGATTTCTAGCCTCATATTCGTGAAATCCGCAATTCATGTGAAACAGATTTGTGTTTCGTTTAACAAACTTTAAAATTTTATGAATGTATACACTAGTTTGTTGGTATTTGCAAACTTTAGAAGAAAGGTTTACAACCAGATCTATAATTCATACCAGAACGTACGGCACGTTTTCGCAGCTTGAATATTTCAGTGCTCCTGGAGCAATTGAGATCGCCTAAAAGATATTTACGGTGAAATAGAAATGTGATATTTAATTTTTACTGATGTAGAAGTCCATTTCCCATATATTTTGTAATATTTTTACTTTCATTTGAACTAAGTTTGCAAACATAATTCTTGGATTGTCGCATCGAATCTTGCGAAAATTACGATGGAAGTAGTCGACTACTCAGTATCAATATCCTGTCTGGTTTGACGTCACAGTCCGTCTTGTAGGTCATGTCGTCCCCAGATGTTTACAGAAGAGGTCAGTGCTAGTTATTTTGTTTACTTTTAAATTTAGCGTTCGTTCCTACGCATCCCGGACATTTGACACATTATTGCGTAACAGAATATTTCGTTAAACCCTTTACGCTACTAGCTTCGCTCTTTTTTTCCTTGTAGCATTTCCTCGTTATAACAAATGATATCTATTTTTTAATAACTCCATTTGTCTACAATCTTACCAAGGGCCAATAAGTAATATTTATGTTTACAGACATTAATAATAATAATAATAGAATACTTTTGTGGAAGAAATCTCCATTAAGCCCTCTCCATATAACATACACGCTTATCAGGGACAAGATTAATTAGGATTACATTTATTACAACATATATCTATAAAATGTTTAGTTAAAACGTTATGGTAATTCTGATGGCTTGAGTTTGTTGAGTCTTCTAGGTTTCTCTTCTTCTGACATTAGATTGTGGACAAGTTGGCTTGTGTGGACACTTAGTCTGTCTTGTGCCTTTTGGCGTGGTTTCGAATTTTGCTGTTTCAATGCACAGATCATTTAGTAGGACTCTATTAGGTACATACCAGGGAGCATTAGTAATACCACGTAAGTCTTACTTTGAAACCGCTCTATAATGTCAATATTGAATTTACATATGGTTCCCCATTGTGTAATACCATAGGCCCATATGGGTTTTAAGGCAACTTTGAACTCTAGAATTTTGTTATTCAGGTTTAACTTCGAGCTTCTTCCTATTAGTCACTTTAGTTTAATGCCCAGTTGTTTTCTCTTGTTAAATATATGGTTTTTCCATGTAATTCTAGGTCTAAATGAAATTCAAGGTATTTGAAGGTTTGGTGTGATTAATTTGTTGACTGTTGAGAGTTACTGCTGGACAGTTACTCCTTTTCATCGTGAATTTTATTTGCTGCGATTTTTCATTTACTTGCATTCTTCCGAGTTTGAACCATTGCTTCTTTTATGTTTAGGTGTGCTTGTAAAATTATCTGAACGCTCCTTCAGATCCCATATGTGATGTTAACTCTGCTATGATAAAAACAAGCTATAAAACTTAGTTTAAAAATATTGTCTCTTTTCCATTATTTATTGTCGCTGTACAGTACTGCGGAGAGAACAGGTTCGTCCAGAATCACAGAAAGCAGCTAAATGAAACAGAAATGAAAGTTGATTTGCTTCTTCCGTTAACTTAAATGTTTCATTTCATTGGTTAATTTATTGCACCCATATTTCGATGCGGAAAGTGTTCCGGAAAGGTCAAATATCTCGAGAAGTACACTTCGGATCGAAAAAACAAAATAGTCGTGTTTAATATTTTTCGAAAGCTATTCAGTGAAACCAAATCCGACCCAGCCTCCTCTACCGCCAAATGATGGGGAGACGGAACCTATAAATCTTTGCACATTCAGATTCTCTACAAAAAGAAATAAGATTGTTTTACCTTTTCGACTTGTGGTAAATATCGCTGTAACCGATAAAATAATCAAAATGGGTAAAAACTTGTTGGAAAACTTAAATATGTCTAGAAATACACAACAGTTACTATCCGAAGTGTATTTATCGAGATATTTGGCCGTTCCGGGACATCCGCATCCTGTAAGTAACATCTATAGTAACGTAATCTTTAATTTTGTGTCACAAGTTCGCTACTTAAGTGCAAAATGATTATATTTTTTCTTATTTTAAATGTTTTAGACACATTTTGCTCACGCTACATGAAGTACATACAGAGAATTGTTCTTAACGACTGTTACATGAGAAAATCTACAAAAATATCTGCATATAAATGAGATATATTAAGTTAAAATATTGCTAACAAACTCGTTGCTCAGTAGATAGCTACAGTTTTTATTTCAAGCGGTTAAAGTAGCGCAGTTATTTTACCTTGTGTTATCTTCAGAACGCTTTATACATTTTTCATTACTCCCCAAAGTTCTACTGCTGGGTGTCATAACAAGGCGTGGACTCGTCGTAGAAATAAAATGATGGCACTTTTAACTTTCTCCTTGCTCTTTGTTAGTTATATTTGAATGTATATATTATTAACTAAAACAATTCTCTCTCCAAAAAATATATCCCTACAACGAAATGAGTTCCCATACAATATGAAGAACTCCCTGGAAGTGTTTTAGCTGAAGGAACTTACTGTGCCACCATAAAGCAGCAGCATTGGTTTACCCTGGGCTCGTATTTTTTTATGGATTGCTGTGCACCTAATTATGTTTCCCTGCTTTTACAAAAAAACTTTATTACCATCGCTAAAATTTCATGGCTATCATAACCGTTAAGAAGTATAAAATTGCCTTGAACCTGATTTTTTCGTATCTTCTGCAAAATCCATATGAAACACGTTATTCAATTATGAATAATTTTTTTCTTGATAGCACAATTTATACTAAACTATATTTGGGATGAACTACTCACGACGTAGGTAGAGAATATCACACATTTACCCGACTACCAAATACACGGTTGTTCAATATGCGCGGAAATAGGTGCTTCAAAAATGATTAGCAACTATGTGACTGAAATATGAATTTATTGACTGCAATTGCACACTTGATGACAGTTATAATTAAAAGCAAAAAAAGGCTATATCTGTATTTAAATTAAAATATAACACAGAAAACAAAAATTCTTTGCCAATGATTTTAGGTTCTTTTTCCCGAAAATTGAAAAACTTCCTATCACTGATCCGTGAATATTTTAATATTGACACATTTTCAATACTTTATAAATTTACAATGGTATTTTTTGATCAATTTTCTATATTTTTCATGTTTACTTCCTCTTCTAACTTTGATAACTATCTCGTTATCATTATATATTACAAAGCTTCAGACAAAACTTATAAATTCTTAAATTTAGAGACTCACTGACATAGTATGTAAAATTAGATCAAACCCTTTCTGCCGTCTGCAGCTTAAGAAGGACCTGGGCGTAACTTAAATTCAACTTTATACAGAGTGTAGTTTTGGGAATTAATGACGCAGGCCTTTCCTGTGTTGCAGCCCTTGTCTGTGTCGCCTGGATGCCAAGCTCATGCACTGAAGAGAGGTCTGCTGTGGCAGCAGAGAGATCGACTTTTCTCCCGCTGGAAGGAACGCTACTTCATCCTCACCAGAGACTACCTCCACTGCTTCAAGAGGGCCTCCACCGCAGATCGCATTTCCGACATGGGCCAGTTCATTTTCAAGGTACTTGCATTTAATCGAAGTAGCAAATCTTGAAGGACGCGGAACAGCAAATAACTTGTACTTTGGAATGACGGGGATCATATATTCAGATGCACACAAAAAGCGAGCAGAGTAATGCGTTTTATTGTAAGGAACTTTTTTCTAAAAAAAAATACATCCATCTTATTCCATATTTTATCTAAGTATTGGGAAAGACTGTGTGTTTATAGTTGTATATATTGTGATGATTAAAATAAATAATTTATTAAATTGCCCCACGTTGTGGAACCAAAAATGTAATGAGCAAAAATAATTAAAGGAATTATTAACAAAATGATTATGATAAAAAAACTTAATTTGCCAAAGATTAATTTAACAGGTGTTCATTTAGTTTTTTACAAATGATTTGCCCTAGGTTGGTACGCCGAATCCAATAATTTCAAAATTAACAAACAAATATTTTTATTTATAATTGGTGACATTCAAAGTAAAATACAATCTTTTATATTTCACAAACAATCAAATTTAATAACTCTTCTTCCCAGGGTCTTTAACTGGGTTTGATAAGTAAGAACAATTAAAAATTAAATAATTAACAATTCAACCAAATTGAAACGAAAGAAATACGAAATCTAACTAAAAATGCAAAGAACGAAATCTGACTAATACCCTTAATTACCGTTTACAGAATTTAATTAGTTTGGTTTGTACTTACAAATGTCCTGCTGGTACCAGACTTAGTTTTCGGAGCTTGGGGACACAATTCACTAGAAAGGCCATTAATCACTGATTCTACACATCATGGTCAAAACACACGGTTGTAGTTCTTGTATTATTCCTCCGGGATCTCGATCAGCCGTACCTCGGGTCAACAGTCGGACGTATTATTTCTCAATGCTGTTATGCGGAAAAATATTATTTCGGTACTCGTATGTATCTGAACGTGGCGCTAAACTTTTTGTTTCAGCTTTGCGGTTTTATAGCGTGTCTCTCCGTCCAGACCTTTTTACTTGGATTTTTAAAACATATGTCTCTCAGTTGAATTTTTACGCTGTTCGTACTCTTAAATTTTGCTCCCTCTCTCGACTGACTGAATTCAGCCAGTCCTAGCAGGTCGAAACAAATACCGCCGACAAAGAGCCTGACGTCATTGTCGTCTTCAAGAATTTGTACCGCTAAACAATCCAATTATTTAAACAATTAATGACCTTCTTAATTAGTATTACAATATACTCTGCTTTAAAACCTCTCAATAAAAATTAATTCATCCTTACAGAATATTTTCGTACAGGACCTTTAATAATGGTGTTAGGCCTACATTGTGTATGTATTTCTTAAGCAAATGAATATGAAACAAATTAGGTAAATAAATACCCATATATAATATAATATGACATAATATAATAATATATAATCACTTATTTTAGTCTCTTATTTGCCTACTTATTCAAGTGTTTACTTTTAACACAGACGTATTATATTTAAATTTTTGAATATAAAAACTTGTTTCGAAAGCTCCTGTATGATATCTTATAATTATGAATTAATTTGATGAACGCTATAAATAAACAGATTTTAAATCATAGTCTATATTTTTCTTTAGTCATGATAAAAGGATGTGTCATGGAAGATGAGATCCTGGCAATCGTACTGGTAGGTCGAGATCCTCAGTGGGTTGTAGAATAAATCGTAGTTCATTGTTATACTATGTCAATTTTCGTGTACCAAAGTTTACAAATAGACACCAGCACAACCTTAAAATCATGACTGCTTCAAACGCTCCAATGAAAAGAATTATTTTCCTACACAGTCAATTATCACCTAAATTAGATTTACTTCACTCCAGTTCCCGAGAATTTTTTCATATTCTAGCTTGTCTAAGAATACTTATTTATAATCAAATTACCAAATCATATCACTTATTATATTATACTCTGTTTCATACTTGTTATGGCGTCTCCGATAATATTACATTTTCATTATAACATGATTTATTATCTATAGTCCAGTATATGTTATTGTACATGAAAATTCATAATTCTATATCATAGTATTACACGTGTATTATTATGTAACAATTCTACAATTTTATTATTGTCTTTAATCAACTGCATGGTATCTACGCAATTGGACTAACATATGTTTAGTAACTACAAATATATAAGTAAAGAAAATCAGCACATAAATTGGATTGATTGATCCTGTGTTCACAGTACTTCATATAATAAATCCGCACCTACGTCAAAGATTTGGCCGGGTATGTTCTCAATGCTTTCCATGATATTGGTTTGTTCTTTTAGTGTTACCTTAAACTATTTCTCGTTTACTATGCCGCTAAGCGGATATCCAAGACGTTTCTAGCCTGTTCTATGGAATTAATGTGGAGGGAACGGGCAGGCCGAATATGCCTGTTTCCAAACACACCTAAATA
Source organism: Zhengitettix transpicula (assembly GCA_037074705.1). Lineage (NCBI taxonomy): Eukaryota > Metazoa > Arthropoda > Insecta > Orthoptera > Tetrigidae > Zhengitettix > Zhengitettix transpicula. The sequence goes on from CM073590.1 coordinate 41,661,390, forward strand.
ACTGCGTACAATCAATTGGCTCTTAGGAACAGTTCGAAGTTATATGTAACTGGTGGACATCATTCGGGTATTCCATTGCCCCTGTTAGAAAATATAAAAGATGAGAAACGAAATGAAAAAAAAAGTGCTAGTGGTGATAAAAGTATGGAACAATAAGGGATAAGAATCAGAACTGGGACACACGACTCCAAGCACTCTTTAACACAATAAACCTGCTAAATTCAGCTTATTTCAGAGAATGGACTTTGAGGCTCTTAGAATCTTCTTGGCGGCGCCACGCAAGTCTCCGGCATGGACACCTCAATGTAGAAGACACTTTCAAATAAATTGTTATTATTTATGAATTTATTATCATTTATTATGACTAAAATCTTCTAGAGTGCGTATTGCAGGATATAATTGTACCTTTAATTGAATCGAAATGTTTCTGGATTCGAACAACATTCCGTATTTCTTACTGCAAACTTGAATTATTTAATCCAAACAGCTCACGAATCGTCAATTTGTGTATCTATCTTTACGATAGTGCATTAACTTAACCGCTGTAATCCAATAATAAATACGTACAGGTTAGATATCATCCAATATCTCCCGGAAGCAGTGTGCAATCGTTTCTTTATTTAATCTCGCATCTTATTTTTATTTTTCCTACTCTTCATTGCAGCCGTTCTGGAGCGCACTTTTTGAAAACCAAGTCTGCGGTACCATCAAAAACTGTGCCATTTGTTTCATTCATACATGATAATAAATTTTGAATCTGAAATTTGATTATACTGACATGAATGAGAAGAGTTATTCTAAAACATAATAGGAAGAACAAAAAAGAATTGAGGACAACAAAGTAGAAAATTGAAGCTTAAAAATGCAAACGTTGAAGCTTGCTTTATCTACAAGTAGTTTGACAAACTATAGCTTTAAGAGCTGTGAGGGATACATGTTTGAAGACTGGCAAATGTTTTCATGCAAAAAAAGGGTTTTATCCCCTCATGTTGTGCGAATGCTTTTACGATTTATTTTTTTAGAAAAGGGAGGGTACGGAGAGTTGACAGTCTGCGTCTTGTTACATAATATAGCTTCCGTGCTCACCTTCCGTGACATACCGGAGGTTTGTTGACCTCTCTTGCCACACAAAGCTCAGCCAAAAAGAACTTATAACTTGGTGTGATAAGGCAGAGTCCACGAAATAGTAAGCAATCACAAAATTGCTTGGTACCAGACTAATAGTATGAAAAGAAGAGAACAACAATCCCGTTATACAACAACAAAAAAATTCTTTTAATCTTTGTCAGTACTTAAGTCTGCGTATGTAAAATTGGTCTCATTCCAATTTTATAGTATTTTAGGGCTGATGAATTATTGTCAGTTGAATATGACACATCTATGAGTAAGAGATAGCAAGTTATTTATAAATATTGACTTATCTGAAAGTAAACTAATAACTTTTGGATCTAGTAGAAATTTCTTGGTACGTGTCCTTGGCGACATAGAAATGAAGTAACTTAAATTTCTGCCATTGATAAATCAAATTAACATGTCATATTATTCACTAGTCATTGGAATCATATAAGGGAATTCAGTAGATCAAAGATATTAAGATAATTAATTCCATTTCATTGGAGATAAACACTCGGCAAAAAGTAAAGTTATTCTGTTCATGAAAGTAATTAAAAATGGAACTGAACGTACATTATTAACTTAACTTTAAGATAACTCCCACAGAAAGTAGTATGTTAATCGAAATAAAATTCAAATAAATTCAGTAGCTTTTGGATCGTAGAGATATACTCACCTGAAGACAAATAACTGCAGTAGCAATAAAATGTTGATAACGTCAAATATATCTGTATAATAGTGTATTATATATATGTATAATTAATCGTGAAACATGCTTACCAACAAAATCCGTTTTGCAGCGTACATATCTATCAACACCGGTTCCATTCTTCAATGACGGGCAAACTTTTTAAAGAATTTTCTTGTCTTCATTGTGCTGGGACACCATTTGTTAGTTTTCAAAAGCTTGTTCATCTCACCGGGAAATAACCTATTCTTTCTGTGGTATTCTTAATCCTCTTCCCGGCTCATTCGGAAATCAATCCGGTTCTTCAGTTCCTCGCAATCTTCTACTTTGGTTTTATTTCTAATAAAAATTTAGCTACTGTAACATACTACATATCGTTTGGTGGCAATGTATAATTGATTAATATAAATAATTATAACAATGATGAAAATATATCGGACAGTGACAATAATATAAATAAATACACGACTTTGAATCATAAAATTATGTTTATTAACAAATCATTAAATAAATCATGTTTCGTCCTCTTTTGGGACCCCTTCTGGTTTAATAATTTTGTATATGAATGATGTAAAATAATTTTGTATATGAATGATGTAAAATAATTTAGATGCAAGATTTTGGTGCAACCGAAATGATAGTAGGTCCGAAACGACGACGAAACGTCGTTTATTTAATGTTTTGTTAATAATTGTTAATTTTATGACTCAAGGCCGTGTATTTGTTTTTTTTGTATAAATAATCATTATCAGTTTCTTAGTTTCATTATTATATAATAATATATTATTTATCGATAAAAGTGTTACGATGTCATTGTTTCCACGCGTTTGGAGATGAGTGAAACCGAAAGTTAAATTAGTTATTTGAATCGTCCTCGAATGTCGCTCACTTGTAGCGGAAGCAAGCGGCGCTCTTCCGCTTTGCAAAGTGTCCTGTTTGTGCGACGTGCCTGGTCATGTTGTCTGCGATGCACACATTTGGATAAATATACTGTAACATCACCTCTTGATAATTAATTTTAAATTAATTTTGAAACTTTGTCGCTCCAAAATATAATAATCGACAAATCTTTAAATTTTTTTGTTTCAAGTTATAACCCAATTTTTTTTATTAACTTGCAAATTAATTAATTTGCTCCTATTGAATACTATAGATAAATTATGATTATAGGAAATTAAATTAAAGCAGTTATTAAATTTTATAAACAAAACAATTTTATTAATCCAGAATACAACTCAAGAAATCTGTATATATTTTTTTATTCTTTTACATCAACAATTAAATTACACTAATAATCCAGTTACATTTTATAAATCAAATTCTATAACCCAGGGTCTTCACTGGGTTGATAAGGAAACGGAACACTAAAATTTACAATTTAAACAATGCAGTTAAAATAAAATGAAAACGAAATCTGACTCATTACCCTTATTTAACAATTTACAGAATTTATCACTAAATGTCTACTTACAATTTTATTTGGGATTTCAGGAACGCACTTCACTCTACAATGCCCTTCTGAGCACAGACTTTCACACACACGTTTCACAGACACGTTCACTTTATCCTTTTGATATCCAGACTCCTTACTGCTTGCATGGACTAAAATGTTTTTTTTAGTCACGCCTACCATTCAATTTGACCGAATATTTTATCACCAGCGCCAAATGTTCAGTTTGTTTGAAATATTTCGAAATGCCCAATAATGTTTATCTCCAAGCTTTCTTCTTTTCTCTCAGACGATCATTGATTAAATCCTTCCACAAAGTCAGAAAACCAACATTTAGTTATATAATTCAACATCTATTTTCTATTTTCCACTGCTCCAGCCTCCACGTCCTCCTCCTTTGAGATCTACAGTCCAACTAATTTTTCTATCCGCTTCCCCCTTTCCAGAATATTCTCCCCCCCCCCCCCACAGTTTTTGAGTTCCCACGTTCGGACCTCATCTGGCTTTCTCACGCTCAGAGAGCTACTCAATATTGTTAAATAAACATTTCCGAATCATATAATTGGATGTCCACAAAAAAAAACTTTTGTCATTATTCCTTTAGGGTTTTGTTCCGATGTCTGTCAAAAACTAGCTCTAAGAGCCGCTAAAACGTCTAATTATAGTCCTCCATTTGGTGAGCTTTTCCACTGTCAATCATCATTTTATTATTATTATTTTTATACAAGCCACCCAAGAATCCCCAGTCTGGGTTGGTAAACGAATCTTATGAAATTTGAACAAAATTTATGTCCTTCTTAACTGGGTATTACAATACATTTCACTTTATGAGAAATGACTCATTAAGTGTTTAGTTCCCATAAATATTGGAGGCAAGTGCATTTAAGGGTTTTATTAATAATACATTTACATTTGGGGGCGGGTGACGCACACCAAAACAACAAGAAAATGGCTCCGAAGAGTTAATTTGTAAGATACGAATTAAAGGATGTATCGGAATAAATTTTCGATATTGGCGTCGCTCCTGTACACTCGTTGGACCGTCGCGCCATTTCAAACCCCAAGTATTTGTGTTCGGGGAACGTCCTGGTTCTCTCTATTTCATCCTGAACAATGTGTCTAAAATATGCTGGAGCATAAATTTTATGATTCTTATTTTTTGCGAGGGCATATCCTATAGCAAGTATGAAAGCGAATTTCGAAAAAAGTCACTGTAGTCATCAGTTCCAGTAAGACTTTTGGGATAACATAATGTTATTTCATTATGAACTTAAAAACGAGAGTCTGTCGGACGTACGATTATATGAAGTTTTTCTTGTTTTTAATTATTATTATTAAAACACTCAATAAGTTATATATACATGTATGTACTGTCATTATAATTAGGAACGGTTAAGAGTTATATTCTCCCGAATTAGATGCGTAATTAGATTCATGTAATGCACCTCGTCTTCACAAAGACCGTAATTTCATAAATTGATGCCATCATGAGCACGTGTCTGCGCGCTGCTCGAATGTACTTCCAGAAATCTTCATCAAAATTGTTTCCATGTAGTAATACGCCGGAATTCTGGAATATAAATTGGTCTTAGTTACCTATGGAACAATGTTATAGAAACATGTAGGTGTGTAGAGTAAAATAATTTATATCTTATGTGAATTTAAATACTAAATTAAATTTTTAATAATACATTCGGAAGAATTATTTATTAATTATTATTGTGACATATTTGAATTTTACAACACATAAATAAATCGGCCATAAGTTAAAAAAATTGATAAAACAAATGGAAAATTCTTCCATTAACGTCAACCAAAAATTGATGTTATATAAATACATTTTTAAGAATTTGGCATTGTATAAATAATTTATAATACTCCAAAGCGATTGTACATCTAATAAAGTCCTAAATTAAGGGCGAAACGTTGTATTTGTATTAGTTACTATTTTTATTTTTTTGTGACTTGCGGCCAATTTATCCCCAGTATTTGTACTAAAACTGAAGAATTGTTGTTCTATATCAGGTTTAATATTTTTCCACTATATATTGTGTATTATAATTTTTGTTTGCATTCGTAATATTACTTTAAAAATTGATCAATAAAATAATTAATGGTTTGAGCCGAAAGCTCGAATTTCTTACTTCTAAAATGTCAAATAACTTAATACAAGTCTTTAATTTTCGACGGATAAACCAGGTATGAAAAAGTTATAATGAAAAATAAATGTGAGTCGTAGATATATTACTAATATCTAAAGAATTGATGAAATTCTATTTTTCACACGTGCCGTTAAAGTGAAATGGGTGTTAATAACTTTTTTGCCGTTTACTGTCCTTTTCCGAATTGAACGAATACAGATTTTTCTTGTTCAACTTTGAGGATGCAATTCAGCTAGTCGCTTTAAGGTTAAAATATAATTTTTCTCTGTCAGTATTCTTCAAAAATATTTCATTATTGACCGTCTGAAATTCTTCGATACCGCTCATCGACCCCTCACGAATTATTTTAGCAGTTAATTTATGTGTTACAAACAAATTAAACATTTTACTATTTTTATCCATAATTTGACAATTTCAATTATTTTGAATAACAAATTTATAATTATAATTTTTCTGCTATGCAGTTTTATCAGAGAAACGCAGTCTAAGCAGAATTATTAAATTTTTTTGTTTAAAAATTACCCTGTTTTAGCCTCCAATTGCCCCGATGACTATATACGAACTTGGAAATTACAGCAAAAATATATATAACACAAAGTCTCAATTATATATTTGTATTTATATTAATTTCGTTCATAAAAATTTCGAAATTTAAATTTAAAAAATTGTCTTTACTTCCAATTTATCAGTTTATTTGAATAAATCTTATAAATTATTAACATATTTGATTAAATTTATGGTTTTAATCAACATTTTCATCGACCTCTTAAATTATACAATATCGAAGTCTCGGTTTACTGACACGGAGCAATTAAATTGCACCGAAGTGAATTCTTATTCCAACATTCTGAAAAATGTATTCACTTTAGTTTTATCTTCGGAGAATGAAAGCACCTTGAGCTTAATGGTTGAAGACAAAAGGATGCACTTTCATTATCACTAGAAGGCTAATGCAGTCACTGACAACGCCATTTTCCTTGTTTTGACTTTAACCTTTTCCTTTTGCTATTATTGGACCCGCCTGTTATCAGGGTATACTTTAGCTGTACCTGTGATCATCTTGCTGTATAGGCAGGCCCTTTCTTCGCAATTTCATAAAGAAAAAAAACTTGCTATTATAAAAGGTGTCAATGAACATTAAAATCGCCCTCTCATGACCCGTAAACATATCCACGAGAGTTGTTAGAGTGAATACTTTTTAAAATAAAAATAAAATACGGGGTTTTATTAGTAGTATTCGCGAAGTTACTATCTGATGAAATATTCAGGTAACTATTGAAGTCTTAAAGTTTTTAATTTTTATTCTAGACCTTCAAGTGATCAAATTGTTTGCCGATTTGCCGCATTCTTCACTTATTTATTAGTTACTAGCTGGGTGCCGGCGTTGCCCGTATGTCATTTATCGAAAATGTCGTAGAATTTCAACCTCTTGTGACATGAGGGTGCAGAACGCTTAGGTGGTGGAGTGGACGTGTGTTACAAGAAAATATCTCGAAAACAACCAACATTCGAGTAAGTCGAACGTAATTAATGTCGCTGAGTTCGTTTATGACAATTTGAGCAACGCGCGGGGTTTGGTGGAGGTGAGTGGGGTATAGAAATTTTAAAGTAAGTTAAGCGGCTTAATTTTGCGACGATTACATATATTTCTGGAACAATGAGGTTATTAAAATTTCACTACACGTTCTTTTAATTTCAATCCCTTTTGGGATTGAGAGGGAGCTCACATTATGGGTGGGGGTCAACGGGCGTTAAAAATAAATAACGTGAATAAAACCGAGTTTAGAGTCAAATACATTTAACTCCTGAGGAGTGGAGTTTGACGGGAGTGGAAATATTGAAACATGAAATCACGACCGATATTAGAGTTGAATAATATTTTCAGGGTTAATTAGATTTAAAGTAATTCTACCCAAGTTGTGTGTGTAAAAATTGAACCCCTCTTTCGGCATGAAGGCGATGCATGGGGTATAGGGGACTGACAAGAAAAAAAAGAGATTCGAGTCAAATCGAAGGTAATGGATGTCGCTGAATTTCTGGACAACGCGTGAGGGGTGGGCTGAGGTGGGAGGAGTTGTGTGAATTTTAAAAAACATGTTGACCGGTCGTTATTAAATATATTTCTGGATCAATAAGATTAATAAAATTTCTGTGCATTTTCTCCGCGTATAATTTCAACCCCTTTTTGGATTGGGAATGGAGCTCCCCTTAAGGGTGGGGGTGGAGTGGAATTAAAATATAATGATGCAAAAACAATCGAAATTGGAGTCGAACTCATGGTCATGGATGTCAATGAGTTTAATTATTACATTCAAGGAAGGGTTGGCGGGGGTGTTAATTTTAAAACATGTTTAACGTTCCATTTTTGAAAGTAATGAATATTTATCGAGGTCAATGTCACTGATAATATTTCAACCGATTTTATTTTAATTTAAACCCCTTAAGGACGTGAAAGATGGTACTTAGGGGTGGGGGTTTGAGGGGCGTTACAAGAAAATAACGTGAATAAATCCCAGATTGGAGTCAAATTAAAGTTATGGATGTCACTGAGTTTATTTATGACAACCATTGGGAAAGTGGCCAGTGGTGGCAGGTTCTGGGCGGGGGTATAAATTTTCAGAAATGTATAATGGCCGATATTTGCGTGAAATAAATATTTTACGCTGTCAATGTCATTGATAGTATTTCTACCGATTTTGTTTGAGTATAATTTCAACACCTTACGGCATGGTAGGGAAGTACGCGTAGAGATGGAGGTGTGTTCCATAAAAGTAACACAAAAAAAAGAGATTCGAGTCAAACCAGAGTTATGCATATAGGTGAATGTATTTATGACAACGTGGGCAATGCACGGGGTTTGGTGGTGGTTGCGAGGGTGTGTGAGGCCTCGCGGAGTTGGGCGGGGGAGGAAATTTTCAATCATTTTAAACGGTCGATATTTTCGTTAAATAATTATTTCCTCGGGTTAATGACTTTGATAGTATTTTTACCAATGTTGTTTGTGTACAATTTCAACACCTGTGAGGGGGAGCAAGGTTAGCGGTTGGGGTGGAGGTACGTTAAATAAAAATAACGCTAAAACAACCGAGATTCGAATCAATTCAGAGACTATGAATGTCGCCGAGTCTAATTGTGACAACCTTGCTAACGCGACGGGTTTGGGAGGTGGTGGGCGGGGGTTGAAATTTCCAGACAATGTAATCGGTCGATTTTTGTGTGGAATAAATACTATTTGATTATCGCACAATTGTGGGGGTAGTCATCTTCTAAGATGTATAAACGGCCGATATATTATGTCAATGAGTTCCATTTCCTTTGGCATCGGAGGGTGCACATTTAGGGATAGGGTTCAAGGAGCGTTACATAAAAATAGCGCAAAAGCAACCAAAATTGGAGACATATTGGGGTTAAATGGCCAATTGAATGTCATAATCGAACACGGCGACATCCATTACCTTTGGTTTGACTCCAATCTCGGTTGTATCCGCGTTATTTTCTTGTAATACCCCTCCACCCCCAACCCTACGGTGCTCCTTTCCCATTCCGTAAGAGGTTGAAATTTTACTGACATACATTGGTACAAACATTATTAATCACTTTTTTCCCGAAAATATTTATCCTACTCAAATATTAGCCGTGTTAGCATGTTTGAAGATATCCACCCCATCTACCCTCACTTGAGGCACTAAACAACAACTTTAATATCATAATTAAACTCACTGACAACAATAACCCTGGATTTGAGTCCAATCGCGATTGTGTTTGCGCTATTTTTATAGAAATCCAGTCTACCCCCACTCTTAAGGGTGCTCCTCCCAAACCCCGAAAGAGGTTAATATTAAATATATGGAACATGTAGAGACATTTTATTGAACCAGAAAAATATTTATTCGACGCAAATATCGCCAGCTTATTATGTTTGAAAATTTCAACCGCCGTCCACCACTGCCCCTGGCGGTTAAAACACCAATTTATTGTCTTAATTGAACTCAGCGACATCCATAATCTTCGATTTGACTCTAATCTTGGTTGTATTCGCATTATTTCCTTGTAACGCCCGTCCACCCTTACCCTTACCCTTAAGAGCGCACCCCTCCCAAGCCCGAAATGGGTTGAAATTAAACACGGAGAACATCTAGGGAAATTTTATGAATATCATTGTTCCCGAAATATATTTATTCGATGCAAAATTCGGCTGGTTAACTTATTTTAAAATTTCTACCCTTTCACCCAACCCCTCCTACCCCATCCTACACCCGCGTGTTGCCAAGATTGTCCATAAATGAACTCAGCGACATCCATTATCTTTGAGACTCGAATCTCGGTATTTTTAGCGGTATTTACTTGTAACCCCCAATCCTCCGCCAACCCATAATGTGCTCAACCCTCGTGCCACAAGGCGTTAAAATTAATAAAAATCACATGGGTAGAAATACTATAAATCTGATTAACCCTGAAAAATATTTATGCAACGCAAATATCGGACATTTTAGCATGTTTGAAGATTTCCACCACCGTCCACACATGCTCCTGGGGGTGGTAGGCGTGTTACACCCGCACAGTGTTTGTTTCCCTGTCGCAAAGAACACTTGTACGAACTTTGGTGAAATTGCTTCGAGGGTGTAGATTTGGAACATACCCATATACATACCCACATGTATACACACAAACATACCCATATAAGATAATTTTATATAATATAAGCTATATATATAAATATAAATATATATATATATATATATATATATATATATATATACTCTATTTAAAACAATTACTAAATTTGTAGTTATATAATTTTTCCATCTGAAATAAAACTATTTGGTGGTTTTAGCAATCTGCAGTTGATAGCATTGTATAAAATTAATGCAAAACATTACGAAATACGCTGTCTTCAATAGAAAATATCAATTTTGAACATTTAAGTATTGTTTTTATCATAATTCTATGTATCTTTCAGTGCGTATTGCAACACAATTGGGCAACATATTGGTCCCTGATCTCATTAAATATTCCACGTCAAAAGTCAAGTTATTTAAAAGAAAAGTAATGCCATGAATTGTATAACCTTTCATAATGAATTTTATTTATCTGTCGATGTGGTATTGGTAGATTTAATTATACTTATTATTCAACCAAAATATTCCTGCTTTACTTCATTTCTCTGAAATTGTATATCTATAACGTCGTTCCCAAAAATGGAAAACAAATACTGCTATCCTAACCTAAAATTTTTGTTTCACGACACAAATTGCACGCAATAATTTGTTTACATTTATAGAAATACGTTGCGTAAAGTACAATTAATTGTACTTTTAATTCAATATAAATGTTCCTATTTCTGTACATACCTTTGAGAGTTCATTAATTGAATAACGACAATAAAAACATTGTGAGTTCCGTACGTCATTTTGAATACTTTTATAGTTTACAAACACATAATTCAGCAGTCGTACCTTAGACAAATCTTATTATCTTCTGAAATAATATACAGGACACAATAGTACGTTATATAATGAAATTTTATAAATCTCGGCCGACATACATTTGAATGTATTATAAAGCGCCATATTGGCGTTATTAAAGACGGCGAGGATAATTATTTTTTCCAAATTAACTTTGCGCAAGGATGGTAAAGCATTTCGTATTGTTTTTTATTACTATTCGATGTAGTATTACTGAAAAAAAATATACTTTTCATTCAAGCAAAATATTTTAGCTTTATTTCATTACGAAATACAGAACTATATTTTTATGATGTGTTAATGTCTCGCCAACGTATGACGTCACCGTCTCTTGGCGCGCAGTAATTTAGCACTAAATTATAACATTAACTCTTATGGGAAAATTCGTAAAAATAAATCAACTACAATTCTTTCCACCTTTATGCTATAGGTTTGTCACCCCCACAGTACCGGTTCTCGATTTTGGCAGAATACGTATACGAATTTTTGTTGCATTCTGTCCACGCGATAAAATTTCTAGTAAGATTACCGTAAATACATACACACATACAAACATACATACAAATATAGATCCTTTTTTATTATATACAGGATTTTCAGTATTTATATCGGAATGGCTTATTTATTGTTTTGTTTGTAATATTTATCTGTGCAAATAATTGTGATGTACGCGAAATAGGTTGGAAGAACTTTCACTCGAATAATTTAATTTACTACTTTTCGTCCTGTTTAGGACCTCTTCAGTTTGGACAGTAATTTGGTATATAATTCATAAAATTTAATGGCAGAATGATTAAAATCTGTCCAACCCGAAGAGTTCCTAAAAGAGGACGGACGCAACGACGTAAAACTGTTTTTTTGGTAATAAAAATTATAATTTACTAACTGAAGTATTTATACTTATTTAGATTGACCTTGTACAATTGAAAATTATGTTGTGGTAAGGTCGTTTGTTGAGATTCATGATTTCAATAAAACTGAATTTTAATTTATTATTAATTTAGTTTGACAATGTATTTAAGGGACCAAAATATTTTCCCGTCTCGAAATAAATACATGAATCCACTTTCAACCATGGCTTTTAGAAATCACTTGACTGGAATTACTAAATTAAATTTAGACACGGACAGATTTGCTTCAAATTTTGTGCGTTTCCGCCCAAAGGATGTCATCCACTGGTGAATTTGTGACTTTGTAAAGACAATTTAAAAACTACTGTTTATCGGCAAACATTTTTATCGCCCCTGAGGCGTGTTAGAAATGGATGTCTACGAACGTGGATGAAAATCTGAATTACGTAAATGGAGGCAGGTAAGTAATAGGTCACAGTTAAAGGACCAGAATCCATAACCCCTCTTCAGCAGTTGCTGTCTGGAAAATACGGTTGCTTTCCCACATCTATCTTTGTTCATTCTACTGTATATTTTCAGCCACTGTTTAAGTCAGGCGCGTGCCGCAATTGCAATACAATGAAAAATAATACTTCTATACGCTAGAAAAATGTCAGTACTAATTGAAATATCGTATAGTACTTATTTGGAATTTCAAGTGTTGTGTTAATGCATACATACTAAATAATGGTGTATGTTGTACTCTCGGCTCTAACAGAACACACGTAGTTCATCATCTGCCCGTGGCACTTTCAAGATTACAACTACTTTTCTCGCTTAGAGTGCAAATTTTCTTACTAGCTTGACGTATGCAAAAGCAGGTCGCCCAGATCCTCGGACACTTGGGCCAACAAGGTAGTCGAGCGTGCCTCAAAGACTACTCCGTCTCCCTCAAAACAATTATTATTCATAGCTGGTCAGGCAAAACACAGCCGTCTATTTCTGACCTCACTCTCGGCCTGTTTTGAGAGGTGTATGTTCCGGGGTCGCAGACCTTGGGCATACGGTAAGAGTTGTTCGCTATTCCCATTGGAATAGTCGTCCAGCTGCCTCCTAAACTGGTCGAGGCACGGAGAAGGGAATGCTGCGTCCCCACAGCAAACTCCTCTCCCGCTATCGGAAGGGCGTGGGACAAGTACCCAATGCCCAACCTACCCAATGCAGGTTTTTCTAGGGTTTTCCCTGCATTTCTTTAGGCGAATGCTGGGTAGGATCCTTAAAATATAGCCCGGGGGCCCTAGTAACCCTTGGCTACCTTCCTCTACCCTTCCGAATCCCCCCTTTCAAATCCCTTCCTATGCTATTAAAGGGGAGTTGCCCAAAGTGGATTACCCTCATGTAGCCTGTTGTCCTAAAAAAATCTTTCTGTGTGTTGAACAGTTAAAAGAACGTTCTATGTTTTCGTTACGCCGAGGTGTAACTTGCGTCAAAACTTGATGTTGCAGCTGAAGCTGGTTGACGTGGAGCGTGTGGAATGGATCAACAGGAGAAGCTACAGCACGGTGGCCGTAGAACTTCCCAGGGAAGATCGCCTGCTCCTGAGGGCTGCTGACGGCCTGGAGGACTGGTTCGAGCTTCTCGAGGTGAGACTATCCGAAAATCTCAGACATTTACTACTAGACTGAAGACAAAGCTTAACTGTCAGATTATGGATGCATGAGACAGTCCGTTATCTCTCACAGTAAATATCGTCTCCCACTCAACAATTTACCTAGAATTCAGTTTTCTCGTCATTAGATTATAAGCTAGACTTTTTTTGTCGCTTCTTATATTAAAGATTGTAATAATAATGATGTCACGTGTTTAGAAAGCGGATGGTAAATTACGGCAGAGTTCTACATCAGCTGTAGTTTAATTAGTTGTACACAAAAAGTTTTCGTCCTACAAAATAGTGGCTATGAAAGTTATATACTGGATCCGGTGCTTCAATTTTTTATGTTCCGCGGAGTAATCTTGTGCGTTCCTGCTTTATCAAATAAGTTTTTTTCTGTTATATTGTCCACGGATAGCCTCATACGAGTTCGTAATTTGTCAATTGTGAGCTAATGGCACGTTGATGACTTTCTAGTATCAAATATAAATGAAAAATATTACATATGCCGCTTACAACAGTAGCAATTTCGCGTGTTCTCTTTGCATCATTAATCAACGTAACACGGAGTTCTATCTAAATGGACGACCAACTGCAAACATTTCGAAACCACTTTTCATCGTTATACTCAGCATAATATTTATCAAGGTTCTTTTTAATGCACTCAGTTGATTTTCCTTTCACAAAATTATATTTGTTCACAACAGGGAATTTCCTATATTTGACAGTTTTTGAAAACCGTTTCGTTCGTCCGTCCTAAACTAGAAATTCAATGTCAAATATCCAGTAAAAAATATATTAAAAAAAAACATGTTTACTCTTAATGAAATAGTAATAAACATTAATACTGACTTTGTTCCTTAACCATTAAGCTTAAAAGATCAGTAATTAGGTTACCGTTTCTGAAATGTGGACAAAAAACGCTGTTCACATTACTATAACCGAAGAAAGTAAATTGTAGGCTTTTTTTAAAGTGACCCAGGGTACTTGGAGCTTTATTCTTCCATTAAATAAACAGTTCGTTTGAACTCTTGGCTGGCAATTGAACGAGTTTTTTATTGCCACAAAAGCGTCAGAAGAGCAGTAAGCTTCTAAAATAAATTCTCGTAGTTCGTAATAGCAGACGATTGCAAGTGCAAATCATTTCCCCGAGAATCTTTGACGTCACTGCTTAGGTACGCCATTGTTTCTGATTGCTGCGGTTGCAAATTGTTGGCGGATTTGTCACTCTAGAATTTGCATTCTGATGTTAAGCAGTCTCTGCTCGTTATTAAATTTTAAAACGATGTGAATCCCTTGCGATTATCGCAGGGGCGGTATTGTTCGGTGGGCATTATTAAAGGGACACAAATAGCAAGTGATAGTGATGTATGACGTCTTTTCTATCGACTATTTGAACCTCTTTGTAAATAATAGTTTTGGGATGGTGTGATTTTGTCTTATAACTGAGTAAAAAGTACCAATTGACCAGAGGAAATAAGAAACGAGTGTTACGTTATAAAATATCGTGATCCCGCTATAATTTAGAAGTTTTATACTCTACACCATTTGGAAAGGGTATCTCAGTGTTTGACTGCACAATACAGTAATAAATTATTTTTGCAGCAGTAAGTAGTTCCTAAATCTATTTCTATCTATTATACCTTCCAATAAGATAAAAATTGGTTGATGAAAATGCGAGTACATACATTTGTGTGTGTCATCTTTTGGTACGCCATGCCTGGAGGGAAACTTATGATAACTACACCGAAGGGTTTATGTAAAGCCGTCATCAATTCGCAACACTCATTTGAGAAATGACTAGCCAATATATTTGTCTAGACACGGCCGTCTATAAATCAATGACCCGAGGATTCTGAGGTCAATGTTTCAGCCAGAGATAGATGACCTCGGCTAATTTCATTGATAATATTCCAATGCGAACTTCTGTAATACAAACAGTTTTGAACAGATTGATTAGATCATAGTGAATTGAAGATCACGGAATCCTTTGTGACGGTATTGTCAACCGAAGACCGCAGCTTGTGTTCGAATGCTAGTGTAGGGAGAAACTTCGCTAACTGAAATCATAATAATATATATATTATTAATAATTAATTTTGTTTTCAAAAAGTGTTGTCAATTTTTCATTAATTTCCTAACTGATATATTCAATGTCCTGCATATTAAAAGCACCCATAAAAATACCTTACAACTTATAAATTTACTTAAATTCTTTCAGGAAAAATCATTACATTTTGTGATTTTATAACTTTTTCTAGGATGACACTAGGATGTTATTCTTTAAAAAATAAATCAAAAAATACAAAAATGTTTGAACAAAGCTAAATTAGTCAGAAATAATTTTATTAACAAAAAACCATAAAAATTGAAAACGTTTCGTCCTCAATCTCGGACTTTATCAGATGTACAATGGAATACAATTTTGTTGGAATTTGCAGGCAGAGCATGCATTGGTAATTCTATGAAAAAATTATTTATATAACATCAATATTTGGCTAATGTTTTAGAAACAATTTGGCATTGTATGAAAATTATTAACTCCATTGTACACTTGATAATGCCTTCGATTGAGGGCGAAACGCTGTGTTAATTTGTATGCTTTTTAGTTAATAAATTATTTATGACTAATTTGGCTGTGTTCCATACATTTATAATTATATTGAAGTCAGATAAATATAACTGTGACAAATATTCAAGTTAATGAATTTTTAGAATTTGTAGCATAACGCAGTCAAGCTCTCAAACGGGTGGATTTCTCTTTCTGTGGCCATGTAAATAGCATTGTTTATGCTGTGAAAATCCGTGATTTACTTGAGGGGATAGTGCAGGGTGTAACTTCCATCATCCGGGACACAATTCACCGAACGTGGACTGAAACAGAATGGTGTTTACATGTGTGACGTGCTACAAGCAGTAGTTGTGTAAAAAGTTGTTAACAAAGACAAAAATACTTCTTCATTTTTGTCAAAAAATGAACACTTCTGCCAAAAAAATAGCTATTAAATTCTGAGTCTTTTTCGGGAACTCCGTTTTTTAAAAATCGAGTTTTTTACTAAATTTGTTCATTTTTTCTCGTGCCAACAGATTTAAAGGTTTTAATATATATGTTTTTATTTCATATAAAGAAATTTATTTCAGTTCAACCTGTGTAACAAAAAATTCAACGCTATATGATTACTTCAGAAAATCTTACGAAAAAAAAATAGTCAAATCAATATCTATTTTAATAATGGCACAGCTAACTTTTATTTTCCGGATAAATAACACTCTGTGGGTATGGAATGGAGTTGAAAACTTTAATGTCACTTCAGGCTGTTTTTCAGTTCTCAAGTTGTTTATTAAATATGTTAACATACTGGTTACGTCATTCTCATCTGTAACAATTTATTGAAATACAATTAGAAAGAAATCCTCCACAAAATATTTAACATTTCTTAATGTATTAGAAACTAAAAATAGTTTCCATTACACTACGTTATACATGGAATAGAAACTCATTACACTGATTTGTTGTTGCATTAAAAACCTAAGTACTCGGCACTAGACCATAGCTTACATTACAAATACAGCTCTTATTATCTTCACGCAAGATGATGCGTCTATTTATAAGTTCATTTAAACAGAAAGAACCTAACTGGAATGATCTGGTTCCTTTCCAAAATTAAAAAATCACCCCATCCCCCTCGAACACGCGATTTTTGGCCGATCCACAAGTTTCTTCATCCTAACTCACTCTATACATCGATTTTAAAGCATGGAAACGAATAATAAATGACGGCAATCTTTTAGTAATACCTTAGTCACTGCATGCCACATCACTCGTAAGTGTGGAAAGACGTAGCGGAATTTTGGATTGCGCAGGTGTTTCCTTGGACGAGGAAAAGTCAACTTTGTGACTCACGTCTAGGTGTCTTAGATAAGTCGGTTAAAAAAGACAGGTATATTATCAAGAACCAGGAACACAAATCGAGCGTCATATCAAAATGAGTAACCAACTTTAACACTTAAAGTTTTTCCGTCAAATTAGAAATTAGGAATGTATTGATTATGTTTAAAAAAATTATTGACGAGTATAAAATTAACTGTAGGTCTATGGTAAAGGTATGAAAAATTAATAATTTTTGAATAGAACGATTGCAGATTAGGATCAATTTACCTGTAAATGACGCTATTCCCGCAAAGTTTACAATTCTTGAAAACAGGTTCAGGACACGTAGGAAATAATAATGTTTACCGGAGTAATGTAAAAAAAGTATCACCTTGTTTGTACATGGGTATTACAGGAAGAATAAATAAATATAATGGCCAATAAGGTATTTTCCATTTGTATTAATTTCAATGTCAGTGTAACCATTGAAGTAAATATTAAAGTTTTCTGACTTATTGTCCATTATATTTATTTGTTTTGTTATTCTTTGTCAGATAAATTGTCAATTTCAAATAGAGGAAGAAGACGTATCTCTAAACTGATACTAAATGTCGGTTTGAAAAGTGGGTTTTTGATAATTATATATTAATATAAAAGTACATGTTACAATACTTAATGTTTCCAGTATTATTGGCATAAAGCTTCTGTCCTCTGAGACCAATACCGGAATTAGTACGATATTCCATCCAAACACCAGTTAACCAAAATTTCTAGTCTCACGACTATAGGACGTCAATTCACAAGTTTACCGTCAGTTAATATATTTGGGAAGCAGCTGCCCGCGGCCTTCCTTGCGCCTTCTACAGCACAGTGTTTCACGCATGCTGATGCCTTCGTGCGACACACTTTTACCCATTCCGCAATCTACTAGCAAACTTTGAAACAAGTAGGTTTACGGGCGCCCATTGTCCCCAGACCATCACATTCCATGTGGCCCCCGCATCACTAAACATAGTTTCCAAAACTTACCTATAGAATGAACTTGGCTTGGAAACAATCTTTAATAAAGTGAGTTAATGGAAAATTACTCTAATTCTAATAACTATTAATTTTACTTCTTGATCCTCTCATATTCATTGTATGCGGTGTAAGCTTTTAAATATATTATTAAACTTGAGTATCTCATTAATCGACGGTCTTTGACGAATTGCTAAATTTTACTTATTTTGTTATATAATGAAACACATTCTTCCAAGCCGATTTCTCAGATTTTATATACTCATGTAGAATATACATTATCTGCTCTTAAAATTTGAAAGATGCTGCAGAAGCAGCCTCTGTTCGTGTAGGATGGAACTATAGAAAAGATGAGTGCTCTTCTGTCGTTCTTCTACCCAACGGCGCGCAATTGGTGAGGCGGAAAATAACGAGGGTAGATACAGCTTCCGCTCATAAAAGCTCTTCAGGTACAATGTTTAATGCTTGCCTTTTATTGTCGCGCATTAATGAAGCCTTCGTAGAAAGTTAGAGCGGAGTGCTGAAACGTGTTGTATATATCCGTATCGTATAAACCGAATGTTTTTTTAAAATCGGATCCAACTCTTTTTAGTTTCCATGGTAAATTTAAGATATAGGAATTTCGTTACTTCGGTTCAGTCTCATCTAAAAGTTTTTTCAGATTTATCATTTCTAACAATATGTGTAACCTGAGACTTTTGTGTGAGTTGAAAGTAGCACATGATTGTCAAGAATAATGTTTTTTAATATCCAAAATCTCTTATTTTATTAAGTATTGATGGACCCTTAGTTTGTAGACGTAAAAACCTTTTACATTTAATTCTTAAGTTATAAAGCTTTCGTCATTGCTCATTCTGCAAATCTTTGAATATATATATATATATATATATATAAATATGTAGGATGTTTGACAAATGCTGTACCAATACCAATAAGACATCAAGTTTTTTAAAATAAATATTTAGGGATTTATCTTGTATTTGGCTGGTTTTAATTTTTTTAATTGTGTTATTCAATTGTTATATTTGTAATCATTGATGCATTTGAAGAGTTCCTACATTTCTTTTATTTTCATATAGTTGTAACATGATAACTGTATCATCTTGGTATAAATAAATGAGGTCATATGTATTCAAATGGACATTTTTCTTTGGAACTTCTAACTTAAATGTTTATTACAAAAAATTGAATTTGCAGGAATGCACTCATGCCAGTAAGGAAAGGCGTAAAGCCTTACGGAATTCGCATGACCCATCACTGAATCGCTCTGGAACAAAAGCTTCTGTCAACAGTTCATTTGAAGATTGGGTCATTGCAAGGAACAAAATAGGTAATTATGCATTAATAATTATTAAGAAGGGAAGTCTTCAATTTTTAATATTTTGGTCATATTTAAGGCATGCTTCTATCCAATGACAATTGCTTGACATATTATGAATTTTCAAGCACACAAATTTGATAAATTTACATCTGAATACTAATTTTTGCCTTTAATTTCATTTATAAATATGAAATAAATATGTTAAGAAGTTTATTTTATTGACAGAATTAAAATTTAAATCGTGTATAAATCTACATAAAATGTCTAATAAGGAAATAGTTTCTTAAAAAGTGGTTTTTATCATGTACTTTTATTTCTTATATTCAAAATAAATTAGGTTCACCTTTTAATACCAATATACCATTTAAATTGATTTTATTGTTACAACAATTTAGTTATTTATATCAAAATATATTTATGGGTATGAATGAGATATAAATTATTGGTTTCCTTGAAATTGAGTGCCAGTGTCCCATGTCAGACAGGAAACTTCAAATTTTAGGAAGTTGGCCAGTATTTTTGCATATCTTCCACCTGTGCAAGGAGCCTCAGTATATTTGAACTTTTCCTGTCTTGACATGTCAACACACTCCTCTATTTCAGATAAGCTATCACTATCACTCTTTTCTATCCATATAAATTATTTTGACAATTCCACATCATTTTCACATCAACTTTGCTAAGTTCTTTTAAATTTGCAGGATTATAATTTCAATTATTGTATTTTGTGTCATGATCTATAGCTCGTCTACACCATCTGTCTGACTCAGTTCCTGATCTTGCTCAAACAACACAGAATCATAAATATTATGACTTGAGGAAAAAGCGTGATGACTATGACAAGAATGATGATGATCAATGGCATATATCCAAACCTTATTCACATGAGCATAGACTTTCTTGTGAGTACATATTTGTATAATATTAAATTCATATATAACCTTATTCACACAATCATATGATTCCTTGTGCATTCTTATTGGTATAACATTTAATTAAAATATTTTCTTATTGTAAAATTTCATGGTGGTTTCCAAAAAAACCATTTGTTTTGTAAATAATAATAGTATCCACATTTTGTTTTTCACATCATTTATCAAATACTAGAGAAAAATTATAATTTATACTCATATTAAAGTGTCTGTGCAAATAATAGTTTTCTTCTGTATTGCATTGGTTAACATTCTTGCTTAATTTATTTTATTTTATTGGTAAACATTTCCTTTTGTTTTGTTACAATTGTTATTTTTTTATTTCAAATAAGTATCATGTGCACATATACTTATATTTGATACTTTATTTATATAATCATTGAATATTTATATTGCCTATTATCTGACAATGACAATTTTATATATCCATTTTAATTGTATTTTAAAGCATGGGTTGAATAGTACTATTTAGTCATATGAAGTGAACAGTTCAACTTTAGTTTAGTAACATTACTTTTTTCTCCTTTTTAGTGTTGACTGACATAGATATCAACAGCTGTGATATTCAGTTGGATACACCACCAAATTTGAACAGTACTCACAAAGCCCGGCCTTCCAGTTACCGTCTCAATAATGATGTGTTCTTCATGTCACCAGGTGATTTTCAGTATTCACATAATTTCTGCAAGTAAACAAAAAGATTCAATCTGAAAAAAGCCCCTTGATTGTTAGAATAGAAGCACCCTGTAATTGTAAGATTACATAAATTTAGTTCTTCATGTATTTATTAATTATAATTTTTTTAAAACAGTTCAAAATTGATTAACTACAATATTTCATTATACACAAATTTTATTCATTTTCTTTAACATTTTTTATATAGTAGTTTTGGTACAACATTATCATAGAGGATTATTGTACTTTAGCATTAATCATAAATGCAAAACTAACATTTAAATCTTAAAATGTTATTTTTGAAATACTATTTTCTCCACATTTTTCAACAAAGGAAAAATATTTTGATTTTTCTAATGAAATTAATTTTATTTTTTTGTATACTATACTTCAATTTGCTACATTTTGTCCTTTCAGGGAATGAACAAGCAGATCATCTTCAAAGTAATGGTGGAGCTTCCACACCAGCAATATGTGTTTCTCGTTCACAAGTTACTCCAATTGGATCAGTCCGAAGTGCTCACATGTTTACTCCTGCCAATCACATGTCAGAAAGATATCCAAACTATCCTGATAACCCTCATATGCTAAAATATCGTGGTAAGAAATTAAAATTTTATTTAATCATCATTGTATTTTTTATATCTGTAAAGTAGAAAACGAACAAGAGAGTAATAAATTTTGCACACATTAATGAAATATTTGCAATTTTTGAATCTGACAGTTCATTGAAATTATCTGAGCAGGCCTCAAATTAAATTTAATTGAAAAATAGTTTTATGTATGTAAATAATTATGGAAAAATTAATAACTTTTGATAATTAAAACGTTTGTATATATATTTTGATATAACAAGATAAATATTATTAATAATATAATGGTAATAAACAATGCTTTATTTGGTGTATATAATCTTTTATCAATTGCAGATCGATCTCAAAGTGATGTTCACAAGTATGAACGTTTTCATTGGAAAGGACGTCCAGAAGATAGCAGAAGAGCAAGTTTTCTTGTCCATGCTACTCAAGTCTGATTATAATAACATATTGTTTATAAAATATTTACAAGTAAATTTTTATGGACACCATACTATGTTGAACAAATCATGTGATAAACTTTTTTTTGTACTCATTTATAAAATATGAACTTAGTTTCAAGATGCACTTTCCTTTTATTACCAAATATGATGAGTTATTGTAATAAATACAGTCATTAGATTTTATATGTGTATTACATGATTATACATAATTTGTAAAATAAATTTTCTTCAAATATTTACAAGGAATATTATTGATATTAAATACATATCAGATTATTTCCATTTATTGTGTCTGGAGAAAGTGAAGCTAAAGCAGTTGTTGAAGGCATTTTGACCATAAGTACATAAGATGAGCAGTTTCTTTGTTTGGTTTATGTGTTATGAAGGAAATAAATTGCAATGCATGTGATATGTTAAATACATTTATATGTATGAAATTGTGAGAATATATCAATTGTATTGGCCATAGTTAATGTTCAACACTTGCAAACAACTTTGGACATCATTTTCTGTATTAGGCTAGACATTTTTGGATTGAGTTTTCTGTTCAAATTTTTTCTGAGCCAAAAATTATTGGTTTCTGACTTACAATTTAAGGAGAGTAGTGCAACATATTTTAAACATTTGATAAGTAAAGTGCATTATGTACAAAGATGCAATTTAAGAAACTCAGGTTTTTATCATTACTTTTATTTATTCTAGAGACCAATGAATAGTGCTTATTTGGAAAGAATATGTTGAAGTCAATGGAAACACTCCTAATTTTTGTAAATAGCTCAATGTAAACTAAAACAAAATAAAATAAATATACATCCAAATAAACATGTAATTACTGTCCTTTATTTAAGTATGCTTATGAGAAGTGAGGGAAATCTTAGTAGATTACTTACATCTTTGTATCATTGTGAAATGAAATTTGTTAATTGTATGATCTATCTATATTGTTATTGATATTTTCTTAATGCAATATGAGAAATTGATTTTTAATTTTAGATTTATTTTTGGCTCATCGTAAAAAGTCATGTTAAACGTTTGAGTAGATTTTTCAGAATTTAATTTGGTGTATAAGCATTATTTTACATGAACAAAGTATTATCAACAAGATACAAAAACCTGTGAATAATAAATACGTTTGTATTTTGTTGATACGTTTGTATTTTGTTGATTATTATTATCCACATTATCGATACCTCATATGATATTGTAAAGCAGTTATGCGGCACCCAGTACATGCAGGAATTATAATTTTACCCTCGGACTACAAAAGAGACATTCATCTCTCGTATCAAATCAATGCGACTTGTGTAGATTTTTCTTGAAAGTCTTAACTAATAAATATTTTACAGAAATTTGCCTTTAATTAACTGAAATTTATACAGCCATGCATGAAGTATTAAGGAAATCTCAAATAAAATAACTTACATTGCAATATTTATAAATATACACACAAACAATTGAGAAATACCATATCATTCATCTAATTAGAAAATATAGTGAACTTTCCCTCACAACTTAAGAAATTGAATAATGAAGCTATCATATCAGCTGTCACACTGTTTGTGCCAAATATGCAATTACAGTGTGTTCCAGTATGCTGTTTACAATCATCTTTGGTACTTTTTCTTATATATGTACCATTCATTGAGTATTCTTTCTTTACTACTCTGGAGATCTTTGAAGTGTCAAAATATTCAGAAATATTTGCATTGTTTTTAAATAGAATATCAGTATATTTAAAATAATAGCTGGTAGAGCATTTCTACTTTCAGATCCTTAGTCCCCTAATCCAATACAACAAAACTACAAACCTTATTCAGGGTATATAAAAAAATATAGATTTGTTGTACAGTTTGTCATTTTCAAAAGTAAGATGTTAATGCCAAAAAAGAGCATGTGTATCTCTTAAATCAATTGTTTTAGTTTCTGTTACAGACCTGTACATTTAAAAGATAGTTTAAACTATAACATTTTAATAATAAGAAAGATAGACAAACAAAAACCTAGAGCAACACAACTGCACTCGTCTGTTGACAAAAAAATTTATTTTCTTTTCTTGTCGACTGATGAGTGTTAGGCTCTTCTTAGCACCTGAAGAAAGGGACAAGGATCCCAGAAACGTGTGGTATTTATATTATCACTTATTTGGTCTCTTTTTGCTTATCTTTCTTATTATTTATTTTCAATAAGACATAAATTTTTTCATTATAACACTTCAACACTGAAAGTTCATGAAGTATAAAATATTTTATCTGACACTCATAATTGTATGTTCTATCTTATGATATCAGGGTGGTTTATGAATCTAAAAGGTTTTCCATGTATAATGGACTATGGATCACTGACCTTAATAACAAACTAAACTAATAACTTTCCTGAAACTACAACAAGCTCATAACCCTCAAGATTTTAAACACCTTTTGCCAGTGACAGTTAAATTCACATGTTGTGTAATGCTGCTAATTATACAGTAAAGGCAAAAAATATCATGAAATACTGAGCAGAGTTGTAAATTCATCAAACTTTTGGAGTATGGAGGTGGTACCAAATCTAACTGCTAAGAAACCATCTGACACATGATGGGAGAGTGAATTAGAGACTTGAGGGCTTGAAGATTCAAAATTAATTAAGTAAAGAATGCTCTAATTAAACCACAAATGAACCAAAAGCAAAAACTGAAGCACTGAGTCTTATAAGATCTGGTCTGGAATATTATGAGTTTTTGAAATGTTGGCTATTTCATCTGATTGTTATTATTATTTGTTGGAAATACTTACTTGACATTTACTTTTGCTGTGAATACTGTAAGCCATCAGTCTGTGAACAGTCTTACTATTACCTAATGGACTTATGCAATTTTTGAAATTATTTTATGATGCCATAGCCCATAATATTTACCAAAGTAATGTGTGGAATTCTGGATTTTACTCAAAGAATACATCCATAAGTGAAAAATGAAGAAGAAAGTATTTGATTATGAAGTTACAAATGAATATATTTCTCTACGTATCCTTCTGAGAAAAAATTAAAGTGGATTACTTATAGCCTATTGTTCATACTGCAATAAAGACAATGACCAATTTGTTAATAAATTTCAGAATATGTCAATGTATTTAATTTTTTTTTATAATATTGAGAAACTTCAATCAATGGAGAAATATGAACTGATGATCAAAATCAAAACACTAGAGAAGACACTGTAACTAAAAATATAAAAAAAGATCAGGTTATAAGTGATGATCTTTTCAATAAAGTTCATTCCTAATCTCATCATTGCTTCTTCTCTCCTTATACCATCTTCTATGAATTTAACTTTACATTTCCAATAATCCTCAATTTCCATAATTTGCCTTAGAGCCATGTATATTTTCCCAGGCTGTAACGGGATTACTATGCCATTCAATTTTCTAAATAATCAAATATTGATACATTTTTTAACTTTTATAATACATTAACTTACCTTGTTTTTCAACGGCTGAAAATATGATTTGTGCATGTTTGTTTGTCCATGAATGATGTCCATTTGATTTATTTCTATTTAACTACATTCTAAAATACTTTTAAGAATGCTACTAGTACCTGTACAGGTAGATGCCATTACACTAATCCCTGTACAGCAGTACAACTTTTCTGCCTTTTATAGATTGCTGATAAATATTGCAAACATATTTTCTCTGGCATTTCATTGCCCTCAAGAATAAACTTTTTACTCACATGGCATATTTATACTTCTCAAATTCAATCATAATGCTTGTTTCAAAGCCTGCTCTTATTTTCATTTCTAATTATCTTAATTTCTTCAAAGTGATTTCCATTGTTTTGTAGATATGAGCTATGGCTCTTGAATCTTTTGCTAACTTAATGCATCACATACTCTTTCCCAGTCATCTGTCTTAACATGTTTTAATTATTACCTTAATCTTACATTATTTATTATCTATTCCTCGCCCTTCCTTGAGCTCGGCAATTAAAAATAATATGTAAAATATGTAAAAAAAATATGTAAAAGTTGTCGCACATAAGTAAACCAGTTGCCCACATCAAGGAATGCCCACTGTATAGTAGTTGACATGTATGTATAGTCCAAATCCTGTTACTAAAACTTAATTGGCAACTTAAGTCTTATTATGAACAGTTATGTAGATCAAAGGTAATGTAACACTACATTAATTTTTAATATAATAACTGTTTGAAAAAATTGAATTAATACCTGGAATTTGATGAAAAATAACTTTGAAAATTTAGAAAATAATTAGATTAATATAATTTATTTTAAAAACTGAATTAGTACTATCAAAATAGCAACATTTTATTCATTTAACTTATGAAATTCTAGAGCACAACTGCAGAATATTATAATTTTCTGTAAACATTGTTCAGATGGGGAACTTCATACAAAATTAATTCCAGCTGACACAAGTAAGTAAAGTGAGTTCTTTTGTTTGGTCATGAGGACGGGGACTTACCTACTATAAAGCCATATGTACCCAAGGGTTTTATGCTGTGAGGACCAATGATAAACACTGACTAAAGCTGTCCCTTAAGCACTGGTGGATACTAGTGCCTGAAACATAATCCATCAGGTCTGGCTGCTACTACCATAGCCTCATATGGGCTTTAAGTTGTCATCTCGAGTCCAACTCTAATCGTGTGTCAAGCCACAATTGCATGAGGCATCGTTGGGTGCAAATTTAATGGATTTCGAACACGCCAGGTACCAGGTTCTTCACAGGCAACGCTGGTCGACCACATTCAGAACTCATCACAATGAGTCCCAAAAGAGGTCAAGTTGCATTTGCCCTAAGGCCTTTTGATACTTGCAAGTTCATTCGGAAGTTGGTGAATGCAAATGATACTTCGGATCCCCCAACAAAGCAGACGTCAACCTAGTTGCCTGACTTAGACCAAGGAATTGTGGTCAGACGATTTTGTCATTGAATGATAGAGATAAAAACCATGGACACCATAGTAAGCTTGGCGAACATCTTGAGTTTGTCTCGGTTACTAGTGAACTAGTGAATAACTGAAGCCGACCCCTCAAACGACCAACCCTAGATGTTCATAGAGGAAACCAAAGGCACTGCGGAGAACAACGCAGCAGTCCCTATTTTACTGGCCTCGGCCAGACAGGTGGCTTTAACAGCGGAACCATTCAAACTTGAGACGATTCTCACTGCCCTCCCCCCAAGTTACTATGATTCTATAAAACCTCACCTCAAACGATGGAACCAGGAGAGTCATTGCTATTGCCGCCTATAAGTGAGGTTGTAATAATTTTCGGCAGTGCAAATTCTTGCTTACATAAGCATTAAAAGAAATTTTGTCATTTCTATTACAACTGTCATAGGGTGCAACCCACGACACTAATTTTATATTTGGTCATCTTATTTTAACGTACATTAATATGCATACAAACAAAACTGTCCATTACCCGGAAGTCCCAAAATTGTCTCGAAACTTTGTAATATTGTGATTTTGTTTAGTTAATAGTTTTTCTGTCAGATTAATTTAAATAATAATATAGCTTAATTTAAGTTAAAATTATTACTATTGTTTTTCCACGAAAAGCTCTACAGTTTTACCATATCAGAATATTACTACTATTACGATCGCTGTTCATCACAATATTTTGATTATTTAGGGAGCCAAAACCCAGAATGTTTACTATTACGTCAATAAATAATTCCACTAGAGCGTCATTTATGCGTGTGTTCCTAACACTTTAACATTAATTTCTCATCAAGCATTCTTTCTGCGGTCTGTATATATTAAGATTTTTCAATATCCATGTTATATGTTATATATCCATATTATATTTTGTTTATAATATTCAAATTTCGAATTGTTGTTGGCACAGGTGACTCAGTGATTGGAAAATGAAATGTTAGTGAAGGCACCGAGTATGGTGCTGCGCTGCGCTGCGGGACAGTATGGTAGTAGTCATTGTGTTCTAGTCCTCGCATGAACTATCGTGCTATAATTTAGCTAGCCAATCTCTTCACCGGAGACAAATATTGTATTCCACTTGATGTTTGAATGGTCAACGTAGCTTGATGAACTGTTATTTCTTATTGGGATGTCGGCGAAGCGTGCACGTAAATTGTTATACCTTATTTCGATGTGTTTTGGATTTATTATTATGATATTGTATAATTTGAAATAATATCGTTTAATTTTTTTTCACCATTATTAATCGGTCAACATGTAAGAAAGAATTTGAAACTAACTAAGAGTGTAATGAAGAGTAATAAAGGCTTAGATTAATTCTCAATTATTGGAATACTTTTAATAACATTTGAATAAATAAAAAAATCATTAAGGAGTATTACGAGGCAAGACCCAGATGTACCTGACATCTCAAATAAAAATAAAAATTTGGGAAAAATTATCTACATTTCTCAAATCAATCTTATTTTGGCTCGATTCACTTTTCCCAGTGATGTTCAATAGCTTGGATACTTTCTTCGTGAATCATCGAGCACTGGTTTTGGCTATCGTGATAATGACTATGTGAACTGGTACATTGTCGTGATGGAACAACACTTTCTTTTTCGCCAAATGCAGCCGTTTTTCTTGATTTCATCACTGTTACGGTGCTATAAGTTCTAATAATACTCGCTCTTGATTATTTCTCCTTTTTGAACATAGTCAATGAAAAATATTCCAAGCGCATCACAAAAAGCTGATGCCATGACCTTGCCACCAGATAGTCTTTGCATTGCTTGAAGCAGATTCTCCCCTTTGAGTCGTTGGTTTGACTGTTCTATCGTCTTAGGTGTGAAGTGATGGAACTATGTTTCATTCATTGTTATGAATCCACGAAGAAACTGGGCTTTATTACTGTTAAACATCGTAAAACGCTGGATTGAAACATCCCCCGACGATGTTTGTGTTCAATTGTATGTAAACGCGACACAGCTTACTCATGTGCAAATTTTCAGTAAAAGTGCTATGTACAGCACTTTTTGTCTGCTAGCTGGCGCACTTTCTGTAAACGTCATCCAATACCGTTTTGTGGATTTTTGTCACCATTTCTGTCGTGTTCCTCTTGGCAGCTCGTACGGCCTCGTTTTAACGCTGTCACCCAAAATTTTATTGTTGTAAACGAAGGAGCAGAATCACCCTTTGTAGAAACTAGCTCGACTTCGATATTGGTTGGACTGAGTCCTTTCAAATTAAAGTATTGTATCACGTAAGGATGATAAATTTTTTCCGTGTTTATAAATTCACTGAGAGCGTTCTCTATTGCGAAACAAGCACTAAACAATGTAGCATCTCTTCAAACTTAATATTTATAAGGCTTCAGACCACTTCAGTGAGTGCTCACGTGTTGATAAAAACATTTGGATAGCTGTAAAAATTCTGTTCTCACGTGGAATCTCTGTTATCGACCTTAGATTTCAATCCATGGAACGGGAAGACTGTACAAAGAATTTGTTTACATTTAAGTGTCCGTAAGAGCCATCGTGGGACAAAATATGCGAAATATTTACGTTGCATAGAGAAAAATGATAAAGACAGTGTTGAAGTTTCCACTCATTCTTCAATGCTGGAAAATGGTTTTGTGGTTGGAGTAAAAGTTAAAATGAAATCAACGATATGATTCCGATGAGACAATATGGAAGAGAAAACCGATCAAAAACTAAGTATCCTGATGCAGAAGCCCATTTTATAAATTAATTTACAGAGTCGGACATATTTTAGAGAAATTAGGTTTTTTAAAAAAAATTGTGTTTACTATAGCTTACAATATAGAATGTATAAATATCTTTATGGAAAGCAAAGGAGACACTAATTTGAAACACATCCATTATGTTTATTATGGAAGTTCATACGCACGCGAATACTAAACACATATAGTTGCAATTTCTGCACTCAGGAAATATCAAAATCAAGTTTCAAATTGATACGAACATGTAGCAGTTACAACGCTGTTTGCTTGTAATGCAACTCGGTCACGTCGAGTAGAAGTTGGCGTTAGGCTGGCTTCAAACAAAAGAGGTAGCTTGTATCTCATCAGAGTTGCGTCTAGTCAGTGGATTAGAACTGCAGTACGGCACTTATAATTACATATAAAACGTTTGAACAAGTAAAAAACCTGGAATTTATTTTATAATAAACTGCTAATATTTTTAATAATGTATGAATTCTTTATTTTTGTTTCAAATTCGCTCAATTTGTTCCATTAAAATAAAAATGTATAAAACGATAAAAAAACTTTTCTCCGTGACAAAGATGCAATTATAAATGTGATATACGTTACCTCTCTAAATGTAATGCGGCTTCTATATGTATGTATGTCTGCTACCAGCGACTAACCCTTGGAAATGCTCGCTTCGCACTCATACAATAATAATATCAATACAATAATCAATATGAATTCTTAATATGCCAATTTCATCTCAAGGAAAAATTTTCATGTGTGGTGGTAGTAAATATAACTAAATTGTGTAGAGTAGCAGTAGAAATACATTATACATTATACAAGTTATCCCTATTTATAAACAAAATTCTTAAGTATTCAAGTATTAATTAAGTATAGAGTAATACTTAGTTTAGTTTTCTTTTATTTAACTTAAGTTAGGAAGTAAAAATGACTACGCTTTGGTGACTGCATGATGCATCGAAACTCGTCTACTTTTGAATACCAACACATATGAAAAATTGTCCTTGAAACGCAATTGACATATTAAGAATTTATATTTATTATTTTATTTGTATTATTATTGTGCGAGGCCGAAGCGAGCATTGTCAAGGAAACGCTCTACATAGCTACACGAAGAGGCCGCAACACAACCAAATATGACAATAACTTAAGAAATTATCTGTATGATAGTGAGAAATTGGTATACTTCAAATGTGCATCCTCGATTTCAGAATACGTGATTTGGTAATATTTGAGTCCGTAATGATTCTACACCAATCGTATGTACTATATCACAAAAAACTGGTTACTCAAATATTTTGCTAAAATTTGTCATTTTTCTGTTGGAGGGTAGATCCTAGTAGACATCCTACCTTTATAATTTATATTTTCTTTGTTTATTCAATGGCTAATGACTGTTTTTTAAGAGTACATTTCATTTTAATTGATGTTACAAGAAAAAAAAATGCAAACATGACAAATGATCATCGGCAATACAAGATATAGAGTTTTATGTTAAAGTTTATTTGAGTTTTTTTTAAATCATTATAAGTAGTATTAAAACTTAGTCTGTTATATTGTTAGTAGTTTTCATAAGTCTACTCATAGAAGTCGTATAATAAGCATAGTTACATCTACGATAACTAACATTAAAAGTAGGCAATATCAGACAAGACGGGCTGGAACTTCGACTTTAACAAATAATTAACAATACAATACCATCTCTTCAATAAAATAAAAACTCCGAGAAATACAATCATTTCATATTGCCCGTACCTAAAAGAAAACAAGAACTTCATCTGTAAGATTTCGTAGGAACATTAAGTAACAAAGATTAATTTGTTGAATTGAGATAATTTCTTACGGAGTGAACAATATATATTAAAGTATTTAACCATTAGTGCAATATTGTTTAAATGGGAAAATATTGTAAACGCTTTAAAATAAAAAAGTCTCAATCCAAAGTATTTAATTTTAAAAAAAGTAAGAACAAATAACGTAAATAAGTTCAATTTTCCGTAAATTAAACGGTAATTTTTTTATTATCGGCGAGAGTATTGAATAGGCTTATTAAAATTTTTGTGATGAACAGTGTTGCTATTATATTGAGTTATACAATTCGTATGCCATTACAGCTTATGTTACTCGATTTTGGAGGCGATTCGAGTAGGGGGCCCGAAACTGCGCCGTTGCCACAGGTCATCTACCCGCCCGACCCGCTTGATTCGCGCCCGAATTTTATCGAGCGCAGCCCGCGTTGTTCCGCACGCGAAAATTGTCCCAAAGAGCGATAATTATCGACCGCCCCGGACTGACCACGGCGTGCTCCTGAGCACTTCCTCCTCGCAACTCTAGCAGACATCATCGGAGGAACGTTCTAGGCGAGATGTGGTGACGTTGAATACCGTTGCCTAGCAACACATTTGCTTGTGCTGCCGGATCGGCCCGTCGCTCCGCCAGTACCCTGCCGGTGCCGGAGCATGAACCATGGACGCCTCTTTCCCCGCCGGTCATCTGTACGACGAGATCGACGCCTTGGACTTCAACAGGTAGGCGTAACGACGTCGGCCGCCCAACATGGCCGTTCCTCTGCCGCGGAGACAAACAACTCCTACGGTGACTGGAACCCGTCGCCGACGACACCGCTATCTTTCGCATCCCTTTAATCGATAACAACAAATGATAAAAAGACGATGCACCCATGCCTCTTTCCACATTATGACTCAATCCATTGAGTGGTGGAATATCTTGTAGTAGTAACTCCTTTATAAGATTTTTTTATGACAGTCACAAAACGCATTTCTTCGCGGCAATAAAAACTGCGTAAACCTTACGATTTATTACGCACATTGCGTGAGAATTCCATAAATTTGCATTATAACAACCATTCGCAATAAAAAGAAAACAGGATATTATAAAAGAGCAAAATACATTTCATAATTTCATTATTCTGCGCGGATGAAGCTTTACAACATACAGCCTAATTAGTCACTATTTCATTTTCGAAAACATTGAATTAACATTACAAATACAAAGGCTTTTCCTGTTTCTCAAAATTTATTAACAGGTTAATTATCGTAAAATACTTGGAGTTACGAAAGACATCACGAGTTCTGTGTCATTTGTCTTAAACTTTCGTCGTATTTCTGCGAATTTCTTACATGATTCTTGCAACTAAAGGAATTTATAAAATAATTATTACAGTTCGACGTGCGCTTTTATTTTGGTATAAGAAAACATTTTTTTTAACAGAAGGTTTCAGCGTTCTCGCCGACCGATCAATTTTTATAAAACCGCAGTTAGTAAATGTTGAAGCAAATGCTTAACAAATCAAATTCGACGTTAATCTCTAACGTTTTCATTAAAGTAAATTGTAAAACCGGTGATTTCTGTATCATCTCTGTAATTCCGAACGTTTTAAGTAATAACAGAGCACAAAAGTTGTCAGTAGCGCCTGGAACTATAATTATATAAGGGAAATTTTATTTATGTTTGTTGCAAACTAAGCTCAATTGTTCTCAAAGATTTACCGGCGTCCGACATTTACATGGATTTTTAACATTTCATTCAAACTAATGTATTACATGGACCCGTGATTCTCGAAATGGCTGACAAATTATTTGATTTTGTGCCAAATTTTTTTTATTAGAACCAATTACCATTGAGAATTTTGTAAGCGTTAAAAAAATTACCATTTTATATTTTAGTCCAAACAAAAACCATCCACAAAATTAATAAAATCATTTATTTAATCAAGCTTAATATAAAAGTTTATTGAAATAACAGTAATTGTACTTTAAAACTTTTAATATCGATTTATTGCAAAAGCTAAAGTAAATAAAAAAAAGCTTTCTCACGATTTCAGTTTATTTCAGAGACGCGAAGTTAACAATTGTAACGCTTCCTTAATATGTCGGCATAGATTAGTTATATTATTTGATTGTTAGTTTGAATAATTTAAGTTTTGTAAAGTGTCATACTTCAACTAACCTACTTGCGGACAGTGAAATATTTATTTCGTTTTTCTTGCAAACAAACAATTATGGATTGTTGCGTTGCGTGCTAACGTTTAGTATCAATTAAATATATAATTTCATGGATACATGAAAATCTTACTTAAAGAGGTTGAAATGTTTCTGATGTAACTGACTAGGCGCTTCATATAGTCGGCCATTTGTCATTATTTGTTCTATTTACTCTCTCTCTCTCTCTCTCTCTCTCTCTCTCTCTCTCTCTCTCTCTCACACACACACACACACACACACACACACACACATATATATATATATATATATATATATATATATATATATATATGCGTGTGAGTTATATGCAGTGTTAAATTTTCTGTTCATTTTAATAATATTTAGAAAAATAATCATTTCTGGATAGTATAAAATGATTTTTCGGAAGTGTTAATTGTGCATATCGATTGTTTGTTATAGGTATGCCACAATGTTCCCCTGACTTAAAACAAACCCCTTTATAAATTAAGATTCCTATCAAAGGAAGGAAACACGGTATTTTTTTTTCTTAAAACAAGGGTCCTACATAGTGAGAGATATTTGTTATGACGATTTAGGTCCGAACAAAGAAAGTGGCGCAGACTGCAGGACGAGTTCATTACGGATAGATCGTGCTTACGAGCCTTTACTCAGCCCGCTCCTAGAAATAACTTACTCGCACTTCCGAGTTTATCTACCGTGAATTACCACTTACAGAGTCACAAAAACTTACTTTAAATATATAATGCAGCTACCGTTTTGAAAGCAAAGCGAAACTGCTACCGTTCGAGAACAAAGAACGTTTAATTAACGAAGTTTGTTGAAAGCGAAAATAAATTGGAAATACAATGTTTTAAGATCATCTACACATTTCTATCAACTTTAAATTATGATTTTTAAAATGCAGACAAAAGTGTAACCTGAGATGCCGTTATTAAAGTGTTGACGTTACTGTACTTTTTACTGACAATTGACAATATTTGTGTTTTCTCAAAAGTACTTAAGCGCTATGATTATGTTAACGTTAGATTTCTGGTCAGATACCCGAAATCAATATTTTACCACTGAAAATTAACAAACAATTTGATGGAGTGTGTCATTTATATAATTGCAAATCTCTAAGACGTTCCTGACGAGATACTTGGCTATAAAGAAGATTTTTTTGTTACTGTTCATTATATTATATAAGACTGAAAATATATTTAGAAGCATTATTACGTAGCCTAGTTATTTCTGTCTAATACCTAAACTTACTGATATCGTCCCATGAATTTATTTTCTGCGGTCTCAATTCTGTTGCTACATATATTATGAATGTGAAACATGAGGTAAATTCATTACACTTACTAGTGTTTTACAGCACAAAATTTGCACGGAATTAAGTGTTTCAACTAATTAATTAATGCTATCATTTTCATATAAGTGAATCTTATTTATGAGCATACAGCACATGACCTAACAAAGAAATACAGTAGTAATACTCACATTCTACTTTTTCTCGAGTTCTTTTGTACTTAAAACACAGTTCATATTAGTTAGAAAATTGTAATTCTACAATCGTTAAATCTCTTTCATTGACGTTATTCGAATACCATGTAAGAGAAATATATACGAAAATAGTATTGTTTTTAAAAACAGAAGCTATTGAAACCAATTTAAATAGATTGTTATTTAAGAATAAAATATTTCGTTACAATACGTCACTTATTCACGAGAAATAAATGAGAAATACCTTTGTCGTGATAGCAGAAATAAAATTTATTTTATAAATTTTTATACATGAAGTAATATTATAAGCTTCCCCACTAGTTATCTAAATTGAGCAGACATTTTATTTCTTGAAAATAATATTAAATTTTCGGCGTAATTATTTTAGTGTTCATGAATTCAAATATGGGAATAAACTGATACTAACCAATACAGATACCATCCAGGATGCACCTTTCTAATAAACATGGTAACTATATTAACGGTTGCATGCACATTTCTTTTTTATGAGAGAAATTGTCGACGTGGAATAACTATTCCAATATTATGATAAACGATTTCTATTGGTTTTAATTAACTGAGGCGAACTCACATTCAGGAAACACCCCCCCTTTTTTTTCTAATAAAAAAACTGTCTTCTATGCAGTAAATATATGGCTGGGTATGAAACAAACTACTTTCCTCTAATTCTCTTAATAATTTTGTATATCTGAGGAATATATTCATATACCAAAATGAAAATACTCATTACATGAGAACTTGTTTTACCGCGAGTTGCGTAGTGATTTGAAAATGAAACGATCAATAAATTAATTATTCTTCTCTCTGAAAGTATAATAGCCCTAAGATAAGTAATATACATTTTTTGTGATCGTTTCGAGATTTTAGTGTTCAAAAATCAAGAGCATGATTAATTAACGCTTAATTCACGAGGCAAAAGTACGAAAAAAATATCTGTTTTCGGAATGGCGTCTAAAGTATAACAAAAGTCATAATTATTTATCACAATGTAAGGTTACCGTTTTAAAATGTTAGTAACAGACACGGTGAAATTTTGTAATTATATTTCAATTTTCTCTTCAGCTAAAATCCTGAACTTGAAAATAATTGACATAGTGTATAAACTGTAGTATAATAGCAAGGAATATAATACATTAATTTGAGGTTGAAAACACCGGAATCGTTAGTTGGACTGACTTTTTACTCTATACTCACGGATATTTTGAAAAGACACGCAGCCATTGTGTTAATTTTTCTTCACTAGTTTCTTCGGTGTCTTGGCAATTTTGGGGGATAGCGATGGAAGCGGCTTAGCATTAGGATTCATCTTTTCGTGGCTGATCTTTTTTTAAAAAATCACAGAATACCTAAATCCGAATGGTCAGATACCTCGCTATTCGGGGGTTTCGCGAATTTCCATAGCGTTACTGTTATTATTAACCTATTTAAATATTTCGCATTGATTATAGGTATATATTACTATTATAACATAAATAATCAAAAAAGTACTGTTAAAATCCCTTTCTTTAAACACGTGGTGTGAGTAGGCTTCCAAGTGCTTACAAAAATTATATGTTGTAGTGTTATAACTAATGTAATATCCCTAAGTAGCTATCGTAATTCACAAAAGAAATCTAGCGTATAAATATTACTAAAGTTGAGTAAATAAGGTGAAAAAGTACAACATTATTCTTGTCATACGTATCTTTAATTATAATACGCGGTTTTGTAAGCAATTGTGCATTCGGGATTATACGGAAGCATACGTGAGTATTGAATGATTTGTTTTTTTTTGTTTTGTTTTTAGGGTAACAGGCTACATGAGGGTAACTCCCCTTTAATAGCATAGGAAGGGATTTATTGTAAATAACCGTTTTCTACTCTTAAATGTAAATTTCTAATGCGAGATTAATAGTTACAGAATTCAAAATCCACGTGTTCGAATTTCGCGCACTTACTGGACTAATTCCCACAATTGACTTTGCGCCTTCAGAGACTTTCAAGGCGTAGACAAAAATACGTAAAAAAAGTATTCAGTCCATCATTATTAAGGCCAATGAACAGCGCAATGAACATTAATCATGAAGTAATCACGATTCGGCCGACACTTGAGACTTCATCTACCTTGAAGTACGTTAAAACTTGTATTTTAAAGTAGACACCTGATGTAAACCGCAAGTGTCGGCAGAAACGTTGTGTTTACTTCATGATTAATGTTCATGACCCTGTTTATTGGCCATCACTTTCATCATGAGAAACTGTATAGCAGTTTTTGAATTTACACCGATAAAATGTTAACGCTATCGTTTTATTTATATAGATATGCAGATCAATGATATTTTTAAAATAACATTGATATATAAGTAAATCGTACGTTATCTTTTTAGATAATCAAAGCAGTTCATATGTTTCGGAGTCCTTACTTGATAAGTGTCATTATATTGATATATTAACCTAATCATACTCTGCTTCCAAAATAAACAAGTTTTTCAGGACGACGAAAGATAGAAAATTATACGTATTTTTTAATGTCACGTTTCCCTTTATAATATATAATTGTTAATTATATTACAACTCGAAATTTATTTAAATACAATTGGCGATGTAGACCTAATGACATAAAAAATTATGGGAAACGTAAACATGAAACGATGATATTCCGTGTTCATATTGACTATAGAGCTACGATGAAAAAAGTCATTTAAAGAAATACCTCAATATCCTTATAAACTTTAATTAAAATTTTATAAAGAAATATTTGATGCTAACTGCGACTTTAGTTTTATTAGAACATTTGCTGCTACGCAAGTTTTTTAGTGTTTTAATCTCATCATAGTAAACAAAGTCTAATGGGAGTAATTATTTTGAGATTGCGAGATTCGCATCCATATATCTGCGCCATCTATCTTTGCGAAAGTCAAGGAGTTACAAGTTAACAAGTTGGAAGAGTCAGATGGCGTAAAATTAATAAAAAATAATAATCGTTTAAGGAAAAATATTCATTTACTACTTTCATGTACTACTTTGTCTGAAAGTTCACGAATTGGATTATTTTATGTAAGGACCGACACCGAAAGATAATTTTTGAACTTGGTGTCTAACTATATACTACATCAGATTTAGAAAAAACAGTGAAAGTAAAGAACTCATCTTCTAATAAATAAAACAGAGTGTATGTATGTTCCACATACAAATCTACACCCGTGGAGAAAATTTCACCAAATTTCATTCACGTGTTCCCTACGCCCAGGATACAACCACTGACGGGGTGAGACACGTCTACCACCCACAGGAGCGGAAGTGGACGGGGTGAATATATTCGAACATACTGCACAACCGATATTTAAATCTTATAAATATATTTAGAGGTCAAACCGAATTATGGTGTTTCTACCGACGTTATATTTGTATAATTTCAACCCCTTATAGCATGGGTAAGGAGCACCATTAGGGGTCCAGGTGGAGGGGCATTACAAGAAAATAACGCGAAAACAACCGAGATTGGAGTCAATTCCAGGGTTATTGATGTCTCTGAGTTTATTTAAGAGATTAATCTTGACGTTTAGCACCCCTAAGGGCGGGTAGTCAAAGGGAGGAAATTTTAAAAATTTGTCAGAGGTCAATGTCATTGATAGCATTCTACAGATTTTTTTTGTGTATAAAATCGTCCCATTTCGGCATGTAAGGGGAGCACTCTTAGGGGTGGGGGTTGGGAGCGTTACATAAATATAACGCAAAAACAACCGCGATTCGAGTCAAATCGTAGTTATGGATGTCGGTGAGTTATTTATGACACCATGAGCAAACGCGCGGGGTGGGCAGGGGTGGGAGGAGCTGGGCGGGGGTAGAAATTTTCAAACATGTTAACCGGCCGATGTTTGCGTCGAATAAATATATTTCGGGATCAATGAGATTCTTAAAATTTATCTTCATGTTCTCTGTGTATAATTTTAACCGCTTTCGGCATGGGACGGGAGTATGCTTATTAGTGTGGGTTGAAGGGCGTTACATAAAAATAACGTAACAGCAACCGAAATTGGAGTCAAATCGGGAGGTTATGGATATATGACAACCCAGGAAACACTGGGCACCCAGATAGTTCTTAATAAAATATAATGCGTTTAAAGGAGTTAAGTCTTTCAACGTAAAACTTTTCTTCTTCAATGACACTACAGCTCATTGAGTTCTTTGGCCTACCGGGACTACTACCAGACTGTCATATTTCATGGAATATTCTGTATTTAGATCGGTGACCATTTTTCGTGTCAATGACAAGCAGAAACATCCACACCAATGCCGGGATTCGGTCCCCGACCGTCTGTGATGCGAGGCGGTGAAGTTGACCTCTATAGCACACCAAGTCGGCATTGTACAGCTACCATCCCAAAGTAATTGTTTCGTAAAGAATAATAAACAATATGCATAATTATTTTCCAAAACCCAGTCTTCGATGTGATTTTTGGATGATTAATCAAATAATGACGTTAGTTACGAAAATAAACCATACAGGTTCACATAACTTAAATATTTTATAGACTAATATATCATTTGATATAAACACTTTTATGATTTTTAATAATAGAGGATAAACTCGTTGGCGCTACTGTCCATATAGAGGGCCTTGGCCTCTCTGACAATCTCAGCCCAGTCTTGTCGACTGGCTTCCTCCATCTTCTTACTCCCATCTTTCGTAGACCATAGTTTCCCTAATTCTAAGTACAAATGAAAAACAAAATATTGGAATGTATTATTTCAATTCGATGATCTGTTTCTGGATCTAATAAATTATCCATTATAGGTATTAAATATAGGAACATAGTACGAGTGTATTAGAGAAAATTATGAATATAACTTAAGTATGTATATATAAGGATTGTAGCTTGTTGTGGAAATTGTTGACAACCTTTCCTCTTCGTAGTAGTATTAATGTTTTGATTAATAAATTTATTTTAATTAATACTGTTTATTTTCTATAATATAAAATTACATTATAGATTTTAAATATTTAGTGTCATTGGAACAGATTATTAAAGCAAAATACAAAGGCCTTACTACAATGTGATGCAAAGAATAACGCTGTGGTAGGCAGATGTCGCGGTGTTGCTGACGCCACTGGTGTAGATTCAGGTACACAGAGTATGGTTCCTGTTTTCTGTCTCCATCTTCTCTCTCCCTTCTATTTTCTGTTCACTTTTCTCTGCACCATTGGTATTGAGTTTTATTTTAATTATAAAAATACTGACTAATTTTAAGTAATCCCAGACATGTATTCTGTTACCGTATATTTTTCGGCAGCGTTAATCTTACTGTTTGGGGCGCAGCTGCAAACACTAAATGTTCTCGTGAAGATTATTTTCAAACTTCGAAGTTCAAGTTAATTTTGAGTTGGCTGGCTGATATACATGTATGTACCTTCATCAACTTATACTATTAACCACTATATATTACTTATATACTCGTATATACCCTGTTACTTATGGGGTCATCACTCAGATACTTTCGAAGGCTCCGTCTTTGTTTTTACACTGTATTCCTATCTCCCACTGTCTCTTTAACATTCTTTCGTATCATATAATGCGATAAACAACCCTTCATACTTGATATTTAATTATATAATTTCCACCCCTATTTAAGTCAAGCAATTTCTTGGAAGACTGCTGTAATTCACATACTTTGAAGAAAAATTCAATTTTTCCCAGCCGATGCCCCTTTATTTCGTCTCTCTACGAGAGATCAACTTAAAGCTTTTTTCCTGCTCTATTCTCAATAATTCCCGGGGAAATTAATATTTTTATATTGGAAATGTAACATTAAAATTTGCAATATATTATTTTGAGAAATTATATATTGCAACTTAAAGGGTCAAAGTGAAGGTAAAATAACCTTGAAAATATTTTCACACCCTACCTGGTTCATATTTACACTTTCCTCTTTGCTTTATTGACGGTTATGTTCCCCCAGTATACACTTTTTATTTTTTTACCATACACATCATTTTCATCCATGGTTATTTATGATAAATTTTGGTAGCATCGTGCCAATTATAATTCGATCACGTTTACTCGTTTCGCTGTAGATTCTTTCTGATAAATCGGTCTTCCTAAATTATATAGTATCATAGAAAGCGTCGTCGTGTTCGTGCTTTTGTGCTCCAACCAAAGACTGTTGGTATCAGTATATAGAATATGATCTATATCGAAACCTGATCCATTTTTTTCTATTATACACATATATGTTAAAGGAATATTAGCTAAAAACTTGACTTTCAACTGTAAATCTTGATTTGCGTAATACGGATTGACCTTAATATTCATTAACCACAATTAAATTTAATATAATACGTATATAATATTATATACGTATAAATTACTTCAGATCTTCTTACTGATCTACATATTCGTATTTTTGAAACTGTTTTTCTTCAATATAGTATGAATCGAATCGAAATTATATACAGCGTTTTTTCTCAGCATTAGCATTTTCATTTTATGGTTGTCTTATTTCCTTAAAAATTTATTTTAACAATCTCCAGTGTAAGGCTCAGAAACTATATATATCATTAGTAATCAATGCGAATGGCCAGAAGCGTACACGCGGTTATAAAATTGAATCCTGGTTTATTTCGAGATTATAATCTAAAAAAAATGTTAATTTTACAGAAACTTCTTTACATTTACTTTTATTCTGATACGACCAGAAAGCGCGTTTAGTTGGGCAACATTTATATTTATATACGACTTCCCCTAATGTAGGGTGTTGGATTAAAGGTTTATTTATTTATGATAAACGGTATCCTCATTCTGGAAATTTAGATGAGTTAAAGTTGTAAACTCGAACTGCTCTATAACATATAAGCAATAAAATTATATATAATCAAGTATTTTAATTTAATTGTCAACATTAATTTTTTAATGTTTATATTATGTCGTATGGTAACTATAATAAAAAACTAAATTAATAAAGTTTCACTGTATGCTGGCAGTTATTTCATACCTTTCAGAATTATAGAAAAACTTAGTGTTCAAAATACTCTGCACCAATTTTTTATGCTTGTGTTGATTCAGAGGATAAAAGATGTATATGAAGTAAATGGACACCATGCGAATGGAAACGGAAAGAAAGAAACAGCGAATAACTAGCTCAATCCCGATGGTCCAGCAGGGCCTCTCTCTATTTTTTATGTACTTAATTAATTTTGAGGAAATTGGCAGCTTGTTTCGCGGGACAATGTTCAATTACGTATCTAATTAAATATTGAAAATTGGTTCACATTTTGTAGTTGACAGGAATAATATATCAGTTTATGTTATAACAAATCAAGAATATATCAAATTATATATATACATATATATATATATATATATATATATATATATATATATATTGGTCGTGTATTAATATATCGAAAGGGTAAAAATTATTCCGTAGGAATAAATTAAAGACGTATTCAGTATAATTAAATTTGATACTTTCAGAAAGTATCACTGGAAGAGGTGTATAATGAAGCAATCATGTAATAAAGATTGTAGATATTTAAAGTCATGTGTATACATTTAGAATGATGTTACTAGTGTTTTTTTCTTAACAATTTTATTTGCAATAAAATCGCGGAGATGAGGTCTATTAAGTGGGCAGTATTCTTCGTTATCTTGAAAATCCACTTCCTTGCCCACCATAAGTAACTGAAAACGCGTGTTGAAAAGGGAATAGGCACTATATGGTGGAAGATTCGTTCTGCAGTAACTTCTATTGAGACATTGCCAAGAGATTCCATGGTGTTTACGAAAAAAAACTTTCCACATATAAAAGATTTCAGAGTTACAATTCCATATATGATCAAAGTAGTTACAACATTGTATATACACTTAGATCTTAACTTTATTGAGGGTAGTTAAAGAATTAATTATATAAAAATTAGGATATCAGAGTAAGTGCAAAGAATTAAATAAAATTAGTAAAGAGAATAATTAAAAGTTTTTTTTCTCTGAATAAAGATTTCCGATGAAGTTAAATGGGAAACCTCGTTAAGTATTTGAAGGCAAAGGAAATAACAGGGAAAATTCGAGGATACAAAATATAAAATATATTCCTGATAATTACAACGAAATATGATGATAAATAATATCGAGAATCGCATGATAACATTTCAGTACATATTTGTATCTTCTTCAGGTTTTTCTTGGAAGGTAAATATTTCTTATAATTACAAGTTTAAGTATCATTTCAGACGTCTCAAGGCTGTATAAACAATTACTGTGCTTCTTTTGTACTCAAATATAAGTGTCATATAGTCGGAATAAATAATCAGTTCTTAAATATTAACTATTTTGATAATATTTTGTTTATTGTCCGACGTTTATATTTAACGCATATAATTAGGATTGCCACGTAGCATTTGATTACATTTTTCGCATATTACGCAAGGAAAAATTCGAATAACATAATCGCTATTTTAACAGGGAAACCTTAAAATCAGGCTAACTATAGTAGATAGATACGGAACCAAAAGATGTGAACGTCTAAGAATAAATTGTTTTAAATATTTCCATGAAAAATAATTTTAGAATTCTCCTTTCAATTATGTGGTTCTAAGTCAATTATTAATGCTTACGGCAATGTGTGATCTTGCAGTTGCTGACGCGGCATATGAGCAACAACTCGTGTGTGTGTGTGTAACACGATCGGTGGTATTCCTTACACCTAGAAAGCAAAGGCCTTTTGTCCCCTGACGAACCCAACACAAAAAAACAATTACCTTTATTGAAATGAAAGCTCAAAGGAACTCATCTATATATTGTAGTATTCAATTCAAATATCAAGCAAAACAGCACGGTTTGGAGCAAATTATTCCGTATTTGGATTATTTATGCTAA
Source organism: Zhengitettix transpicula (assembly GCA_037074705.1). Lineage (NCBI taxonomy): Eukaryota > Metazoa > Arthropoda > Insecta > Orthoptera > Tetrigidae > Zhengitettix > Zhengitettix transpicula. Next base: position 41,705,611 of record CM073590.1, read on the forward strand.
TTTACTATCCATATTTTCCATTTTACTATTATCTGCAAAATAATTAAATAATAATTTAAAATGACTATCCCACATAACTTTTTTAGAATAATTAACATCTTTATTATCTAAATTCTGATTTTTTTAAAATTACAATTTAACGTCGCATTAACCTTTTGGTCATTAGCGACTTACATCTGTTAAGTTCTACATTTGTAAAACATTTCAATTACTTTAAACAAATCAGTTTTCATCGTAAAGTTTATGAGGTTGTTTATTGCTGCTGATGAGTTGCAAATCTCCATCATTGGTTGGGCGGCTATGGTTGATCTTCTTATTTCGCTATATTTGGGGCAGTCAAAGAGGACATGAGGAATTGTTGTGGGCTCCTTCCATGAGCTGCATACCGGCTGCGGAGATCTGGAAATCAAGAATGAATGAGTGAAACTGGAGTGCAATGTTCTTATTCTGGCTACAACAACCTGTTGCCTTCGAGATAGTTCTGTAGGGTGCGATATTTCTCTGATGCTGCTGACATTTCTGAGGATGACTCCGCATTCCTCTGGTTTCACTGGTCTACTCCACTTTTCCTCAAGTTCCTTGTAGAGCCCTACTCTGCAGTCCCTGCTGGTGCAGACTGGCAGGTTGCTGGATCTTCCTTGATGATCAGCTTCCATCTTCGTTAGGAGATCTGCCTACCATGTCCTTATGCGCCGTTAGCCAGGCTATAGTGATCCGGTTTCCTTTTTCTTGTATTTTCAATATATGCTCTCTAATTCGATTTATGCACCCATTTCTGTGCGCTGCACTGGTTATTCTGTGTATTGCGTCCTTGGAATCTGTTAATATGATATTGTTGGCCTCCGGTGTTTCCAGACACAGTTCCGTGGCCATGAAGAAGGCGTATAATTCTGCTGAAATTATCGACGCATTATGGTTTATAGCGACAGATTTTTCTTTGCCTGTTGTAACTATTGCGCACCTGACTCCATTTGAATTTTTGGACCCATCGGTATAAATGACTCTGGGAGAATTATATCTTTGTAGCAACTGATAGATTTCTGCGTTCCAGTTAGTGTTATGTGGATTGCTTACTTTAATTTTATGTAGCGGTGTATCGATTGGAATTTCGTTAAGCTTCCATGGTGGTATGCTTTCTATATTTTCCAATTTTCACCTACTTTTCCTAATAATTCCAAATTTATAAGATTCTTCTAATTTCTAATTCCATCCCAATAGTTTCTGGTACATCAAACATCTGTTCTGGCAATTCGTCACTAATTGCTAGGCCACATTGAAAATTTATTTCTTCTGAACCTATTTTATTACTAGACTAGCTGGGTGCCCGGCGTTGCCCGAGATGTCATTTATCTATAACCATCCATAAGACTCCAATTTTGGTTACTTTTGCGCTATTTTTATGTAAAGCTCCTCGAACCCTATCACTAAATGTGCTCACCTCCCATGCCGAAGGGGGATGAAGTCATTGACTAAATATATCGGCCGTTTTTACATGTTAGAAGATGACCACCCCCACAAATATGCGATAATGAAAAAGAATGTATTCCACGCAAAAGTCGGCCGATTACATTGTCTGAAAATTTATTCCCCCGCCCAACACCTCCCAAACCCGTCGCGTTACCCAGGTTGTCACAATTAGATTCAGCGACATTCATAGTCTCTGAATTGATTCGAATCTCGGTTGTTTTTGCGGGATTTTATTTAACGTACCTCCACCCCACCCCTCACAAGGGGTTAAATTACACACAAACAACATCGGTATAAATACTATCAAAGTAATTAACCCGAGGAAATAATTATAGCAAATATCGACCGTTTAACATGTTTGAAATTTTTCACCCCCGACCACTCCCGCTTCGGGGACTTAAACGGTCAAGTTTAATGTCATAATTAAACTCAGTGACAACTATAACCCCCGGTTTCGACTCGAATCTCGATAGTTTCTGTTTTCCTTTTATGTAATGCCACTATACGCCCAAATTTTATTAATCTAATTCATCCCGAAATATATTTAATTGACGCAAAAAACAGCCGGTCAACTCATCCCAACCCAGCCGAAACCCGCGCGTTGTCCAGATTGTCATAAATAAATTCAGCGACATCCATTACCTTCGATTTGACTCGAATATCGGTTGTTTTTCCGTTATTTTCAAGGAAATCCCCTCCAGCCACACCCCTATCATGCCTACAAACAACATCGGTAGAAATACTATCAACGTCAATGGTCCCAGCATTTTTTTTCCACGCTAATATCGATGATTTAACATGTTAGAAAATTTCCATCCCATCCACTCCCGCCCCTCGGGGCTAAATGGCCAATTTGATGCTATAATTGAACTGGACGTCATCCATAACCTTGGATTTGACTCCAATCTCGGTTGTATTCGCGTTATTTTATTGCAGCGTTCCTCCACCCAACACCTAAAAGTGCTCTACTGATAATCCCGACCCGCTTCTGGGGGTGGTAGACCCGTCTCACCCCAACAGTCGGTAGAAACACTATCAATATCTGTGACCCCTCAAAATATTTATCCGACTAAAATATCGACTGTTTTAGCATGTTTAAATATTTCAACCCCCGTCCACCCCCGCTTCTGGGGGTGGTAGACGCGTCTCACCCCGACAGTGTTCGTTTCCTGGTCGCAAAGAACACGTGTACGAAATTTGGTGAAATTTGATCCACCGGTATAGATTTGTATTCTCCACCCCAAACGCTAGGGGTGCTCTTTCCCCAGGGTGTAGAGGTAGAAAATTATATTCAGATATCATCAGTGGAAAGACTATAAATATCTTTGACCCCTAAAAATATTTATCCGACTGAAATATCGACTGTTTTAGCATGTTTAAATATTTTCACCCCCGCTTTTGTGGTAGAAGCGTCTCACCCCGACAGTGTTTGTTTCCTGGTCGCAAAGAACACGTGTACGAAATTTGGTGAAATTTTCTCAAGCGGTGTAGATTTGTATAACGAACATACAAATATACAAACATACAAATATACAAACATACAAACATACATACACTCATTTTTATTTGTAAGAAGATAATATAAAAACTTTTTAAAAGAGTATAAAAAGCAATGGTTCTGAAACACTTTTATTTTTGATTAAACGTCGTTATTAATGGAAACAACATCGGTTAAAATAGTATGAACAACACCACCCCTAAATCTGCTACTTTCCCGTGGTGGAAAGGGTTGAATTTTTACTCATATCACATCGGTAGAAACACTATCAATCTAGTTTACCCATAAACACATAACGTTTTGGCAGTTTTAGAATAATAGACAATTCTCACCCCCAGCCCTAAGCAATCTCACCACTAATGTCTAAAGGGATTTATATTTTCAACAACATCCGTTGAAATAGTATTCACGTAATTCTCCTCCAAGAACGCGCAAGAACTGACTATTTATCTTCCCTTCCAACCCCCACCCTTTCGGGTTAAATGGGCAATTAAAAATATTTATCCGAAGTAAACTCACTGACATCCATAACCTTCGATTTGACTCCAAACTCGGTTGTATTCGCGTTATTTTTCTGTAAAGCAACTCCACCCCAAACCCTAAGGGTGCCCTTTTCCCAGGGTGTAGGAGATGAATATTATATTCAGATAACATCGGTAGAAGCATAATCAATATCTTTGACCCCGAAAATATTTATCCAAATCTAATACCTGCTGTTTTAGCATGTTTAAGTATTTCAACCCCCGTCCACCCCCACTTCTGGGGTTGGTAGACGCGTCTCACCCCGACAGTGTTGTTTTCCTGGTCGCAAAGAACCCGTGTACGAAATTTGGTGAAATTTGCTCCAGCGGTGTAGATTTGTATTCTCCACCCCAAACGCTAGGGTGCTCTTTCCCCAGGGTGTAGAGGTAGAAAATTATATTCAGATATCATCAGTTATCCGACTGAACCCGTGCACCCCCGCTTCTGGGGGTGGTAGACATGTCTCACCCCGACAGTGTTTGTTTCCGGGTCGTAAAGAACACGTGTACGAAATTTGGTGAAATTTGCTCTACCGGTGTAGATTTGTATAACGAACATACAAACATACAAACAAACATACAAACATACACTTTTTTATTTATAAGATGTATTACCTAAAATGAAACTTTGATTTTTACTATTTAATTCTAGATCTTTTTTACTTGGCAACTGATTTTGATTTCTTAACATCAACTATCGCTAAAATATTTTTTCCTAAAAAATTCCATAAATTGAAATTCACATATATTTATGTTTCTCGCTTATCAAACCATTAGTTATCTTCACACGCAGATAAAAATTAGCAAAAAATTTCATGTACAAATTTTCTAACTACTTGCATCAATATTTCTACAATGAGATTTAATGCCATTTACACTATACTAATTAAGAGAACATGAGCCACCACGTTGGAGAGCCAATTAATGTTGTATTAAATTTAAAGTTCAAGCAAAAAACAACGGTGTGGTGCCAAGTAATGTAATAAACTATGATTCGAAAAATGAAATAATTTACACAATTAAATTTTAAATACAAAACGTTTATTACCAATTAATATTTAGTTGGATTTTGTATAAAACTTTTACATAGATGCTACAGCTTTGAAATTCTTAAAATCTTCAGGGTCGCTTATCGAGCCGCTAACAGTTATAGTAACCAAGTAACCGAATTAAAGAAAAACAAAATGTTACAAAATAAATAATTAAAATTAGATGAGACCTATTAACATAGGAAAAATCTATAAAAATCTGAAGAAATTTTATGAAATATTAAGAAATCTGACGGTACGCAATTTTTATACTAGGTTTACAATGGAAATTTCGTACATATCAATCATCGGAGCTGTTCTCACTATACACTAATTATTCACATCACCAATTATTTAAAAATATTTTAATTAAGAGGCCATGGTATTTCCCTGTTCACACCCTACGTCAGCACAACAAACCAAATTTCCACATTATCAGAGACAATGAAGTCCTACAGAATGTTATAGCGGATAAACCGATCAATTTTAAATCTCCAATTTAAAGATCAAGCAAAAAAACACGTTGAGGTACAAATTAATGTAAAAAAAACTAGTTTGACGACCATACGGGAAAACTCTTCGTCACAATGCACTCTCGTGTGAATTGCGTAAGTATAGTTCCCGTAAGCTCGTCTCACTTCTCAATCTAAGAGTTGAGATTACTCTCAGAAATTTTGTATTGCAATTTCCTCATTCACACAAATAAATAAAAGTATTAAAACATTTCCACTGTTGTATCCAGTGTTTCTACGGTACCGACGTCGGCCACCGACGAGCGTGACCTTGCTCCCTCGAATGCCCATCGCTGAATAAATTCTTGGTCGTCTTAATCTCATTCGGGTTTCAGGATTCTGAGAAATTCACCAATCGGATAATTCCTATGATATTGCGAAATCAAACAGTCGTCTGATCTAAATGTCCGTTTCACACAAGATAAGAATTTAGTCGTAGCGCCAAGCCAACAATGTTAAACAGTCATTATTAACCGCTGTTTTAACTGTCGCCCAAACAATGCCTAACCGTCAGTGCATATAATGTTAACAAAATTTACAATAAAATAATGTAATATGCAATATATTTAAAATAAATTGGAAATTATTCATATGTGAAGGATATGGAATCAAAATGGAATGAGTGAAAGAAACCAACGTTTTGAACAGTAAATATCTCTGTTCATCTTCAAAGGGTGAACTTCAGTTCAGAGCGGTTCAACGCTATACAGGGACGGAAACCCCGGCTAACATTAAGCAAACTTCAATTTGTTACCTCCGTCGCTCCATTTTCATATACTAAATTTGAAATAATGGATTCAAACCCCCCAACGGTTTCGACTAATACAATCTATAATTTAAAAAACAACGTTGAACGTAGAGTTCCAACTGTTATGTAACCCTTGGACTGATATGAAAGTTAATCAGTAATATAAGAAATGTTTTATATATATATATATATATATATATATATATATATATTGGAATATCTCAAATAAAATAAATAAAACTACCAATTTAAACTAACAATTGTAATTTATTAAAACACAATTTTCAATTACACAAATCTGATGAAATTTTATAAATGAAAACAATTTTATTTACCTAGAATACATTTTAAATAATTGGACTCGGTACCCTCAAGGTCTTTACTGGGTGGATAAGGAAACGGAACAAAATGTTACAATTAAACAAATACAGTTACAATGATTGAAAAACGAAATGATTGAAATAAAATAATTGAAATGATTGAAACGAGTAAAACAAATGAAACGATTGAAACGGATGAAACGAAATCTGACCTTTTACCCTTTTTTAACAATTTACAATTATGAATTCAGAAAAATAAACTTACAAGCTCTCGGGTGACACACTCACTTCATACCGGCTTAAAAGTCACCAGGCTGCACTCACTCTGCTTTCACAGCCACCTCCTCTTGACGACGTTATCCTCACGACGAATTCAAACAACTCTTCTTTCAGACAGACCTCCACGATGAAACTCCCACCAACTGTTGACGATTGATGTCCAGCTGATTACTCTCGGTCCTGCGTCCGCCCTGCGGACCTGCACCAACGATTTATCCCCGCTGACACGTCCGTCTACTCTCCCTACTGAATGATAAAGAAGCTCCTAAACTGTCCAACTGCCCTCTTATTTTTATCCTGGCAACATCAGACAACCATTGCGAAATGTAGACTGGAGACTGGAAACTGGCGACTCCTAACACACTCCAGGTCTGACAAAATACATTTAGCTCTGAATACTGGTGACTCCCAGAAAAACACGCTCTTACAACTTTATCATTAGAGCTCCCAGACCATACTCAAGCTTTTCAGATTTTATTCTCCTCTCTCCATTGACTCCTAACACACACTCTTTCTGAATTTCGGAGTTTTTCTGACTGCCTGCTGCTTTGCCTCCCAAAAACACACTTAAGTTCCGCGCGTCCACCCATGTTTCACGACAATGCACACAGCAAGCAAGCATTATAGCCCCATTTTATTGTACACAAATCTTATGTATACGCCGCCAACAATGCATGTCCCAAAATCTTGTTAATTAATTAATTACATGTTTCTTTTTAATTACAACAATATATATATATATATATATATATATATATATTGTAATAAACAGACGTCTAAATAAAATAAAAGATTTTTAAGTGAACAATTAATCAAATTTATTAATGAAGTTAAAACACATATAATATTTGGCACAATAATATTTGGAATCTCAGGGTCTTTATTTGGGTTTGATAAACGGGTGAATTGAATTTACAATCATTTATAATTACATTTAGCCTTTATTGAAGTTAATTCGTCTAAACCTCGAAGAATTTTGTTGCGGACGAAATAAGATTACAGATTGAATTTAAATTAACTAACTAAACAATTAAAGAAATGAATAATTAAAGAAAAGAAATAATTGAAGAACGATCTGACGTATCTTTTAAAAAGTGGTTTACAATAAATTTTAGAGTTTTCTACTTACGGCCGCCAATTTTGGGTTTTCTGTGCACACGATTTTGGGGATATCACTGATTCTACTTTTCTAAATTTGAACACTCGGTAGCTGCTCTGGATTATCTCATCAGCTAGTTTCGGACGTCGGTCTCCTGGAAGTCTCTCAATGTTAAGATTAGTTCAGTTTGTGGAGCTAACTTCTGCTTCCAAACTGTGATTTTAGAAGTCTCTCGGTCAAACTGTTTATTGGCGTTTTATTTAAACTATTATATCTCGCTGTTTGACTCTACCGTTTCGCTTCTCGCCGTTGACTGCCAAAACTTTTTATACTGCAATTTTTCTGGATGGATATCTGCCCGCATCTGTGTCTGCCGTCCAACTAACTGTTTCGCTTCTCCTCGTTGACTGTACCGATTCGCTTCTCCTCGTTGACTGACTGTTCGTCTCGTAGATTTTTGAGCGCGTACCGCTTTCAACAATGTACTCTTTGTGTCTCGCCGCCCTGTTGCGGTGTATGCTTTATATACTCTAATAATGAGTCCTTTACTTTCCAATTATAATAATGGATTAATTACTAATTACTACAATATATATATATTTATATTTGTGTGTGTGTGATTGTGAGGATGCGTTTGATTTAATTTGTTGCCTTGAAGAGTACTTTCGTTCCTTTAATTTCGTTACGGACATACGGAGTATGTAGCGTGAGACTTTAACTACTTATACAACAAACTCTTTTCAATAAGTTATATTTCGTCCCGCTTTTCCGAGTTAGAAATACTTCAGAATATAATGTTCATCATTCTTATTTGTTCAAACTCTTTTCAATAAGTTATATTTCTTCCCGCTTTTCCGAGTTAGAAATAATTCAGGATATAATGTTCATCATTCTTATTTGTTACTTTTTTATAAATAATTTTATAACTTTCAGTTCAACATTGTATAAACGAATAATGTAGTATTACAAATTCTATTTTATCCCTTCCCATTATAAGGAAGTGGCCGCGGCGTGTATTTTTACCTTCTTGGACTCAGGTCCAGTAGAGTGAACCGATTATACTTTCCCACAAAGATGAGTCTACCGCGAATTTACTTTTAAAAGAGTCACTCTCAAATAGCAAATCAGCTGCATTATGCAGAATAACACGATGTGTTTCATTGATTTATTAATTGAAAATTTGAAAGAAAAAGTAATTTAGTGGGGTTCCATGGTTAATAAAAATAATGATTCTTTATTTCCTACGAACGGCTAATGGATAGAAAAACATTTCAGACAACCTCTTGTGTTGTATGAAGTACGTGCCACTGCCACCCCTGAGGCTCACGACTTGTTCGAAGATCTTGATATTTTACACCCGAAAATAGTATTCAAAGTAAAGCCTCTGAAGCACAATACCACATCTTCTGTATTCACGATGTATTCCACTTATACATAGAGAATTACGAGAAAAATGTTGAATATTAGCCATTAAAAACAACTTTGCAAACCAGTTATTATTATTCTTTTCATAAAAACATGAACATTTTGTTGGAAATATTTCCGAGCGGTAACACCAGAAAATAAAAAGCTCCATAAAGACAGAGGTAATCTCCCAAATTTATATATAAGTAACATGTTGTAAAATTAACTCTTTTTTCGGAAACGTAATCCAAAATCTTGATGCTAAATCCAAAAATAAGTCCAAGTCGAAAGTATGTATACAGTCTGCAGTCCAGAAACAATTCATATGCATAAAGTGCCTTTGTAAGTGATTTATCATGCTGATGATGATCTGTAGTGTAAAGAATTATTTTTGTGGGCTGGGTTTTTACGTTAAATCAAAAAAATTATTGACCATTAAAGAATTTGTAATAAGTTTATTACAGTTAAGCATGAAAAACTTTTATCTCAGTCACCTGTGGTTTTTACGTAGAAGAGATCTGCTGCCCGTACCAAATACGTACTGCTATTCTGTGTTGTGTTGCTCGCTGTAGCTCTCGTACCGACGTCTCCGTATCTCACAGCCGGCAGAACGGGTTTTAACTGTAGTAATGACTTTAGTCAGGTTGAGGCCAACAATCGAGACAGGACACGAAAATTACTTGGAAGGATATATTTATCTCCTCCACCCCCACACACACCTCGTCCAACAACTCCCGGCATCCGTCCGCCAATGCACGATCTCGAATTCTCCAAACTACAGCAAACAACACTTCCGAAACACAGCAATACTAAACCAAAATACACACGTTACAGTCGGTACAAGTTCTTCTTCACCGATGAGGAACAGACGGGCTTATTTCAATTCTTTCCTTAATCTCATCTTTAATTTAAATTATTTCTGACTAAATCAGAGCATATTTAATAAAATGCTATATTTTCATTGTTTGACACATCATGAGTGCTAAATTATAAAGTTTTATTCCCTCTTACATTGAATCTCAGGTTCTTCGTAATTTATTGATTATTCATTGGACTAATTTCTAATTATCTTTCATGAACTTTTTAAGAGCTTATTTACAAAATATAGTCAGCATAAGCGATAGGTAGTGCCACTACCATAGGGTAGTGCCACTACCATAATTACAGTAGAATTAAGTCCATAAATACAAATAAATGCTGAAAATAGAAACTGTCGCTGATCAATACTAAATTCGATACCACTTAATCGCTTTTCTCATCCCCCCCACGTAAAGTTTCGGTTATTTTGAGACGCAGATGCAGTAGCAGAGAAGAGCTGTGTTTCGTTCAGAGTCAGCCAGATGAAGCGCGTACGTGACTGATACGGAGGAAAGTATCGAGTCTCTGGAGTGATTTGCCAGAACACCCAGACGTAATTTGTATTACTCACTGGTCTATGCCACCGTCATGGTGGCGATAATTACGCGTTTTGTAAACATGTAGTAAACAAGTGAATAATGATTTTGTATGTAGATGTTCATGCAATCAGCATCAAAACATTGCAAAACATCCTTCAAATCATTATCAAAGAAACGTTACTTCCCATTACTGCACACCAATCATTTCAATAATCAATATTAGTCTATAAGTCTGTCGCCCCCACATACATACATAACCTTGTTTTTGGCTCCAATCCCGGGTTAATTCGCGTACTTTTCCTGTAAAGGATTCCTCCCCTATCCCTTACCATGCTGTAAGGGGTTGATATTATTCTCAGATAACATTACTAGAAACTTTATCAATCTTTTTTACACTTAAAAATATTTATCCGACTCAATCTTGAACTATCTTGTACTATGTACTATGGTCATAATATATTAAAATACCGTACAAATACTTTATATTAGCAGATTCTGAACTGAGGATCCTAAAAAGTAGTATTGGAGTCGGTATGATGCGTTGTTGGAGGATCTAAGAAGTTCAGTGAGTTTAATTGAGTATGTCTATTAAAAATTTCATTACTAGCAACTATTGCATTTAAGTTGACGTCGTCAAAGGGAAATTATATTGATTTTATCAAACGATTTCCAATTGTGTTACCTTCCGTCCGGAGAAATATTCGACCACTTCTTTCGCGTAAATTTTTCGTAAGACTAATTTGACTCACATAGCCAGAAACATATATAAAACAATATAAAAAAGGTTGTTGGCAAGAGTGTATATTAATAAATTACAATCCATAGAGAGGTAATTCAAAGAAAAATCACCGGTTGTTGCTTATTTTATTACTAATAAGTCATGAATTTCAAAGAAGGATGAAAAAATGATTTTACTTGAAATAATTTTTAACACTGTACGGTGGAGGGTTATTAAATCAATTATGTTTTGCTGAATATAAAATAATTGCAGGGAATTGAGGTGACATCAAAACAAAACTCGTTATTTGCAACCGAGGACGAGTTGTTTCTTAATTGGTATGGTTTTCATAATTTTAAATGTGATTTTAACTCCCTGTCTCTCTTAGAAATCTTTTGAAGGAAATATTTACTGAGATAACTTTTAATTGGCAATTTATAAAAGAAGTTAGTCCAAAGTTATAAGACGCGAATCTCAGATGTGGAAAATTCAACAAATCCACCTGTGCAACTCATTTTTATGGAATGGCCGATTTAGAATTGGGCGATTCTTCATTTTTGCTCATCAATCTGGTTTTCAATCCTGAACCTCAGCAAAGGCCTTTGAGACTAATTTATATGTTCAAATCTTTAGTGTGTAATCGCTCGAAAAATAAATATCGATTTTCCATCTTTACAGAATAGTACCGCAAAAATTATGATAATAATTGATCATCGTGAATGAAAGTTATTTTCAATTGGTATCACGCATAATATCGAATAAAAATGTAGAAGTTTTCTTAACCGAATTTATGTACGTATATATATAATTATGTTTTTTACAGTAATAATTAATGATATAATGCGTAAAGAGTATTTTAATGTTCAAGTCACCGAGAGTACTGTTCTAATAATTTTTTTCATTGGATATGCGATACACCTTATTTTTGTACGTCGATTCTTTCTATAACCATGTCTATTTATGAACTTGAATCGTTTGGATTTATTATTGTATCAATCTTTTTGACTATATTTCCAGGCGACTTCGATGAGATCTTAACGTGTCTGGCACACGTCTGCTAAATGCCGATGTAGCAAAAATTTTGAAATTAAAATTTAAACATTCTTCATTTGATTCTCACTAACTAAAATTTATTCTGGAGTGGAAGTTACAAATTACTGAGTAACTATTGGTCAGTTACCGAGACAGTCATTGTTGACGAATTCTAAACCAGCAGAGGAGCAGGCCAAGGCTATGAATTATGTGAATAATACAACAGAAACAAGTTACTAAAAGTTAATAAAACAAGTAGTAATTTGAGGCAAGAAATAGTTTGATACGTTATGCATATTATTTTTAAAACCCACGCTATATTTTTAACACCAAATTAATGAGTTATAAATAACTTGTGGTTGATTGAAAAACTCCGATAAATTCTTAATAGTATGACGTCTTATAAACTATAGAATGATCGAAAAGTCAAGCACATTTACATTATAACATATTTTCGAAATGGCTGCTTTATTCATTAATGCATGTACGAACTAGTTTTACCAAGTTTGTGGCCAATTTGTGGAGTACGCATACACTAATATTATTAATTTCCGTTGTTAGGTTCAAATTCAGCTCATCCGGTGTCTCCGGCCTGCTCTTATAAACGTTTCCTTTAAGGTAACCCCACAGGAAATAATCTGGGGGTGGAAGTCGTGGAGGCCGTAATCCTTTGGAGATTATACGTTTTCCAAAAACCTCGAGTAAGAAATGCATGCCTTTATTGGATGTGTGACATGTGGCACCGTCCTGCAGCAACCAACAACCATGTTCATCGATTTTAAGCAACGAAATAAACTGTGTAATGATGTCTTGGTACACAATAATGTTCACTGTACTTTAAAAGAAAATAGGGACCCATATTGGACAACGTGATACGGCACACCACACTCCAACATGTTGAGACATGAGGTTTTCGCTTGATAAAATTCTTAACTCTTCCCTTCCACTCATCTTCCAACAAGGACCTCCCGGAAATTCAATCCTACCTGACATTGACCACAATTCCCTTTCTCATACTCCCCCGTGGAAATTAACGGAACTTCTCATCGACATCTCACTCAGCCAAATCCCTAAAAGAATACTCCGAGAAAATATCAACAATATCCACGCCACGATCGAGAAATATGAAAATCCTGCCCAGCTGTTGTCTCAAAAACGGAAACAAAAACTGCAAACGCGTACATACCGTTGAACAATGGGAAAGCGGTTCAGAATCCGTCAATACTCATTACTATCGAATTCTGCATTCAATCCCCTTTAAACAAATTATTAATCTTTTCTGATTTCCTAAAGGCATTAAGGGTCATAACGGACCCAAAAATCAGGACTGAAAACATTAATAAAAAAAACAGACTGCTTCTACAGAACATATCTGCATGTCAAACATCTATCCACCTAATCTCAATCCCCGCTCATGCTCATATAGGGAAACGAGGCGGCGGACGCTCTCGCTACCAATGTACAGCACGACCATCATCCTGACACATTCACATTATACACAGCCTCGGACCTATAAAAGGAGCTCAAAAAGAAGATAGAATCAACTTCGCAAGCAAGGAGGCGTATTAGAAACAACGGACACTCCCGTCAGGAAATAACCTCGTCTTCTGATATAATACTTCCCAAGAACTTCCATAGAAATCAGCAGATAATTTCCATTATAAGATCCCTCCATACAAATCTCTCTCATGCTCAACTCTTCTGCAAAGCACCCCAACTCATATGCAATCTCTCTGCAATCAATCCCTCACTATACAACATGTGCTATTTAAATGTGTAAAATACGATGAAAAGAGAAAGAATACTATAGCCAACTACACTGCTAAATATTTTTGCACTGATCCAAAAGCAATCACTGCATTACTAGCTTTTACATTCAGTGCCAAAACGGATCACCTAATCTAAAAAGTAACTGAAAGCAATCACAATATTCGGCCTAGAAATAAAGACAATAACATGTACCTTATTATGTAAATGTAGGTTACCAATAACATTTAGATTGACACGACCGTAAATTATCAATAATAAAAAAACTCTTGAATTTTGACTATTCACTTATCCACTAAGGTGAAATCAAAGAAAACAGGAGCAAACTCTCCAATTCCATGGCTGACAAATGACTCTACAGCACAGTAGGCGCTTTTTCTTCATCTGGCTCTTTCAATTCCCGCATCACATTTCTAACCTCAGTAGGTTTAATTGGACGGTCAATCGGTTCTCTTCTTGTCTGCAACTGATACGTTTTCTCGGAAACGGTCGATTAATCTAGTTATCGTCGAATTGTTAGGCAATATTACATCCGGATATTTCTCACGAAATTGGTCTAGAAAAATGCATATTGCAGAACAATGTTCAACAATGTACATTCGTCGTTTAAGAAGCTGTAAACTCCACAATACTACAGGCGTCATGTGACCAGTACTTATTTTAATCGCCCCTACATTTTTGTCGGTAAGACCACCTTGTAATTAGTCTGGAAGTCGATAGAAATAATTAAACAAACTACTATTTACAAGCACATTTATTTCTATGTGTCAGACTTTTCGATCTTTCTGTATTACCTTTCTACTCATGCTCGTTTTTTAAAACAAATATTCAACTAATATTAAAGATCCCATAAAAATTACATGCTATTTAATTTTTGTAGATTTATACAAGATTACTATTTATTGGTTGAAATGTGTCAATGCAAAAGACGAGCTTTTTAGTAACCTTTTTAGAAACCTTCCGCGTTTAGAATATTTAAATACAAAGTTTTTATCGGCTTAATCATGAAACTTTCGCTTAACTAATTATTCATACTTCTTTACCACACCAATGCCCATGAAATACATTTAACAACAGCATTTTTACCAAGAACATACTTAAATAAAATTGTATGTGTAAAATAAGAAATGCAAAACAAGGGCGTACTTGAGACAATCGATAATCGGGGTTACGATGGATTCATTTACACTTCAATGTTACAATGTCATGTAATTAGTTCAGTAGCCACGACGCCTCAGGAGTTCTCGCACCAGTGTTCTTTTTTCAGTCAATTCGCTAATTGGAAACGGCAGTTAAAGTCCGATAAGACAATATTTATATTTACTTATAATTTCCTTGATTTGTGTTTCCAATTGGTGCACTAATGGGGAAATAAAAACAATGGACGTGAAATATAAAAACTAGTTCGGAAAAACATCAGAATAGAGAAACGAGGAAAGTTAAACTTAGTAATTAAATGGTACCTAAATAAGATAAATATTAAGTGGATAAAAAATCAATTACAGTTTCATACAACATAAAGGGTTGGAATAATTATTTGGAAAGTCAAGTATGAAAATTTAATGCAGCCGTAAATATGATACAATATAAAGTAACAGGTTAAAAGTAGAGAAAATCAAAGAATTATTTGGAAATACTTTTGATTATATGCATACTATAAAATATTCTGTCTCACACATGTCCAAGTGCTTTATTTGCAAGTTCAGCCCTCGATTATTTATTTTTTTTAAATTACAATTTAAAGTCGTATAACGTTCTCGATTATTCTTCTGTTCATTTCTTAAAAAAAATTCAAAATTTTATTCATTATTTCATATCGTCGATATGTTGAAACTTATTCTTCCGGGTCATATTCAAAACGTCATTTTATTTTGTCAATAGAAATGTCATGTTCCTTCTCATAATGTGTCTGATTGATCTCTCTTTCCTTTGAAGAACAAATTTCAATATTGATCTAATTTAATGTAATCTTATGAGTATTTCTCCATTTGCCATTTCCCTCCTCCAGCACTTCATTTCTAAACGTTCATAAGTTCATAAGTCACTTTAGCAGATTTCTTTTTACAGTTTGCTCAGAATTAATAATACCTTCTTCAGAAAAACTTTCTGTGCAATAGATCAAATTTCTTAGGTGCAATAAGTGAAGGAGTCTTCATAATTAGTTCTTGACACATTCTAATTCTCGTGTGTCTCTGACATTTATGTTTATGCAATTAAATACTATTATTTATTTATTTGACAAATTAAATTTCAATTAACACATTTAATAAAAATATCAAAATTTTTAACCTAAAAATCCATTATTTCTTTCTAATAAATTTTCGGAACTGTCGACTGCCATATTCATCTGTTTTGTAACATTTCACAGGGATGTGAATAAAGACAAGGGTATTAGTAAGAATAATGTAAATATAATGTAAAAGTTCCTAGAAGTTTCAAAAAAGTCACTAAAGAAGAAATATGTATTAGTCCTATTTAACATCGTACTTAGTCATCTTTAAAAAAATCAATAATTATGTGAATGGTTTATAAGTGGTAAAAAGGAAGGAAAAAGACTAAATAAATTATGTTAGTCTTATTCACACAGATCGGTAGTTAGATATAATTATAAAAGTTTTTGAAAGAAAATGAAATCACAAAGTTAAATTTGCGTCAAAACCAGGTAAACAAATTAAAAAATATTTAACTTAAATAAAATAAAACTGAAGGACGATAAAAATGTAGTATAGGATTAAATGCTGTAAATCATACAATGGCTACACTACTACGAATACACAATAAGGTTTTATAGACATAAGTTTGAAACCGAATTCCCAGAGTTGAACATTACTTTCTGACTACATAAAAGGCTTATAATATCAACTTGACTTTGATATAGTGTCTGTTGTACATAAAGCGATTAAAAAAATTAAATTACAGATGGCTGAAAGCTTATATATAAAAAATGAAAAGAGAAAATATTATAAATAACCGGATGGAAAAAAGTGCATTGTTGAAATTTATGCCTGGTATAAATAGAGTTAAACAAAAAACACAGAAATAATGAAAATAATAATTATTGTAAAATATAATTAAGAACTTTGTCTGTTGATATCTTCATTATATTGTCCATATTTTTAAGTAAACAATATTAATGTGAACGACGTATTAGACCGATGTAGACAGAGAAGTTTTTTGAATATTATAAATAATATATTAAAAATACTAATGAAAATAAGGTAAAGATTAATAAATGGTAATGATTAATATGAGACGTGCACATTTAATATAATTTCTGATTCTGTGTTTTTATAAACGGATGAATATGACAATCAATTAAAAGCTCCGGAACTGTTAGAGAAATAAATAAATGAGACTGATTTTTGAGTTGAGAATTTTTATTTAATTAATAACACACTCTAATCAAAATTTATAATATTTTGTGAAAGTAATTAAAATATGTATTACAATAAATAATATTTTACTTTAAGATCTGTTATTAATAATATAAATTAAATAAATTAACAACCTTAAATTCAGATATTTTAATATGTTTTATCAACACAAGAACTCGATGAAAATATAAAAGGGTATTGAAACGTTGTTGTGTTGAAAATATTTTAATATGTTTGTAAAAAGGTAGTTATTTTATTTAATACTAGCTGGGTGCCCGGCGTTGCCCGAGATGTCATTTATCTATAACCATCCATAAGACTCCAATTTTGGTTACTTTTGCGCTATTTTTATCTAAAGCTCCTCCAATCCTATCCCTAAATGTGCTCACCTCCCATGCCGAAGGGGGATGAAGTCATTGACTAAATATATCGGCCGTTTTTACATGTTAGAAGATGACCACCCCCACAAATATGGGATAATGAAAAAGAATGTATTCCACGCAAAAATCGGCCGATTACATTGTCTGAAAATTTATTCCCCCGCCCAACACCTCCCAAACCCGTCGCGTTACCCAGGTTGTCACAATTAGATTCAGCGACATTCATAGTCTCGGAATTGATTCGAATCTCGGTTGTTTTTGCGGGATTTTATTTACTGTACCTCCACGCCACCCCTAAGCTTGCTCCCCTCACAGGGGTTAAATTATACACAAACAACATCGGTATAAATACTTTCAAAGTAATTAATCCCAGGAAATAATTATCGCAAATATCGACCGTTTAACATGTATGAAATTTTTCACGCCCGACCACTCCCGCTTCGGGGACTTAAACGGTCAAGTTTAATGTCATAATTAAACTCAGTGACAATCCTGATAGTTTCTGGTTTATTTTTATCTAATGCTACTTCCACGCCAACTCTTAAGGGTGCACCCTTCCGAGTCCGAAAGGGGTTGAAATTATACACAGAGAACATGTAGGGAAATTTTAGTAATCTAATTCATCCCGAAATATATTTAATCGACGCAAAAAACAGCCGGTAACTCATCCCAACCCAGCCGATACCCGCGCGTTGTCCAGATTGTCATAAATAAATTCAGGGACATCCATGACCTTCGATTTGACTCGAATCTCGGTTGTTTTCCCATTATTTTCAAGGAAATTAATTAAACTCAGTGACAATCCCGATAGTTTCTGGTTTCTTTTTATGTAATGCTACTTCACGCCCACCCTTAAGGGTCCGTAAGGGGTTGAAATTATACACAAAGAACATGTAGGGAAATTTTATTAATCTAATTCATCCCGAAATATATTTAATTGACGCAAAAAACAGCCGGTCAACTCATCCCAACCCAGCCGATACCCGCGCGTTGTCCAGATTGTCATAAATAAATTCAGGGACATCCATTACCTTCGATTTGACTCGAATCTCGGTTGTTTTCTCGTTATTTTCAAGGAAATCCCCTCCAGCCCCACCCCTATCATGCCTACAAACAACATCGGTAGAAATACTATCAACGTCAATGGTCCCGGCATTTATTTATTCCACGCTAATATCGATGATTTAATATGTTTGAAAATTTCCATCCCATCCACTCCCGCCTCTCGGGGCTAAATGGGCAATTTGATGCTATAATTGAACTGGACAACATCCATAACCTTGGATTTGACTCCAATCTCGGTTGTATTCGCGTTATTTTATTGCAGCGTTCCTCCACCCAACACCTAAAAGTGCTCTACTGATAATCCCGACCCGCTTCTGAGGATGGTAGACGCGTCTCACCCCGACAGTGTTTGTTTCCTGGTCGCAAAGAACACGTGTACGAAATATGGTGAAATTTTCTCCAGCGGTGTAGATTTGTACTCTCCACCCCAAACGCTAGGGGTGGTCTTTCCCCAGGGTGTAGGGGATGAAAATTATATTCAGAAAACATCTGTAGAAACACCATCAATATCTTGGACCCCTAAAAATTATTATCCGACTAAAATATCGGCTGTTTTAGCATGTTTAAATATTTCAACCCCCGTGCAACACCGCTTCTGGGGGTGGTAGACATCTCTCACCCAGACAGTGTTTGTTTCCTGGTCGTAAAGAACACGTGTACGAAATTTGGTGAAATTTGCTCTACCGGTGTAGATTTGTATAACGAACATACAAATATACAAATATACAAACATACAAATATACAAACATACAAACATACATACATACACTCATTATTTATAAAATTAAACGTCGTTATTAATGGAAACAACATCGGTTAAAATAGTATGAACAACACCACCCCTAAATCTTCTAGTTTCTTGTGGTGGAAAGGGTTGAATTTTTACTCATATCACATCGGTAGAAACACTATCAATCTAGTTTACCCATAAACACATAACATTTTGGCAGTTTTAGAATAATAGACAATTCTCACCCCCAGCCCTAACCAAGCTCACCACTAATGTCTAAAGGAATTTATCTTTTTAACAACATCCGTTGAAATACTATTCACGTAATTCTCCTCCAAGAACGCGCAAGAACTGACTATTTATCTCCCCTTCCAACCCCCACCCTTTCGGGTTAAATCGGCAATTAAAAATATTTATCCGAAGTAAACTCACTGACATCCATAACCTTCGATTTGACTCCAAACTCGGTTGTATTCGCGTTATTTTTCTGTAAAGCAACTCCACCCCAAACCATAAGGGTGCCCTTTTCCCAGGGCGTAGGAGATGAATATTATATTCAGATAACATCGGTAGAAACACAATCAATATCTTTGACCCCGAAAATATTTATCCAAATCTAATAACCTGCAGTTTCAGCATGTTTAAGTATTTCAACCCCCATCCACCCCAGCTTCTAGGGTTGGTAGACGCGTCTCACCCCGACAGTGTTGTTTTCCTGGTCGCAAAGAACCCGTGTACGAAATTTGGTGATATTTGCTCCAGCGGTAAAGATTTGTATTCTCCACCAAAAACGCTGGGGGTGCTCTTTCCCCAGACTTTAGAGGTTGAAAATTATATTCTAATATCATCAGTGGAAAGACTATAAATATCTTTGACCCCTAAAAATATTTATCCGACTGAAATATCGACTGTTTTAGCATGTTCAAATATTTCCACCCCCGTCCACCCCGCTTCTGAGGCTGGTAGGCGCGTCTCACCCCGACAGTGTTGTTTTCCCGGTCGCAAAGAACCCGTGTACGAAATTTGGTAAAATTTTCTCCAGCGGTGTAGATTTGTACTCTCCACCCCAAACGCTAGGGGTGGTCTTTCCCCAGGGTGTAGGGGATGAAAATTATATTCAGAAAACATCTGTAGAAACACCATCAATATCTTGGACCCCTAAAAATTATTATCCGACTAAAATATCGGCTGTTTTAGCATGTTTAAATATTTCAACCCCCGTGCAACACCGTTTCTGGGGGTGGTAGACATCTCTCACCCCGACAGTGTTTGTTTCCTGGTCGTAAAGAACACGTGTACGAAATTTGGTGAAATTTGCTCCAGCGGTGTAGTTTTTTACTCTCCACCCCAAACGCTAGGGGGTGCTCTTTCCCCAGACTTTAGAGGTTGAAAATTATATTCTGATATCATTAGTGGAAAGACTATAAATACCTTTGATCCCTAAAAATATTTATCCGACTGAAATATCGACTGTTTTAGCATGTTCAAATATTTCCACCCCCGTCCACCCCCGCTTCTGGGGGTGGTAGGCGCGTCTCACCCCGACAGTGTTGTTTTCCTGGTCGCAAAGAACACGTGTACGAAATTTGGTGAAATTTGCTCCAGCGGTGTAGTTTTTTACTCTCCACCCCAAACGCTAGGGGGTGCCCTTTTCCCAGGGTGTAGGGGATGAAAATTATATTCAGAAAACATCGGTAGAAACACCATCAATACCTTTGACCCCTAAAAATATTTATCCGACTGAAATATCGACTGTTTTAGCATGTTCAAATATTTCCACCCCCGTCCACCCCCGCTTCTGGGGGTGGTAGGCGCGTCTCACCCCGACAGTGTTGTTTTCCTGGTCGCAAAGAACACGTGTACGAAATTTAATGAAATTTGATCCACCGGTATAGATTTGTATTCTCCACCCCAAACTCTAAGGGTGCCCTTTTCCCAGGGTGTAGGGGATGAAAATTATATTCAGAAAACATCGGTAGAAACACCATCAATATCTTGGACCCCTAAAAATTATTATCCGACTAAAATATCGGCTGTTTTAGCATGTTTAAATATTTCAACCCCCGTGCACCCCCGCTTCTGGGGGTGGTAGACATGTCTCACCCCGACAGTGTTAGTTTCCTGGTCGTAAAGAACACGTGTACGAAATTTGGTGAAATTTGCTCTAACGGTGTAGATTTGTATAACGAACATACAAATATACAAACATACAAACAAACAAACAAACATACAAACAAACATACAAACAAACATACAAACAAACATACATACACTCTTTTTTATTTATAAGATGTACTATAATAAATAAATACACGTGAAAAATATTAAGGAACGAATTTCTTTGGAACATTTTCAGGCGTAGTAAAAGAAAATAAATATTTATGAACATCTCAAAACTAAAACTAAATAATTTTTAAATTATCTTAATACAAAATTTTTTATAATACAATTACGTATAATGAATAAGAAAGATCTTTCTTATTCATTATCAGAAGTAATTTTTTTCATTTTATCAATTATGTATAAATCCTGTAGCATTATTAAATTTCAATAAATAATAAAATTTGGGATAAAACTTCTAAAAGCTTATGATTTTTACAGCCGAAATGAATGTTGCTATTGTGCTATTATGCGTAAAATTAGGTGTTATTGACTGTTAATTGTAACACGAAAAAAGTTGCTGGTATATGGTAAATTAAATGATAAAAACTAATTTCAACAACAATATATCACAACGATTTTCTACTCCACAGACCATTCCTTTTTTTTTGTTGTTTTTTTTTTTGTTTTTTAGGGCAACAGGCTACATGAGGGTAATCCACTTTGGGCAACTCCCCTTTAATAGCATAGGAATGGATTTGAAAGGGGGGGATGTGGAAGGGCAGAGGAAGGTAGCCACACAGACCATTCAGCAACGAATCGAACATCAAGTTTCCAACCGGCATTCTAGATGTGAGCAAACTGCATTATCCAGAATAAGATCCAACACTCGGATTTAACTCACTCAGACCTTTTCTCTAACTTCAATCCCCCACCAATGTGAATGTCGTGAAGGACAAAATTCAATCACGCATATACTAATCAACGGCTCACCGTCCACAATAACACAGACCTACAAGAAATAAACACTTCGTACGATGAGCAAAAATTGTATTACGTTACTTCAAACACATGAATTTATTTGATAATTTCATCTACGAGCAGATATTGGCCATATCAGTTTAATCATGTACCAGTTTGTTAGAAAAAACCAATGCACCCATAAGCTCCACTTAACTAAATAGTCGCTAATTACCTGTGAAATAGATGGGACTTAGAATAAAGGAAATAAAATTTATTTATATAAGTTGTATAATTTTTGCCATTTATTGCCGATTATTTGATCTTAAGTGCCGGCTTGCCTGTGGTGTAGTGGCCAGCGACATGCCTCTCATCACAGATTTTCTGGGTTCGAATCCCGGCATTGGCATGGATGTTTGTGATCTTCATTGTTATTAAAACTGAGGTTAAGGCTGTGGGAGAATTGACACTCTGACCAGAATGTGTCATGTAAGATGAGAGTCTGGTAGGCCAAGACCCTTCATGGGCTACCGAGCCAAGGAAGTATTTGATCTTAAGTGCAACATTTCACTCATCTTCAGTAATATGTTGTTTCTTAATCTAAGATATATAGAAAGGAACGAAACGTTGTTATTTTGTATTAAATTGTTTCTGACGTGCTAGCCGATTTATTTGATTGAACTAATTTCATATAATTAAAACAAACTATTAATATAAATTACAGTTACACGGAAGGATATTTTTCAGCGGTTTGTAGAGACGTAGTTTCATGTCACAAATTTCAGTGAAGTTTATTTTTGGAAATACTAATATGTTTATGGTGCTTTTTAGTTGACTATAGCTTATTTGTTTGGGTATTTCTTAATTCAGGACCTATTGACTATTATTATAATAGTGCATTTCATTTTAATAAATGATTTACACAAATTTTACACAAATAAAAACAATTAAAAAATGACAATGATATTTTTAAACCACTTGATGGACCAATCACTTATTTGCCAGTGAGGAAGAACCACGACAACGAGGGTATCGACTTAGATCCACCCCGAGAAGTGTCTAATGAAAAACGAGCAAACATGAACGACAAAAAGACGGGCGAAGTACTTAAACAGTTCCCTTATAAAGGTATCATGATGTTATCATCAATTATTATCAATTAGCTTGCTGGAAAGTACCAGACGTAATGATGATACCGAAACACGGTAAGGCACCCAATAATATTAACTCCTATAGGCCCATATCGCTGCTTCCCGTAATATCGAAGCTGTTTGAAAAACTTCTACTAAAGAGACTGAAACCACTTATTGCTTGAAGACAGCTGATTTCGGACCATCAATTTGGATTCCGAAGTAATCACTCTACAATTGATCAAATCCACAGGATTACAGATCAAATTGAGAAGACTTCGGAAAACAAGAAACACTGTTCAGTTACATTTCATGATGCGGTTCAGCCATGTGACAAAGTCTGGCACCAAGGGCTACTCCACAAAGTAAATAGAATCTTACCAGCCAAGCACGTACGTCACTCGAAGATTCTTTAGAGTCAGACAAGAAGCGGAGTACTCGAACGTCAAAGAGATTGAGTGTACTTACTCTACACGTGCGATTTACCCAAAATAGTTGACGTAACTGTAGCTACGTTCGCTAACGATACGGATGTACTTGCTACAGCATCATCGATAGAAGAAGCAACCAGAAAAGTACAGAGTGCCACTGATAACATCCATCAATGGACCCAGAAATGGAAGAAAAAACTCAATGAGTCGAAATGTGTACTCGTGAACTTGACTTATCGA
Source organism: Zhengitettix transpicula (assembly GCA_037074705.1). Lineage (NCBI taxonomy): Eukaryota > Metazoa > Arthropoda > Insecta > Orthoptera > Tetrigidae > Zhengitettix > Zhengitettix transpicula. The sequence continues at coordinate 41,729,811 of CM073590.1, forward strand.
AAATTGAATGCAATATCCACAGTGAATATTAACGGCGTTGTTCTAGCATACGCCAACACCACTAAATATCTAGGCATGACATTAGACACAAAGTTGAAATGGAAAGAGCACGTGAAAATATAACGCGAAGAACTCGTACGAAGAATGCGAGAACTATATTGGCTCCTGGGACGACACTAAAAAAAAAATTTCAATACAAAACAAAATACGGGCATACAACCAGATTCTCAAACCGATCTGACTTTACGGCATCCAACTTTGGGGATGTGCAAGCGTTACCAACGTCAACAGAATCCAGACGTAGCAAAAGAAGGTGCTGCGAATCATCGTAGACGCTCTGTGGTATGTAAAAATACTGGCATCCTTGAAACCTAAATTCCCTTTTATTAAATGGAAATCAAAAGAGCTGCCGGAAAGCATGAAGACCGTCTTCATCGACACCCCAACTCAGGCGTCCTTCGTCTACTCGACAACACAAACTTACACCGCCGACTTAGGAGGACAAAACCCTTCGAGCTAGTGTAGTGACTGTTAAAGAACATGTGGTGGGCTTTCTCTAACTTTTAGATTTAAAGGGTAAATTTTAATATTATTACATTTGTCGGGCGCCATCTGCAAAGAAAATACTCTCTCGTAGGATGAAATAAAATATTTAATTAATAAAAAAAACAAGAATTTGGGGATGTCTTTTCCTCTCCATTTTTGAACTAAGGTTCCCACAAGCCGAGGCACCTCGGCCTGTTCCGAGAGGTGTATGTTTCAGGGTCACAGACCTTGGACATACGGTAAGAGTTGTCCGCTATCCCGATTGGAATAGTCGGCCAGCTGCCTCCTAAACTAGTCGAGGCACGGAGAAGGGAATGCTGCGTCCCCACAGCAAACTCCTCTCCCGAAGGGCGTGGGACAAGCACCCAATGCCCGACCTACCTGATGCAGGTTTTTCTAAGGTTTTCCCTGCATTTCTTTAGGCGAATGCCGGGTAGGATCCATAAAATATTGCCCGGGGGCCCTAGTTAACTCTTGGCGACCTTTCTCTACCCTTCCGCATCCCCCCCACCTTTCAGATCCCTTCCTATGCTATTAAAGGGGATTGCCACCATGTGGATTACCCTCATGTAGCCTGTTACCCTAAAAAAGAAGATTCTAACAAGCTGTCTGCGAGGGGTATTCTCTCGCAGGCAGTACCTGCGAGGGATGTTCTCTCGCAGGCAGAACCTTGTAGGAGAGACAGGAAGGGGCTACTTTTGGGGATGCCTTTTCCTCTCTCCGTTTTTGAACTAAGGTTCCCACATGTCGAGGTACCTGGGTCTGATTTGAGAGGTGTATGTTCCGGGGTCGCATACCTTGGGCATACGGTAAGAGTTGTCCCCTTTTCCTATTCGGCTTACCAGATCTGCAGCTCGGACAGGGTCGACTCTAGTTGGCGAAAGTAGCTGCAGCAGCAGACGGCCGAGACTACGTGCACACCCAAATTGCATATCACCGACTCCCCGCTGATGGTCACAGACTGATCTTTTTGATGGTCACAGGTCGCTCTCTCTCTCGAGAGCGGTGTCCCTCTCGGTCCCCAAAAATCAGGAGCTCCTCATTGGTCCTCATCTACACGTGACCCATACTTCATTCTATTTTAGGACCATACCTTCCCGGTCATCTACCCTTTTCTTGACCGACCTTGTTTGCGGGACCTGCGGATTTTCCTAATCCGTCGCGCCATTGTCTTCTGTCGGCTGCTTGGCACCGGCAAGCCACGTTTCCATGCTTCCAGGCAGAAATTTAGACAAATCTTAAAAAATTAATACTTTATGTACAAGTTGAATACCAAAAGCGCACCATAAACAAATCAAGTGCTTGGAGTGATCTCCCGTTAGAGCCTTGAAACTTCGAACGTCACTGGACGGACAATGGTATTATAATAATTAGACTTAATACGAGATGTAAATTGATGACGCACAAAAATTTTAGTGCCTGGAAATTAAAAAAAATTAAGGTTCCTTTGAAAGTATTATAACTAGAATTGAAAAATTCAGTGTCTGTAATATAGTTAGCAGATCTCATAACTCTACTCATAGGCGCCGTATAGGAAACATAGTTATATCTTTTATAACTAGTATTAAAATAAGGGAAATCTATAACAAGACGGGCTGTAACTTTGAACCTATCTTGACTTACCAAATGAGGGGACTTTACTAAATAATAACAATACAGTACAAAAATAACACATTAGTATTTCTACGATCACACAAAGAAAATAACTTTGGAAAATGTCTTACAAAACTATATTTGCTTAGCGTATGTTGAATTCCTAATTTACTTTCTATCAACCAACTTGATGAACATCATTTAATTTTTTTCAATTTGCATTTTTTAGTTTGCGGGCTGGTTTCCTGCTCCTGCAGGCTTACGGATCCTGGTCCATAATGTTCTTGTTGAGTCACATTGTACGAGATACGTCTCCCCTCGAAGATGGGATAATTTCTAATTTTCTTGACGTGATACTCAAGTCTGTCTAAACTAGTAAATAAACAATTCAACGGCTTAAATTACTGCGATAACATTTTAACAAACTGTGAACTATCAGCATGTCCTTTTAATACCTCCTTAGCACTAAGAACAAACAACTGAAGAGAGTTGAAGAGACGGAAGAATACTCAGTCTAATTCTATTAGTCTTCGACTACAGTAATTTAATTTATTTAGTGGAGATGTCTTTCTTCGTTGAAGTTACAAGTGTAACAATATTAAACTGTAATACTTTTATTTATTTGAACAAAAGAGACCACGGACTTGAAAGGTAGACGAGCCAACAAATAAAGTCATTACCAACTGTATTAAAGCTACCTTACCATTGTGTTTAATAAAGTCGCACTTAATTTTAATTGCAAAGCCCGGTGGAAAATTCGTACAGTGATGTTGCATAAACTATATAACAACATTAACATAAAATGTTAAAATAAATAGAGAGGAAAAAATAGTCCAATTACACTTAGAAACCTTTTTACTTAATACGAATAAAGATTAACTATCATTAAGACTATAAATGACGTCTCTCCACTTCTCACTGACATTCTTTGCAATGCTTTACAGATTTCAAAAATGTACTAATAGAAATTATTATTTTTACAATAAATCCGTAATGTTTTTGTGGTTTGTTTCATACTGTGTGGGCACGCCTTAAGCACATTTGCAGACAGACTATGCCAATCCCGAATACTTCTATTTAGGAATACAAATTTTCCTATATCAGTTTCCTTTTTCCTCTGTCTAATCTTGTACGAATGATCGCTTTTAGATAAGTAAGTTGGAGGTGAAAGCAAACTGTTTACATTTCTCCAGTGCGTTTCGTTTTTGTGTGCTCTGAATAATGCACAAGGTCTTATTCTACTTGTTTCTGTGCCTTGGCCTTAATCGTCTGTGTAATTTTTATAAAAATTCAAGAATTCGAAGTCCTTTAATAGCATAGGAAGGAATTTGAAAGAGTGGATTCGGAAGGGTAGAGGAAGGTAGGCTAATCTGTTCATCGTTTATTTTAGCGTATCTTTACGTAAAACAGCAGATCTTCCGGTTATTTTATTAAATTTATTTCTGTTCCTCTTATAAGTGTATGTTGGCCAGTCCTGGGGAAATTGAATGCAATACTGATTTGACAAGAATTGCTCTCACGCACACAAACATCCTTGCCCACGCTGGGATTCGAACGGGAGACCTCTGTGATACGAGGCAGTCGCGCTGACCCCTACGAAAGTGTAAATTACTCCCAAAACACAATTAATTTTCTTTGGTCGATAATAAAAATGAAACTCCATAATTGGTGTTTTTTGAAGCTTAGTAGGACTATTGAAAGATGGTGCGTACCAAAATAAACTTGTTACGATACCAGAACTATATTATATTCGTATGTCCTTAGAGACATAACCTAGATGTTGATAAGTTGCTCTAAATACAAATTATATGCATACAACAGTCTGTAGTGTAGGTAACTAAAGCTTTCGGGAACGAGCTCAGATGCTTAAGTGCTTATAATTAAACATTTGAATCTCCAAACGAAGTTATTATTAAAAACTCATAAACGATTTAAGAAAATTCAAAGCAACGAAAAGTGCAGTATACCCATATTATTTATGCCTATATTGATTTAAGGAATTGTATCTTCCCATATTCCCACATTGTTGACCCGTACCTAAACTACAGAGTTCTAAAATATGTTAGTGATATGGAATAACTTGAGATGTTGAGAATTAAAGTAGCTGAAATAGTTGTATTATTAAGTATAAAATACAAAACATTCATGAAATGTAAATAGAAAATAAAATTTAGAGGAAATAATAACATTAATTCGTGTTGAGTAATTTATTATCTTTAACTGGACTTTATTATGTGTATGTCGTACTTGTCCGTTGTTTGTCGAACATGATAAAAGTTTTTGTTGTTGTTAATATTTTGCTGTAAACTCTAATACGTAAATGTATACAAAAGTAACCCTAAAAGTTTATCGATACATTGATGATACATATATATCACATTTATGAGGGTTAGTTCTGATTGTATGAAACCTTCAGCGTAAGAAAAATAATATATACGATATATTATTAAGTTAGACTGATTATTAAATTGTCGATATAGATTAATATTTTCCCCTTTGCAGATAATATATTTATTCGGTTTTTAGTCACCTAAAAATATCCTGTTCATTTAATTTCAACAATCGTGGCAACTGCAGTATACCACCGTCTAAGTAGGTAATTAAAGTTACATTAATTCGTTTTTCTTTATTACATAGGATGATAAGGATCAGAAAACAATAAATTCCAGTTCCATATGCAAACGAATACTACTAGGTGACGACTCAGATGTAGAACTGACCCAATTTATACTTTTTTTAAATATAGGCAACTAGAGACGTTTTTTATAATAGCATGTGAAACGATAGAAATGGGAGGTGCGAAAAGGGAATAAAATATCCCAGGGTTAACTACGGCTCCAATGCTACTGTTTAAGTTTAAAACTCAGTATTTGTCGTCATGTGATGAATCCCGACTTCATGCCTCGACCAGGTTTGCATACAACCTTCATCCTTAACTTAGGTGTCTCGGCTTATGGAAATCTTATTTTAACTACTGGAGGTTTAGAACCAGAGTAGAAAAAGACACTCTTGGCGAGAGGGTAACCTTACAAACGACCGAGTATGCGCACAAAGCAAAACTTGACGAGGAACTAAAAGAAAATAAACATACTACGAAAAATTATTCATACACCTGAAGATCTGACATGTTATGGAAGTAAAATGTGTGACTGGTTTCCAATAAAAATATTTTGAAATTGAAGGTATGATAATCGACGAATAGATACTAATCAGAAAAATTACAGGGCGTTTATGAAGAATTTAGCGAATAGATTTCATTTTTAATGTTTAAAATATTACTTCAACGTAAGGATATAAGTAAATATTTCATGATTAGTAAGATGATATTTGCACATATGTTGTGTAACAAAAGCAAATCTGAAACGGTAGTGCACAGTATAGCGCGTTATTGAGTATAGGCGTCTTTTCACTGATTATACTGATATTTTAGTCAGTTTGTTTAATCGCGTGAGAAACCATGTTTGCTGGTTTTTTCAACATCAGCAGAAAGTACCGTTTGGTGTCAGTCAGGCTGAGGATTATAACTATACCTCCATCGGGGGGTTTTCCCGTCCGCAAACAGCAGCTGCATTGGGTCTCGCTGTTGAAATTCTCTACGTCAGATTGTGGTTGGTTCATAACAAATTAAATGGACCAATAGAGAAACAGTTGGTCTCACAGGTCGGGAGAAAGGAATGCTTGGAGGGCATTCTGACTGGAGAGGTGGCAGTGAGCAGTTGCTCTTGGTTTTTCAAGAATTTATCAGCGAGACTCTACCAGATACACCAAATCGATGACGAGCTGCGACGGTCGTCGCTGTGTTGCTGAGACCCTAGTCTGGTAACCAATATATGTATCATGGTTGCGTAGAGCACTTGGTATAAATTTAGTTTCTCGGGCCTAGTTTGCCACAACATACCTGAGTTTTCATAACCGGCTAGTCGGGGCAAAAATTTATATTTATATTTTTAATAAATTAGCTATGTATGGAATGGGTTGTCGTTTTCCCTAATACTTCCGCCTACCGCAGGTAAGCTGTTCCAGGAATCGGACTGCAGGAGACATGCTACGGCTGGTAGCGAAGGGAGTGCCACAACAGAAAGAGCAAATGGTCGATTCTGAATTATAACTATACACTTTTATTTTTAAACTTAGGGTGCCAATTTGTAATACATATTACTGAGATATTAAAATGATTGGATGTTTTAGTAAGAAGTCCAGATTTTAAAATAGACAAACAAATCAATTTACTAACACACAATTTACATTTACACAAGTAATCAAATGAATTTTTACAACAGTTAGTAACTAATGTTTTACTGTGAAATTTAATCTTTCTCGGGGTCGTTTACTGGGCCTTTAATAAAACAGATACTTGTTAATCAATTTTTACAATGCAATAAAGAAAACATACAATAACCAAATTCGAATTCTGAAATCTGACGATTATACCTTTACTTAAATGTTTAAAACTATGAATACTGTGAAATATTAACTTACAATCTCCGGTAATCTATGTAATTTGGTTCACTCGCATACTAACACTCACTCACTTTATACAGGCCATAAAGAGGACCAAGTTGTGCACACACTTTATACTGAACACTTTCGTCAGTACAACTACGCAGATTGTTCACGTAACAGCAGACTATTACCACATGACTGCAACCTTCTCACGATGACTTACGATGACTAACTTGGCCGAATGTCCACCGACGAACTCTTATTTATTTCGGCCACCTATCGTGGCCGATGGCTACGTGAACCACCACCGACGATCGCTGCTAATAGACTGATCCCTTTCTTCTTCTAATAACGCCTTATATCTCTTTCTTTTGCGCACTTCACCACGAAGCCGTGTGCACTTCTCCCCACACCCTCGTCTAATTTGCCATCTGTCTCTCAATCATCCTCCCATTACCTCGTCGTTGTGTACAATTCGTGTGATGTCCAACTACGACTCACGTCGGCCTTTTGCACACCACCCCACAGAGTTCGGATGCACTTTCGCCCCTCTCCACAGAGTTCGGACGCACTTTTTCCCCTTCCCCACAATGTTCGGACGCACTCAAGAGTTTTGGGTGCAATTCTTCACACCGCACCACAGAGACGGGTGTACACACACTAAACTCACCGTATTTTAATTTTCCATCTGTCGCTCAATTATCCCATCATTATATCCTTGGGTACAACCTGAGTGCCTCCTACCGTTGACTACGCGAGTCCAAATATTTGTTTATTAATTAATGATTTCTTTTAATTACCACAATATATATATATCGTAATGAAGTGAATTCGGTTTAGTTTTTGGTATTGTAAGGACGCGAAAGCATATGTGAAGACTTGCCATGAATGCCAGCTCTGGAAACACCGAAATAAGATGTTTGAAGGGCCCTCCCATGCTGTGATTACACGACAAAAGGTTGAGATTTTATACATTGATATCCTCGGACTCTTAGAGTGAAGATCCGTAGCGGCATCTTGTGCATATGGTTGTACTTAAAGCATTTTCAGAATACGTACGGCTACACCCTTTAAAGAATGGAAGAATGCTGCTCTGCCTCAACGCGATTTTGTAGAAGGAGATCCCATGCTGTGGAAAGTCAAAAAGTTAGTACTTGTGATTTTGGGGCTGAGGCAGCTAAGGCTATTGCGAGACTCACGAGTTTGACTGCACCTAGGCAGATCTAGACAGAAAGATAAAGAAAGGGGATTTAGGTATGATTAAGAACTTAAGAGAGCCTGATCCGATCAACAATATGTGTGCTAAATTTTTACCTGTTTTTGACGGTCCCGTATAAGGTGATTAAAGCCACTGAAAAGAACTTTTACTGCAAAAAGGGAGCGGTCCCATTAAAGTCTTCAACTTTGCAAGTCTTGTTCCGTGTGTTGCAAGACAGCTCGATTGAGCATTTTTTTATTTCTTCTTAGTTCTAGTTTAATTCGTTGTGTCATATGTTTTTACTTGTGTGAAAATCCTCGTGATAGCCTTGGACATGGACATAGGCACATTTGGTACAATTTTTTTTAGGGTAACAGACTACATGAGGGTAATCCACATGCTGGCAACTTCCCTTTAATAGAATAGGAAGGGATTTGAAAGGGGGGATGCGGAAGGGTACAGGAAGGTAACCAATGGTTATCTAGGGCCTCCGGGCTATATTTTAAGGATCCTAGGTTTCCTGAATACAGCATGTCCCAGTTTTCCTCCAGCCCAAAAACGGCAATGTTCCCCTCGTCTCTATCTCCATTGTAAATTTAATGTTGTTGTTAATATTATTTAAATGTCCTAAGAATTCGGATAGAGAATCAATTCCGTGGCTCCAAATGGCAAATGAATCATCTCTCGAAAAAAGCATTCCGGTCTCTTTTCTGCAGCTTCTAAGGCTTTTTCTTCAGAATGTTCCACTTAAAAATTGGCCACTACTATGGAAAGCGGTGAACCCATCAGTCTGTTCGTAAAACTGTTCTTGATATTTAAATTATGTGGTGTAAGCACGTGTTCTAACAGTTTATCAATATATAAAGGGAAAAAACACTTTTCAGTAACCACAGTGTCTCCGCCTTGGAGAACAAAGAAATCACATCGAAACTGACTAGCAAGACATCAACTTCCAATTTGCTTAAAACGTTATGAACAAATACCGCGGAATTATTAATATGATGTTTACACTTTCCAACTCAGTTTGGTTTTTGGTATTGTTAAGAAGCGCATGTTAAGAAGCAACAACCGTCAGACAGTCAGACAGTCGGTAGCTGAGGAGACTCTATCCCGGAGGTGGTTGCTGAACAGCAGGTGTGACGTCACCTGCACGCAAGGAAATGTTTACAGAAATGTAAAATAAGATGTGCCGAAATTGATATCTAATGTGAGGTTATATCACGTGGTTTTTTATTCGGAAATATTTACTGCCTCCTATTAAAATCCCTGTGATAAAAATGTTTTAAATTCACCAAGCTTGTAATTTTATTTCTTTTATTAACACACAATTTTTGAATAAATTAATTTTGTATTTTCTATTAAACTTTGAATTAATAAATGTTTTGAAATTTTAAATAATTTATGGAAATTAAACCAATGTTAGTTAACATTAAAATATACAATTACATGAACATGATTCAATTTTCGCCTGTAATAAATATTTTTACCATATATCACGTGTCACCCCAAACAGATTTTATTAATCGACTTAAGAATGGAGAACCGTTGAGAAAAAAAACAAATACCATGTGAATAACACGAATAAATAAACAAAAAGTATCCGTATTTATAGATTCTTTCCATTTGAATAACAGTCTTCGTATGCGTAGGTAATCACAAGCCAATGAACCGGCAAAAGTAACTAAGTCCCTAATTTGGGTATCATTACAATCATAATCATTCTCCTATTCTTCGACATTACTATTCATTTTACCGCTCTCCGAATTACCATTGCAGTTTCGGGCTTATGTAATTATAATAACATTTAATAGGTTTAATGTTCTAATAGTGTAGTTATCTTTCTTTCTTTCTTTCTTCGTTTAGTCTCCTTTCCTAGCCGTTCTGTATAATCTCTCCATCTTCTTTCGTCTCACTCTCTCAATTTTCATATTACCATCTAGTTTTTTTAGTATGCCTCATTTTCGTTGACAATTTTTCATACTCAACCATCCTCCCGCTATCTTGAATATACACTTTGTTCGTATTCTGTCACGTTTCTCTCCCTCCCTCTCTCTCTCTCTCTCTCTCTCTCTCTCTATATATATATATATATATATATATATATATATATATATATGTATACCTTTCTTCCTTCACTTCTCAAACTCATTTATGCAAATATTAGAAATAGTTTTAGCACAAGACAAGGGAAACTCCCTTACAATTTTTTTCCCTCTCCTAATAGAGACAAAGAAAACAGAAGACAAGGCTGAAGATATTCGTAAGCTGCGAGTTCTGTGGTTTCCTATGCTATAAGGGAGGAGTTTCCACTATGTAGATTGCCCTATACATAGCCTGTCTACACCTAAAAAAAAGCTGCGAGGTCTGTGGTAGCTGTTAGCTCTCGTAGGCAGAACATTTTAGGAGAAAAGGAAGGGGCTGCCTTTTGGGATGCCTTCTTCTCTCTGCTTTTGAACTAAGGTTCCCACACACAAGGCACCTGAGCCTATTTCCGGGGTCCCAGACCTTGGGCATACGGCAAGAGTAGCCCGCTATTCCTATGGGAATATTCGACCAGCTGTCTCCTAAACTGGTAGAGGCATGGAGAATGGAATGCTGCGTCACCACAGCAAACCCCTCTCCCGCCATCGGAAGAGCGTAGGACAAGTATCTACTGCCCGACCTACCTGATGCCGGTTTTCTACGGTTTGTCCTGCATCACTTTTAGGCAAAATTCGTCTCGTAGATGATAATACTGCATGCATTACGTACTCAAGTAATATGTCCTGTTCTCACCATACACTAAGTGCTATTACCCGCAAAATAGTTGCCCTCAAGTACGAAAATGAAATCATATTACATTTCATTTTATGCTAATTGGGGAATAGTGGTCGAATCCGATTTTCGTTTTGTGCCATATAAAGTATTTAATTTTAAAAACAATATACATATATAATGTTATATTATTAATATTTTGTGTATAAGGTTGTGTTTGAACTGTCCCGGCGTTGGTAGCATAGCTCCAGACAGGCGCATTGATTGCCTGGGCCCCACGCAGTCACAACATGGCGCTCCTTTAAAGTGGACAGATGTCCCGTCAACACCAACACACTACAGAAACATTTCATTCATGAATGTCCAGTAGCTTAAGATGCATTGTTTACTTGAACATAAACAGAAGAAATCAGTTAGAATTGTACAGCTTGCAGGAGGTGTTTGATAAATAAAACGTTTAAGAAGCAACCTTAACTTATTCTCTGTTTGAGAATGATACTAGAGCTGCTTTCAGAAACGTTGCATATTTTAGACGAATTGCAGCAAGAAATATGTTTTAATTCGTTCTCACATGTTAGGAATTTTTCTAATGACTTAGGACATTTTTCCATATCTTCAAATTTATTATTGCACTTAAGAAACAATTCTCGCTTGTCTATAACAACTGTAGAAACTTTATTAACGAGAAGGATCCATCGCGTTAACGTGAAGGAAATATAGGATTAGATTTAACTTCACCCTAGATATTCCTACAACTGCTGCTCGAAGTAATTCATTACATTCATTTAAAGAATAAATTTAAACACTGCATAATCGAAAATACTCTCAAATCAAATATTAGTTTTTGTAGTTTATTAATAGTTCTTAAATATTTCTTCAGTGCTTCAAGCATTCAATGAAATATGAAGGTTATGTCAGTCCATTATTAAGTTCCAAATTGATAGAAAACCAGGTATGTTATTTTTAGAATTCATGAATTTACGTTATGCAATATTTTTCAGAATTATTAATTATAATAATGACTTCTTTTCAAAATAAATGTTAAAAAGATCAGCCTATTAGTCAGAAAAAATTTTTATTACCAAATTTAAAACATAATATTTAACAAACACAACGATTAAATCCTAATTGAGACATCATCAGGTGTACAAATACATTTAATTAAATTAAGTTATCTAGAAAAATTTAAGAAACTACATAATAATTTTTAATACGATTATGTAAAAATATAATTTGTAGTCAAACAATTTATTATAAGAAAATAAATATTCACAAATTTCTAACGTGAGGAATTTCGCAAAGGTTATATTTATACATAATTGAATTAAAAGTTGTCATGTATGTAAGAATTTGTTTCTTAATTTTTTTATATTATAATTGTAATTGTATACCTGAAGATGTGTGAGTCACGGTTGAAACGTTTTAAATTTGATAATACATTTTCAGATAATTTTTCATATTTATTTTTGTTGTTTATGATAATTGTTATACTTTTAATTTTATGCTAATTAAATATAAATATTCACGTAAAAATATGTGCAAAAAACGACACAAAAATAGAACTCGTTTCGTGAATACAATCCGAAACCAACATTTTGTATGTTTATTCGGCCACGATTGGTTAGTACTGAAAATCATTACATAGTTAGCTTTATTTGGAGGAAATTGGTTGGTTTTGGAATAATATTTGTATACTATAAAAAGTTTTATTAGGGTGGTCTGAAATAATAATTTACAGAACATTAACTATCATTATAACATTTACATATATATGTATGAGGCTAATATTGGAAACATAATCAATAATCTTCATTTCAAGTTAATATATATATATATATATATATATATATATATATATATATATTACTAGCGTAATAGAAAAAATATTTATCTATAAATTTACGATATATATTATAGATTTAGTTACTATAGTAATATTTTCATACAACCATATCATTTCTAAATTTTCGTAATGTCATTCATAATGCACTGCAACATTTTATTTAATAGCGGTGTGCGAATGTTAAGTAAGTTTTTGTAATAGCAATGCTTCATTTTATACGAATTAGTCCTTAAGCAAATCAATTACCAATAGAAAAGAGTTGGTTATTTTTTATCTGATTGAATAATAATACATTCCATTCAAATTGTCTCGTGTCAAAAATTACGGTTGTTATAGCTAGATTCGAATCTAGATTAACAGAATAGAAAACCGAGGTTAAATCTTCACTCACGATACGAATTGTATACGATAAACAAAATTATGGCTATGATAATACTATATTTGTCATTTTAGTATTTAGTTTTTTAATTTTGTAAGATACGGCTCTCGAATACTTCCGACCCAACCCGAGTAGTTACTCTAAATACCAGTCAAATCCTAACAAGCTTCAATTTAGCAAACCACGATGAAACAAACGATCAGTAGTGAAATCAAGGGTGACAAATTTGGTAGTATGTCAAATAATTCTTAAAGGAACACTATTTTATTTTAAACAATTTAATTATTGGCCAATTTTCAGATTAACATATACGCTCAGCTTCAAACATGCTTATTTAACGAACTTTTATTTAATGTAATTCAAATAGTATATATTTTTATATTAGTATATATTATGAATAAAACTTCTTCTGTCGATGTTAGTTAATAAAGAATTTTTCAGTATTTTTCAATGAATACATAGTGACTCAAGCCAAGTTTTCATAATTAATTTTAACTTTAATCTAAAATACTTTATTTCAGAAAACCATTTAAATTAGCAATACAATGCAGAAGGTAATGCTATTAGTTTTTACTTGATTCAATAAGAACAGAAATAATTATGAAGTAAGATATTGACTTAGATAATATTTTTGAAGTTCAGCGTCAGAGTATTTCACATATCACTAAATACATTATTACTATATGGACAAAACTGTTACGTTGTTTTCGTACTTTTTAAACTTCAATAATTATAAATCTGTGATCCATCCCCTTGTCCCTTTGGCAATCAACGCACTTATTTTGTATAATAATGAATAAACTTTCTCTATAATTTATCACAAATGTGTCGCAAGAAGATATTGGTCCTAGATCTTTGTTGATATACAGATGTCATTTCAAAATAGCGGATGAACTCTTCTCATTTAATTTTAATTAATATATTGGAAAAGGTAACCTGGTGCGCTGTAGCGGCATCATCACCGCCTAGCATCACAGAGGTCCCGGGTTCGAATCCCAGCACGGACATGGATGTATGTTCTAGTCATGTTTATGAAAACTGGTGTTAAGGCTGAAGGACACATTGAACACGTGCAACTCCAAAATTCATAATGTATCATGTAAGATGACAGTCTGGCACTCAATTGTCTGTAGAGCCAAGAAAAAAAGAAAGAAACATTTTGGAAAAAGAATTATAATGTGAAAAAGAATATTATCACTCAATTTAATGTGCTATAAATGCACAAATTATAACATAAGTAACAACACCATTTGAATTGAAACGTTACCTGAAAACATAATATGATATCGTGAGGCGAAAATAGCAGCAACATATTGACCCCCCCTCTCTCTCTCTCTTTATATATATATATATATATACAAAAATGGTGTTATAAATTACAATGCGCGATTAAGATATTTTTTCTCTATTTTAAGCATGAAAATGTCGACCGGACCGGGAATCGAAGCCCAGCACCGCCAGGCGATGCTCTAACCACTGAGTTGTAAATTGTATGTGAGCCGAATTGAGGTCTATTGAGGAATTTCGTTCCGGATCGGGAGTGGACAAGGATAGCTTTTAAACTGCAACTAAGGAGTTTGTGGAATTCGTATTGTGACAGTGCGATGTAATAACGGATTTCCAACATTCATGACAGCGCCGTGTTATGTGCGGACGTGAAATGAGCGGACAAACCGATATCGTGCGATAAAGGACAGACCCTTCTTCCCCCATACCCTTTCCCACTTCTTGGCCGCTGAGCGAGCAAGTAGAAATTTTCGAAAGACTTAACTTTTTCTAAGTCAAAAGGCAGGCCAGCATTTAAATAAACATAAATTACAGATACAAGATTGTTACGTTCTGATGTGGACCTTCAACATACATATAAAGTCCAAACTATTAATTTATAGATATAAGAATACAATTTATCGTAGATTTAACAACGTAAGTTTAAGTTGATTAAATATCGATAGTAAGCAATTTGGACATAAATACATGCAGAATAATTTTTAAATAAATTGATGACATGCTTAATGTATAACATTTCAGAAACTTAATCTGGATTTATAATTTCCACCTGCATCTAAGCATATTTGGTCCAGAGGAAAATATTGTGATTGTAGGAGGAGTGAAGATTACGTAAAAAAATTTAGGCGTGGCACGAAAAGGCAAAAATTTTAAAAAGGTCTGCAGGGAATCAGAGTACAGTTTTTAAGGAGTTTTCAGATAGTTTTGATGAAAGTTAGTTATGGACAGTTTTGGGGGAGAAGGCAGCTGAGAAAGATGGAAGGATTTAACGTGTAAAAGGTGGAGATTAAAGGTTCCTCGATCCTAATTATTCAAAGAAAGGTATTCTGAAAGTATTTTTCCAGTACTATGCTATGTTATAATTTTTTATATTTTGTATTACTTTATTTATAGTTTATTTATTTATTATGTAAATGTCTTTTAGAGTCATATATATCAGTTTATACATTTTTATGTTAATGATAATGTCGAAAATTAAATTACGTATGAATAATTTTTATTATAAAAATTACTGTAGTGAAGGATGAAATAGGTATGAAATTTTGTATTCAATATTTTTTAATTCACATATTATAAAGTTTATAGTTTCCTATTGATGCAATATTTGCAGTTCCATCCAAGATTTTGTGTCTCGCAATGCTTTAATTAGGGAAGCATTGGAAGTTCAGAATTTGCGGTCTAGAATGAAGATATCGCCGTTCGTGAGGTTAAGGTAGCAGGGATGAAACAAAAACTGTCTCTTGGATCAAACTTTGTTGTGTCGAAGAGGAATTTCGGCTAATTTATACCAAGCCTTTCATACCATAATTATATTAAAAGACTTTTTATGAGAAAGTACTGGATCGAGTTCCTTTGAGCACACTAATTTTATGATCTAATTCCGAGAAAAAAAAACATTGTCAAGATTTTGGATAATACAAAGCTATTCAACAATGTACAACACAAAATTATTATCGTCTCTAAGATGTATTACGTAACTCATAATGGGTTAGAAACTCATATTTTTTGGAAATCAACAAAAATGGTAATAATATGGAACTTTATATGCTATTAAAGAAATTAAAATGTTCACTACAGTTCTCATTTACCTACGAAATGCGGCGGCACCAATGATACCAAGCTTCAATTATATTCCGTGGAAGAGAGAAACATACAAAGTGAATTAATTTGCCGGTCGCAATAGGTAGTGCCAACAATTTGTATTTGAGGCTTATTTCTAATCAGACCTTTGATTTTGCAGCAATAGGAAGTTCACGCTGTAGTTGGCAAAGTGGGAATGTTTTACTGTACGAACCGTATCCAGATCTTTCGCAGACAATCAATTCGTGAAACTGAGATTTTAATTTTAACACAAACATATTTGTTTATTCTATATTTAAAAATGCGGAACAATAAAATACTAAAGTGTATTATATTCTGTGTTGTGTCGTATTCTCATGAAATATGAAAATGCTAAATTAGTTATTTGAAGCATATTCGTGACCAGATATGACATGTAAAATATATAATATTCAAATACGCTACTAAGAACTGAAAACGGTCGGAGATAAAAACTCAAAACAAGTGTTCTTTTGAGGTATATTAATCCAAATCTATTTCCAACTACGATTGTTGTGCCGGATGACGGGAAGTGCGTAATAACAAGTTGCGACAGTTGTTGAAAACTACTCACAGGTTTCAGATATTTTAAGCCCTTCCCTCTATCTCGCCTTTCCCATATATACAGCGACACAATGACAACCAAACGCACAATATGAGATTTCGTATTTGAAACATAACATGAAGTGCATTGTTAGAATTGTCCACCGACATGGATTAAAGCAGTCAGCATTACAGCTTAATTCGTTCACATGGCTCTGAGGTTATTTAACCTATTTCAACACACACAACGTCACAAAACATTCACGACAGCCAATGCAAAATGACAATCAGAATACGATAGTAGTTAGTATCCCGTTCTGATGCAAATACAAATGTGAGATTTTATGAGAATTTTTCGGTAGTTCATTAGGAGGTACTGATTTTAGCCAAAGAAGTTATTCATAGTAGATATGCAGGTTCCCTCAAAACGATCCAACTATTTCAGTTGGAAAAAAGTTTGAGAATTGCCGTCATCGAAGTGGGCGTCATTTCTTTTATATTTTGCGGGAGTTAATAAGGTTGGTAATAGATAACTTTAATAATAATTAATTCAATTCAATGACAATTTGTATTGGTACCAATAAATTATAATTACAAACAGTTTTTTTATTTTCACCTGACATATTTGCATCGTTTTGAGACACACTGATATTATAAAACTGATAAAACTCGTTAAAATAAATGAGCGTGGAACAACAAATGTGTAGAGGACAAATTCGGCTTTTCATTGCATATAAATGAAACAGCTCCTTCAATTTCGAGGTGTCTAATGAGTAATACCCCCATCAGACTATTGTCTAATTGAAATATTCACTATATACACAGTTACGCGGAAAATGTTAAATTCAAATTCCAAATTAATGTAGCGTATAACTAAACAGCGAGTGTGTAACGATAATTTAAGAAGTGTAACAGTTTAACTATATTATGTATACTTTTTCATTTATATTTAGTTTATTGGTTCTCGTGGCAGAATTCAGAAATTGGATTTCGAATACAATGTCCTTGACCTATGTGAATTGCTAATTCTGAGGCATATATTTAAAATAACGGAGTAAAGTGAATATTTGAGTTGGGAAGCTTTGCGAAAAGTTAGATATCTTGTAGTGTCAGGGAGCTATTTTCGGTCATGCCCAATAAGAGTCAAATATGCCCTCCGTACAAGGTGTATTGCTTGTAGCTTTTTGCATACGGGAAGGAGCGCTCGATATTTAAGATGAGTGTGTTTTGATTTTGATCCTACCGCAAAAACTTGCATGACATAGCAAATAAAAGGGATGCGAATCAGCAATCCTGATGTGTTCACCTTGTTTTTCCCAAGCGTTTGCCGGAAATACTGGGATAGACCCTCATTATTGACATCTAGGAAAAGGAAAAATGGCTCTGGAAACGTGGATTAAAAATATACGTTAATGAAGATCGTTTCAATAGGTTGGCCGTCTGGCAGTGAAATAATGGAGTGTTAAGTTTATGAAATATATTGGTAATATTGACCCTGAAAAAAATAATATGGACTACCGGTAACTCCACGGGGGTAAAATTGATATTTTGCGGGGGATAATAAGGTTGGTAATTGATAACTTTTATAATAATTCATTAAATTCAATGACAGATTAGCGACATGTGGCTTGCGCTCTATGTACATTTAATGGTCTTTTTGTACCACACAGAGGTAATTCGTTGTCAAGATGAAAAGTTTTAAACAGAGTTCATGAGCTCCGTGAAGAATTAGGATTGTTTTCTGAAATCCAGAAAACAAAAACAAAAAAACAGTTTTACTCAAAAATAAAAGGTCAAAAGTGTGTCAAAATTCTGACGTATCTTGCGGGTTTTTCCAGTGAAATTGACATGACATTACAAGGAAATATGACGAATATCTTGATAGTGTAGGACAAAGTCACAAGTTTTGTCCGTATTTTTTTTTATCCGTACTTTACCAACACAGAGTTCCAGTTGGAGATGTATCGATGTTCAATATATTGTTCTCGGAGCTCAACCGGGTTTTGCATAATTGTAGAACGTAACGTTTCGACGACTAAAAGCTCTGTCGTCATCTTCGCCTAGAAGACAAAGAAGATGACGACAGAGCTTTTAGTCGTCGAAACGTTGCGTTCTACAATTATGCAAAACCCGGTTGAGCTCCGAGAACAATATATTGAACAACTGCACCGGGAAAGGCTTCAATCTTTGATCATGTGTCGATGTTTATTCAACTATGTGAACAAATGTTACATGACGAAAATAAAAAATCTCGTTTGTAAATTCCATGGGTTCAGCATTTATCTGCAGCAAAAAATTCACTGAATCAATATTTACCAGACACGGATAATCGTCAGTCCAACTCTTGAATATTAATTGCTTTTTCTAATATTGCTGACAGCTCTAAGAAAGTTAATACTATTTGAGAATGGTTTCTCAACTTTAGTAACAATAAAACCAAAAGCAAAACATGACTTGAGATGCGCTTTAAGTGAAACTGAACCTAACGTTAAAAACTTGTGAATGCCAAACAAGACCAACCTTCTCACTGAATGTCGTTTTTTATAAATGGTATATTAAAATTGTAAGAATATATATTTTTGTGCAATTTATCGTGATTAATAAAGACTATAACACTTTAAAGGGGGGGATAAAATGAGCTTCTCTGATAGGTTATAGGTGTAACAGGATTGAAAATGTTAGGATCCGTGGATCTACTATGTAGCTCTTCTGACTACCGTGTAACTAAGACCAGTGCAATGTAGGAATTCAATGGTAGGTTCAAATGTTTATTCGGTTGAAACTCAGGCACCAAACTAACCACTCTAATCGACGTGATGACAGATCACAAAATATAATATTATATATTTTAAAACTGAGCTACAGATAGAAAAATAAGAGACTGCGGTCCAACGTTCTGTCATTTCTGTACGTTGGTTGTCTCAAGCCAGGAAGTTAAAAATTGATAAAAGACTGTGTGATTATCAAAAATTGTTTTCCATCCTGATAACGCATTACGAGAGTTGCAATAATCCTATCAGTGGGTTTAACTAATGGAAAATTAAAGAAAGATTACGTGAAAGAGAAAGAGTACTTCTGTCATTTATTTTTTCCAAATTATATTCTGATTACCGTAACCACCTTTGAAATATTTGATATCACGTAGTACATGGATAATAAATATACTATTCCCCGATATTTTAAAAACAGCATATTTCCCCGCATTAGTGTCTATTTAAAATAATATTTCCATCACACCGTAAAACATTCAACATTGCTGAATAGTTACGAATGATATTTTTGGCGATGCTTTCTCTGGAACCAGAATTATACGATTTATGAGGCGATGAGGCATGTCGATGCCAGAGTGAGGGTGAGGATTAGACGAAGTGAGAGAGGATTATACTGAGGTTTTCACTTCAGGAAAAGAGTATGTGTTACAAACATTGACCTACTCGGTTCACCCAACCTGAGACTATTATCTCAGATTAATGGATTCTTCATCATCCGTCTCTGCGGTCCCTTCTCCTCTTTCCACCTAAACAATCTGTTATCACATCGTCTTCATTCTCTATATCTCGTTCAGAAAACATTATTTAACATCTAGGACAATGAAAAATTCAAAAAATAACTACTAAACGCAGTATTGCCATTGAATATTAAATTATCAAGAAATGCATGCCAGCAGAGATCAGTAAGCTGTAAACAAAATTGTGGTAAGGTCGTTTATTGAGACTCAAGATTTCTTAAAAAATTACTATAATTTATTATTAATTTGGTTTGGTATAAATTTATTAACATTATCTTGATTCGCAAATAATTATACGGAATATTGTACATTTCAGCCGCACATATACAAAATGTGCACAGTTCAATTTGAAAATCTCAGGTGGAAATCGAACAAACTATAATGGAGTGACAATTGATATAATTTTCAAGAAAGGTAATGAAAGATAACTGTGAGATTTGCTTACGTAAATATGCAGGTGTCATCCGGAAATGGCGAGCATTTATTTCAGCTATGCAAAAACCTCCGTCGTCCAGCCAGTTGCAGCGTCCCGCTTCATGGCTGTAAACTGTGACTCTCTTCTAAACATCTGGACTGACCATTCAGTTACACTGCCCAGAGACCACCCGCTGCGTTGTCAAGACAAAAACTGTCCCTCCTGCTTCCCAGGAGTGCATTGTATACGCAAGCAAATTCTTTTCTCTATATAAAATTTTATACATCAAAAATAGTAATTGAGATACACGATCACACCACAATATTTATATGCGACTAGCTGGGTGCCCGGCGTTGCCCGAGATGTCATTTATCTATAACCCCCGATATGACTCCAATTTCGGCTGCTTTTGCGCAATTTTTATGTAACGCTACTCGAACCCTAATCATTATAATTAACTCTGAAAAATATTTCTTCAACGCAAATATCTGCCGTGTTTGCATGTTCCAAAATTTGCACCCCGCTACCCCTGCATCTGAGGGGTAAATGCCAATTTGAATGTCGTAACTAAACACAGTGACTTCCATAACCTTTGATTTGACTCCAATCTCGGTTGTATTCGCGTTATTTTACTGTAAAGCATCTCCACCCCAAACCCGAAGGGTGTCCTTTTCACAGGGCGTAGGGGATGAAAATTGTATTCAGATAACATTGGTAGAAACACTATCAATATCTTTGACCCCTAAAAATATTTATCCGACTCAAATATCGGCTGTTTTAGTATGTTTAAATATTTCCACCCCCGCTTCTGGGGGTGGAAGACGCGTCTCAGCCCGACAGTGTTTGTTTCCTGGTCGCAAAGAACACGTGTACGAAATTTGGTGAAAATTGCTCGACTGGTGTAGATTTGTATTTTATTTAGAAAACGTTTGTAAGGGAAATAGAAAAGGGCTGTTTTTAGGGTTTTCCCGGAAATTATTCGATTTTTTCTCGCCTTTTAAACCTTCCCTAGACCTCCACGAACATTTAAAGACTAAGATAAGATAAATCCGTTCAGCCGTTCTCGAGTTTTAGTGAGACTAACGAACTGCAATTCATTTTTATATATATAGATAGATTAGTAACCTAAGAAATAAGAACTCAATAACCAATTCCATTTTTGATTTATAAAGAACATTTGTAAAGACTTTGCCGTGCAGATCTAAATTGGGAATTGGAAATTTTTCAAATTAGTTTTATTTAATATTGTGGTTTAATTATTATATACGAGGATACGAAGCAATAGTGGAGGTTTGGAAATATTTCTCTTAAATTGAAGCATAAATTATTTCTTATATTCGTTTTTCCAGCCGGGTCAAGGTTGCGTTATTTTACTTCGAAAACACGTACAGCTTGCAAACGAGGAAGATCAGAAACGAATCTCCGCCTGGCGTTGTCATGGCACTCAACAAAGGACTTTCCTTATAAAAAGCCTGCGCATAATGATGGAAATTGTTCCTAGGCTTCCAATACAAGTTTGCAAACAAACTGGTACACTTCGTAGAGAGTGTATTGTAATTCTGCGAGGCACTGTCATAAAAGCTACAATAGCTTATTAATCTACGTCGCTGGAACCGTTTTCAGACTCCTGCGTGCTAACACTGATACAATAGTCTGTCGGTGTGATTTCAGCTCTAACACCTAACATGCCGATGCCACGAAACTCGGCTTCAACTCTCTATTCAGATTTCATTAGGCAACTGTTATATAAATAAAATTTTCTAAGCTGGATATTACTATTACTTTTAAACTGATACGCAAAATAAATTTCACTATACAATTCACGTATCTGTTCAAATATCTGGATTTAATTAAGTAATTTCTCTTTTATTAAATTGGAAAAAATATTACTTGAACAAAAAATACCTTACGAAAGTTCATTGTCACATCATTATAAGGAATGCAGCTATAGTAAAAAGGTGAACAATTGAAACCACTAATACGTTCAAAGTGTATGTCGATGGACATTTATTTCTACAAATGGAAATTTTATATTCAAAACACCAACTCATAATTGTAATGAAATCAAATCAAATAAAAATTAAATTATGAACATTTATATTTATTGATACCATTTGCCAAATGTGGAAAATGCACAGAATCGTGTCGTAGATTTCCTCAGTATGATGCAAATTTTCTAAGAACCACCACTTAAA
This sequence comes from Zhengitettix transpicula, assembly GCA_037074705.1. NCBI lineage: Eukaryota > Metazoa > Arthropoda > Insecta > Orthoptera > Tetrigidae > Zhengitettix > Zhengitettix transpicula. Next base: position 41,752,333 of record CM073590.1, read on the forward strand.
TGTTGTTTCCTTTAAATTAATCATCGATTGTATAAATTGTACAAATGCTATTTTTCTTTGAATAATAATAAAATAATAAAAATAACATTTTTGATTTGTTCAAATTATATTTTGATTGCGCTGATTATGCCGCCACTTTACGGCCACCTCTCTCCCGCCATCGGAAGGGCGTGGGACAAGTCCAAATGCCCGACCTACCTGATGCAGGTTTTTCTAGGATTTTCCCTGCATTACTTTTAGGCGAATTGCCGGGTAGGATCCTTAAACCATAGCCCTGGGGCCCTAGTTAACCCTTGGCTACCTTCCTCTACCCTTCAGCAACCCCCTTTCAAATCCCTATTAAAGGGGAGTTGCCACTATGTGGATTACCCTATACATAGCCTTTCTACACCTAAAAGAATAATTTTACATAGTATGGATTACAGATTAATAATCATTTCTTGAGTAAACCAGAAAGAAAATAAAAAATGGAAATATGTAGACGAGAAAATTATACAGTTATACCACTAGATAAATATACAACAGAAAAGTATAATTATTAATTAAAAATATTTAAAAACATATTGTCGGAAATGTACTGAATAATATTGAAAAATTACGCACATAAATTTATTTAATATCTACATTTGAACAGGGCCAGCAAATGGACAGAAACATGTTGTAAAATTAATTTCATAAATAAGAATTTTTTCGACTTCCACATCTGCTTATTGGACATCAATCTTTCAGCCATTAAGATACTACTTATAATTTTTAATCATTTACATCTCTGCACATACGCGTTCGGATGTCACTTAATAGCAAAGCTAATCTCTGTTTTTATTTCAAAAATTAAAAAGGGATATTTTTAATTAGAATTATTTATTCAACGGCGCTTAAATAAGAAACAGTTCACATTATTTGTCAATTTGTTAATTATTATTAGATATTACGTTTTCCATACATACTTATGTTAATGAAAGCTTCAAGAAAATGGATAGTAATACAGGATACTGAACATAGAATTAATTTCTTAGTACGAAAGTGAATGAGTTACTCGTTTCAATTATTTTAAATGTTTTAATACCTCTGAAATTACATATTTTTAATTTATACCGAATATAAATAAATAATAATACAGTAATAGTTCGCGTACAACATTCACAATATTCTCAATATCAGAAGATAATAGTTTAAATAAATTATAAGTAATGCTAAGTATGTATAATATCTATTTTTAGTGATCCGTAAATATCTGTTCAGTTTTGAAGCGCTAATCATCAATTTTTGAAGTTATCGTGGAAATTTACCTGGATTATTCCTTAAATCTCTAATGTTGGCTGAAAGTTGGACAAGTAGAATAACTCCTACATACTCAATTCTTACATACTCCACTTCTCCTTTTGAAACAAATAATCTCGAAAAATTAGTAGACGTATATTTTAGTTTATTCCGTTCAATGAGCGCACGTCAGAATTTGGAACTTTAATTATTTAAATTAAATAAAATTAATTAATTAATAAAAATATTTTAATTAATTAAAATTAAAAATTATTTTAATTTTTAATAACAAATGACATCAATTCTTTCATAATTTGACATGAGATAGTGAGTGTTCCTAACTTATTATTCGCCGATATTTAATTACACTTTTTTACGTTGACGACATGCTACTGTAATTAAAAAGAATAAGTTTTTCATGAATTATTCCAAAAAAAATTTTTTTTTCGTGAAAATATGCTATATATAATAGCTTTGTAGTTTTTATATCTGCATATTCTGACTGAACAGACCGCTGTGCTAAATTGATTTATTCTATTATAAATTGCATGATTTTGCAAAATCAATACAACTATTGATGGTAGGAGTGCAAATCATAAATTAAAGCAGTTCAAATATTAATTTACCTGAGTTCTTAATTTCTTATTGTTGGCCGATAGTTTATAAAAAAATACTCCTAAATACTCCACTCCTCCCAGTGACATTGATTGACTGAAAATTCGTGTTTTTTTTTGTTTCTGTAGTTAGCTACCACACCGCTGACGCGACTGGGCATTATTTTGCGGTGTCGAACAACCCAACATCACCCCTCTCCGTAATCGCCTTCTAAGCCCAACAGGGGTTGCAATTATGCACAAACAACGTAAAGACAAATATTCTGAATTGAATTGACTGCGAAAAATATTAGGCAAACAAAATTATTTCTTCAACGCAAATATCTGCCGTGTTTGCATGTTCCAAAATTACAACCCCGACCACCCCAGCCCCTAGGGGTTACATACTAAGTTGAATGTTATAATTAAACTCAGTGACATACATAACCTTGGTTTTGGCTCCAATCTCGGATTAATTCGCGTAATTTTCCTGTAAAGGATCCTTCCTCTATTCCTAAGGGTTCTCCTTTACCATGCTATAAGCAAATAACATTGCTATAAATCTATAAATCTCTTTTACTCCTAAAAATATTTATCCGACTCAAATATCGGCTGTTTTATCAACTCTGAATATTTCCACCCCCACCCCTAATCGTGCTCCCATTTTATGCCGATAAAGATGGAAAATTTACACACACAACATTGAAATACTATTTTATTGTATATTTATTGTACGTTAGTAACCACCCTGATTTCTTGTTTCAAAATTTCCTCCCCTTAACTACCCGATCCTGGGGGTTAAATGACCAATTGAATATCATAATTAAACTCAATGACATCGATAACCCTTCTTTTGACTCCAATCTCGGTTGTATTCGCGTTATTTCCGTGTAACGCCAGCCACCCTCACCCTAGGGGTGCTCCTTTCCCATGCTGTAAGGGGTTACAATTATACTAAAATAACATCGGTAAAAATAATTTCAATATCTTTGACCCCATCCCATAAGTATGCTTCCCTCGCAAGCCGAAAGGGAAATTTTACAAACATTATCGGTAGATAAATTATCAATTCCATTGGCCTACACAATTAATTATTTAACGCAAATACCGACCGTTTAACATGTTAGAAAATTCTTCCCACAACAACCCCTTCCATCCCCGCCCCTGTGGGTTAAATGGCCAATTGAATGTTATAATTTAACTCAGCAACATCTATAACCATGGATTTTACTCCAATCTTAGTTGTATTCGCCTTATTTTATTGTAACGTTCCTCCACCACCATCCCTATGGGTCCACTTCTGCTACGCCCGAAAGGGGTTGAAGTTATACTCAGAGAACATGTAGAGAAATTTTATGAATCTCATTGATCCCGAAAAATATTTAGTCGCCGCATAAATCGGCAGATTGTCCATGTTTGATTAATACCACCCCCGACCAACACCGTCCCTGGGAGGTTAATTGCTAGTTGAATGTCGTTATCCATAACTTCGGTTATTTGCCTCCAGGCTCGGTTGTATTCGAGTTATTTACTTGTAACAGACCTCCACCCCCACCCCTAGGCTGCTCCTTTCCCATGCCGTAAAATGTTGAAATTTTACTCACATACGTTAAGACAAACACTATTAATCACTTTTACCCAGAAAATATTTATCCGATTCAAATGTTGGAATTTTTAGTCTGTTTGAATAACCACCCCAACTAGGGGGACTAAAACGGCAACTTGAATATCATATTTAAACTCACTGGCAACCATAACCCTGGATTCGAGTCCAATCTCGATTGTGTTTGCGTTATTTTTATATAAATTAGTTAAATGTCATAATTAAACACAGTGACAAATATAACTTCGGATTCGACTCGAAATTCAAATGTTTTCGTAATTTCATGTAATGCCACTCTACCCCTAACCCTTAGGGGTGCACCATTCCCATGCATAAATAAGTTGAAATTATAAGAAGATAACATGTGAAATTTTATGGATGCTATTGATCCCGAATTATATTGATTCGACGCAAAAATCGGCGGGTTAGTATGTTTGAAATTTTCTCTCCCTGCCATCCCCTTCTCATCACCGCCAATTCACACCCTCGCCTGCTTTAGTAAGTATAAATATTTCCACCCCCGCTTCTGGGGGTGGTAGACGCGTCTCACCCCGATAGTTTTTATTTCCTGTTCGCAAAGAACATGTTTACGAAATTTGGTGAAATTTTCTCCATGGGTGTAGATTTGTATTCTACACCCCAAACCCTGAGGGTGTCCTTTCCCCAGGGTGTAGAGGATGAAAATTATATTCAGATAACAACGGTAGAAACACTATCAATTTTTGTGGCCCCTTACTGAAATATCGACTGTTTTAGTATGTTTAAATATTTCCACCCCCGATTCTGGGAGTGTTAGACGTGTCTTACCCCGACATTGTTTAACATCGGTAGTAACACTATCAATATCTTTGACTCCTAAAATATTTAACCGACTGAAATATCGAGTGTTATAGCATGTTTTATATATTTCCACCCCCGCTTCTGGGGGTGGTAGACGCGTCTCACCCCGACAGTGTTTGTTTCCTGGTCGCAAAGAACACGAGTACGAAATTGGTGAAATTTGCTCCACCAGTGTAGGTTTGTGTTCTCCGCCCCTAACCCTAAAGGGTGCCCTTCCCCTTAAGGTGTGCTCCATTCCCAATCCCGAAAAATGTTGAAATTATACACGTGCAAAATGTAGAGAAATTTTATTAATTTAATTGATCCCGAAATATATTTAATCGACGCAAAAATCGGCCGGTCAACTCATCCCAACCAACCAAGCCAATACCCGCGCGTTGCCCATATTGTCATAAATAAATTCAGCGACATCCATTACCTTCGATTTGTCGTGGATCTCGGTTGTTTTAGCGTTATTTTCTTGTAAATCCCGTCCACCATCTCCCCTATCATGCCTACAAACAACATGATTGGCCCTGGCATTTATTTATCTACGCTAATATCGATGATTTAATATGTTTGAAAAATACAATCTCATATAACATCTGTTGAAACACTTCTTCGATCCCTAACAATATTTATCTGCCTAAATATCGACTGTTTTAGCATGTTTGACGTTTCCACCACCTCCCCTAAGTGTGCTTCCCTCTAGTACCGAAAGGGGATATATTTTACAAACAACATCGGCATATATATTATCAATATCATTGACCTTTACAATTAATTACTTGATGAAAATATCGACCGTTTAACTTGTTATAAAAATTACACCCCCGTCCACCCCATCCACCCCCTCCCTGGGGGCTAAATGGCCAATTGAATATCATAATCAAACTCAGCGACATTCATAACCCTGTATTTGACTCTAATATGTTTTATTCACGTATTTTATTTGTAACTCCCGCTGTCCTTCACCGCTAAAGTGAGTTCCCTCCCAAGCCCGAAATGTGTTCAAATTAAACACCGAGAACGTGTAGAGAAATTTTAATAATCTCATTGTTCCCGAAATCTATTTATTCGGCGTGAAATTCGGAGCTTTACATATTTTAAAATTTCTACACTCCACCTACCTTTGCCCAACTTCTGCCACCCCAGTCCACCCCAGTATTCGCGTTATTTTCCTGTAAAGCATCTTCACCCCAAACCATAAAGGTGCACTTTTCCCAGGGCTTACAGGATGATTATATTCAGATAACATCGGCAGAAACACTATCAACATCTGTGACCCCTAAAAATATTTATCAGACTGAAATATCGAGTGTTTTTGAATGTTTAAATATTACCACCCCCGTCCACCCCCACTTCTGGGGGTGGTAGACGCGTATCACCCCGACAGTGTTTGTTTCCTGGTCGCAAAGAACACGTGTACGAAATTTGGTGAAATTTGCTCCATCGTTGTAGATTTGTATTATTCACAAAATTCCACCATGGGAAAAAGATCTAGTTATCAGCGAAAACCAATGCTTAAAGTGTCAATCAGATTTTCGTGATTCGAACTCAATTGACAAAACAATTTTCCTAACTTGCATTGTTTGATGTTGTAATAGACAACTATCCGGCTTACATTATTAGCGTCTTTTTCAACAGAAAACGGTCATATCTTACAGTAATATCATTAGTTTCTGAGAAAAATATCACTTTAAATTAAAATATTTTCATAAAGATCTGTCCCGGATTTTGCAAAACCTACGGCTAATAGACTATTAGTAAAAAGTATATTGTATTGAAAGGACACCAGTAACTCAAAATGTTTGTTGATTTTGTATCAGTTTTAAAGTTCTTAAATAATGAAATTATGGAGTGAAATATAAATTTATATATATAAGAGTTTGGATTAAGAAGTATCTGTTTGATAATCGTTAACAGTAAAATAAAGAATTAAATATCTTTTGTGACAAATTAGTGTGGATTATCGCATTAATATTCGCCGAATAAATATTAAGGTATTTTAATAAATACGTTCCCTGTGATACTGGAGAACAGACACTCCATAAAAAAGTAAAAGGCCATAACTTTATTGGCTCCATAGAACGTATTTTATACAGGAGACTGACTAATGGATGCTATTTAAGCTGCGGCGCCCACAGGTTATACAGGCTATTGATCATATCAGCAGCACCGGAAGACTAAACGCTGCTAAAGAGGCGTCGCAAGAGTGTAACATTGGAACAAACGAGCTAAAATCGCAGGATTAATGTTTACATATTCGGCATTACTCTTTCATTTATTATGCAGAAAGGAGTATGATTTGAGTACACTAATGGGGCATTATAAGGTCGTCGTTGCATAATCACTTCAGTCAGAGGACGAAAAACATCGAGGGAAAACGTGGGGTGGGACGACACCAAGTCATTCAGGGTCTATATGGAATCATTCTCTAACAGGAAATGGTGTATGGTATGTCCATGAGGTAGCTACGATATTCTCATTCTCTAAATATACGTTTCGTAAACATCAATTTTGGTTTGTGAAAGTTAAGCTTAAAAGGTGGTCTTGGAACGTTATGAATCAAAACCCTTACTTCAGTTATGTTTACAAACTGCGTAGTTAATCCACAATGATAAAATCGGCTCGCCGAAGCGAAAGCGAGAATACCGATAATGAACGAATCATTGACACATATCTGTAAACAACTCTAGTACATCATATTACAAATATTTATTTTCTTCGGACCTGACAATATTCCTAGATGGACTTCTTACATGTCACATTCAGATGTCCGGTAGCACATGGGCAATGTACTGATTCCTCTTAGACTTATTCTCAGTTCTCTTACCCGCTATTAGCACATCGTGAGGCGATCTTGGTTTTACATCATCACAGATTTTGTCTGACTAAGTTGGTAATACAAAAGATAAGACCAATCAGGAAGTCCGGAAATATATTTCTCCATAAACTCTATACTACACGGTTGATAAAAATAATTGTTACTAGAGTTAATTAGTTTATTACTATGTAATCCTAGCCGTACTATTTTTATCATTGTAGGTTTAATAGATTAATTTGCTATATTGTATACAATAGCAACATCCAGTCTTGCGGCCAGATCTGTTTACAACTTGCACACAACTCTGCAGTGTGATATCTCGCTTATATCGATTGAAGACCATAATTAAGAAATGCTTAATTTATAATATATTTATAATTTTTACGTAATGTTTAGCAATGTTCATTATTTTGTTTCTGGTATTCATTGTAAATATATTGTTTTTATATATTATACTGTTTCGAGTAAATTCTTCTTTATCTATTGTTGTTTTTGTGTACAATTTTTAATGTGTTCATTATGTTAAGTTTTTTGTGAAGTGTAGAACGACCTGTATGTTTTTTTTTGTTTTGTTTTGTATTATGTTTGTGGTTGTAAATTCTATTTATACATTAGTTGCTATATGTACTGTATAAACTGATTTACATCCCTCACAGTCGATCTGATTAATAACATCATTTTTGTATTTTTCCTTTTAGTTTTGTTAATATATATTCTATTTTATTGGCTGGTTTTATTATAATTATTTATTATATTTATATTATATATATATATATTATAATTTAAATTCATAAGTTCCGTTAATTCTAAATAATGTAATTAGTTTTGGTGTTAATTTATCTATGTGGTTAATAATTTGGTAATTTATTTTTGATTCTTTTTTTCGTACTCATGTACTGTTTTCGTACTGTTGTCTGTTTTCTTTATTCTTTAATTGGTTTAAAATATCTCAATATACCTTTTATTTTGTTATTCGTTGTTATTTTTATTATCATTACTTACTATTGATGTATTAGTTGCAACACATTTCTTTCGTTCCTTTGGACGACAAAGCATTGTTTTAATTGCAACGACACTTTACACAAACATAAAATGGATCATTATTCACACACGACCATTGAGACCATTGTTTAAACTTTGGGATTGCATCCTCGTTCTATTTTATCCTACAATTAAAACAGCAAGTACTTTGTCGTTAAACTGCATTTTTTATTTACTGCTTTTTTATACTTTTTTCACCATTTTTTTATACTGCTCCTCTCCTCCAAAGTTTCTTCCTTTGGTGAATGAGTTAAAATAGAGTATCCCCTCTTCATTTTCCTTTGCTGGCCGCTTTCCTTCCACCTACTTTTGGAAATGGGCTGACGTTTTCGAGGCAAAATATTTTTCAGCACGACTTAAGTTATGGGTATTTTTAGATGAATCGGAAGCAGATTCTGTTTCTGCAATATTTTTCTACAATGGTCTATCAGAGACGAAAGATTCAGAGAAATCTCTCTCTTTGAATTTATCTGGGTAAAAATGATATATTCCAGTAGATTGAATTCTAGAGGTGATATCAGCCGGTATAAATGAGGTCCGGAAAACTTATTTTATCATTCGTAAATTTTGGGTTTATCCAGGTAATGATGTTTCAGATGGAGCATTCTCGATAGCACTGGGGTAAGTTGCAACGTTCGCCGTTGCGCACTACCGCATATATCTCATTGCTGCTCTTAAATAGTCAGATAAACTCACATATAAACTTACAAAATAAACTAGGATGACTGTACAACGATTTGATTAATAGCAAATCCAAACATAAACGCTTCTGCACAATGTAAAAGTTACTCAACAGGCACAAATTCACACCAAGAAGCACAGTGGTGAAAACACCTAAAGGCAGAATGATTGTATCCAAACTGAAGATATACGGAAATATTATATTATATTATATTCGGGACTTCTATAACACAATCCGTTGTTGCAACTGACTTATGTTGCAACGCCCTCCACTCTCCCATATTGTTAGAAGAACTAATAAATGGGGCATTTTTGAATATTTATTGGAACGTATATTGCAATAAACACATTTAATTAATTAAATAAAGATAATCCCCACGTTGGAGCACAAAATGTAATATTCAAAATTTATTTACAAATTTATTTAATTACATTTTAAAGTGAAGATAAGCCTTACGTTATAAACAAATTAAAAGTTAAAATGAAAGGATTTAAAATGAAAACAAGAATTCAAAATATAACAAAATTAATTTAATAAAACAAGTTGGTATTGATGTGCCACGGCTTAATTTCAGGGCCGCCTATCAAGCCTCCAATAAAGATAGTTACAAAATGACAATTAAAACCTTACAATGCAAAATATTCCTGACTTAAATAATTATTGAAATATGAAATATGACGATAATTATATTTACACATTAGGTTTGCAATTAATAAAATTCCCTTTTGTTTACTTTACCCTTAGCTGTTCAACTGGGCTCGATCTCAGTTGATTTTTTAAACACATCAGAAAGGCCATATTTCACTGAATTTAAAGTTTTGAAACAAAAATAACTTTCAACTCCCAACTGTTGATAACGTTGTTTGAACAATCACTGTTGATAGCTCTGTTCTCTAAAACCTTGATAATTGCATGAATATGGCGAAATACTCCAAACTGTCGACTTGTAATTTCAAAACCCGGGGACTTTTAATACAATATGTCTCTGCTGCCTAATCACACTTGCTCAATCATGGTACCGGGAACACTGAATATGGACTCCACGAAACATACCTTCCGCCTTCCTGGTCCTCTGAATTACGAAGGCCTTGAACGTCTCAATGCTGACTGAGGCAACAATGCAACTCTAGCAAGCAAGCATTATAGGCTCCATATTCTTGTAGACAATCCTTAAGCTATAATGAAATGGCCTCATATTTACGCCGCCGATAATGAAAATTGTAAAAAAAAATTATTAAATAATTACATATTCTTAATTACCACAATACACACACACACACACACATATATATATATTACTTTCTTATACTTTCTACGCCTATAATTTTCTCGTGTTAATTATGCAAATGACTCATACATAATTCTCCATTCATTATCACCAGGTCCCGTGAGATAGTAGAATTTTGTCCTTTTGGCAAAGATTCACTACAAGTTGAAACTTCTTGATAGTTTCGTTTTTATTAATTTATTTTCGAAGAAATTTTACAGCTGACAATTATGAGCCTTTTGTGGAAATTTTATACGAAATTGTGAAAAAAGGAAGAAGTAATGTCCCGAAATATAGGACCTACATGAAATTTTATTCACCATAAATTAAGCGTCTTTCTCACCATATTTGTTAATACTGTAAATTACGAAATGTAATCTTAATATATTATTTTCAGTTATAATGTTCAATGAAAATCTCCTATTTATGTAAAAAATACTTTGACGTATTATCAGGATAAAAATAAAATGATAATTATTATAACTAGTGCATCAATATACATTTATATATTGATTAACAATTAAAGGTTTAACATGTTGATATAAATACGTAATTTGAATTTAATGGAATAGAAAAGGGAGATGCGGAAGTGAGACCAAGGCAATCATGGGCTATAGTTTAAGAATCCTACCCGACATTCGCTAGGGAAAACCCTAGAGAATTCAGCATCTCGGCATCGGGCTCTTGATACTAGTCCCACGCCCATAACGGGATTTCGGGGTCTGTTGTGGAAACGCAACATACCCGACTCCTTGACAAGACTAGATTGTGGAGCGGAGGGGGGGGGGCACAGGGTACAACTGTAAAGGAATTAATAACGTCTACGTGCCCGGAACATACTTCTAGCATAGTCAGACTAGGAACCAAGGACAGGGAAGATAGCCCTTTCGCGTTATTCTGTCATACTTGTAACTCTACTTCGCTCGGGTTAATATAGTATCCGGGCGGACTGCACAAATATGTGTATCAATGTTAAGTTTGGTATAGTTGTAGTCACAACAAGGGAAATTACCATCGTTGTAGCATCAAACATTTTTGGGATGTAAATAAACATAAAAAAATGTGTTATCTTAACAAATCAAAATGTTTCACTGTACGCGGTGTCGACTAATCTAGCGGTTTGCCATCTATTGTTTGAGGTGGGAAAGGATTATTTTTCCAAAGATCCAAAGATGTTATCCTGATGTTCTATGTAACAACTATTACCCGAGTAGGGTTTGGATAATTTTTTTGTAACTAAAGAGACGAAGAAAAACATTTTTGATATTCCTCATAAATATAATTCAAAATTATTAAATTACAGACTAATCTAAGACTTTCCTAGGAAAAAAAATTAGTTCGGAACAACCGTTGGCTTCAGTAATGTGAAATTTATATATTTTTTCCCCGTCAAATGGATTGAGTAAGGGCTACATTATTAATGAAGCAATAATCAATTGTTTACGAAATGGTAGGAATGGATTTAAAAGTTACTTGTGTTTCATGAAACGAAATCTCCCGTTTCTGTTCACCATAGGATTGGGCGTTGTCATGCAGATGTGAAGACAACTAAGCAATGCTATGAAAAGTTCCAGGAAACTGACAACGTTGGTGAACTTCCCAGAAATGGGAGGGAAACTAAAAGTGAAATATGGACCTCGATCGTCGTTCCTACGAACTCAGTCCTACAAAATCAACTCGTCGTGATTCACATGAACTGAAAATATGGCAAACAACAGTGGTTAAAATTCTAAATAAAAGACTATACTTTCTTATATATTACAAATTTTTTTCAAATTTACCGATGTTCCGAGATTTGCTATTTTTCTAATTGCAATTCTCATCAGAAATCCTTCTCACTGGAATTCCACAGTTCGTCTGTTCATTGGTCCCAAGTGGATTGTCATACACAGACAACATCAAGGCATTCACACTAAACCGGAATTACTTAGTTTCATTTTTTTGTATATCAGGACAGTCTTTTCCACACGAGTTCATGAAGTTCAAACACTGGAGACTAGGATGCTTAACGAGAACGAGAACTAGAATTCCTCTTTGATATTCTCCGAACTACAAACGGAGGGATGTTGAAAATCACTTAGATAAAATGTCTTATCGAGAACTTATGTCATTATTAACAAGAACGAAAAATGATCACGTCTAATTATCATATATTTTGCACAGTAAAATTTTGTAATCAGGGAAGGAAAGGCTATGTACTCATAATGTACGTATACTATTCATTCAAAATGATCATAGCATGATTATATATATAGTCTAACATAGTTGAGATCTATTATTTTTTATGATAAAATTACGAATTAATTAGATTTTATCATCAGGTTTCATATTTGATTAAGATGTAGAATGAAACCTTTGGTATGTTGAAATTTCTTTTATGGAAAGTCAATAAATGACATGGAAAGTTTGATTTCCCATATTTTTTGACGAAACACTTTGCTTAATATTTGCTATAATCTAAAACCATTGAATCTCAATTTCTTATTATTTTCTATTATTTAAAACTTAACATCAGTAACACACTATTAAGTAATAATTTTACGAATCTTTCGCAAGTTTAAGTTCGATTTGGACTTCGCTGAATATTCATTACTACGTACAACCTAATGGGAAAATGCGATTCTTTAACGTTATCTAAAACGTCAAGCTAAAATTAAACTTGTAATGCGGTTTGCGTGCAAAATATATGGCCCCGATACCATTAAAGACTTTCTAAAATGTAATATCCTTCCTAATAAATTATGAACACTTGTGTGGATGCAGAAAATTAATCAAAATTAATACAATACATCAGGCTCGTTCCATCTTCAAAGAGAAACAATTGTTGGGAAAAAAGATATAGTAAAATATTTATTCAGCTCTCTGAGTCGTGAAGCGGAGAAGATCTGGGCGGACATTAATTGCTTTTTGCGAGGAGAAATAAAGTGAATTGAAACATGTTACATTAAACACAGAGCTATGAAACGAGAGGAAATTAAAGCGAGAGCGTAGTTGTCATATCTACAGGTAGAATTAATATCCACGTCTCTCTTAAGGTTTAGTCTTCATGAAGTTGCATAAAAAGAAACAGACTTAGTAAATATTGAAACGAAAGAAGATTATGAAACCAAATTAAATCGATAAATAATTAAATTACATAACGGGGAGAATTGAAGAAATTGAGGGACAGATACACAATAATGAACTTAAGATATGTTGTCAACTTACTTTCTCACAAAAACCACTGAATTTCCATTGTTTAATGAACGGGGATTGAAAATTTGGCATTAGTATCACCAAGTAATACCATTTGTGTGTTCTCTATGAAACAATCATGAATATAGAGGTGCTGAATGTATTTGTGAATTTAATATTATTATGTTAGATAAAATTACTATTAGGTACAATAGAATTTTTACTGAACTTACAAACATATGTGAACTGGTTAAAAACATTATTTGGATGCCTTAAACAATTATCGTAACATAAACCAAAAGTAGAATAAGTACTGCAGTAGAAAATAAATCTAACAATCCATTAAATATGATCAAATCAAAAATTACATACAATTTTCTTTCATCCTTAACGTTAATTTTTAATCAAGGAATTGTTATATTGTAAATTATAATAATTATAGTTCAATTGAAAGTGGACAGTAAATGTTAGTATTTGCCGTAATATATATAATCTCATTAAACAGTTTAACCTCTTTGTCTCTCTAGGGTATGTGATATCTTTTTTATATATATTCACAATATTTGTTAATTTCATTAACTTAGCAAAGATGAGAAACATCACATACACCGCCTACTATTAGTTTTTTACAGTGAAAGGCTACTTGAGGATTATCCATTTTGATGGCTGCGCTCCTTTAATGACATGGGAAGGGATGGAAAGGGGGTATGCTAAAAGAAAATCAAGGTAGTCAAGAGGTGACTAATATCCCTTTGCCGTGGTTCGTGGTATATATTCCACGCCCATCCAATAACGGGAGATCAAAATTTGTTGTGGGTACGTATTTATTGGCCCCCATGACTCGATCGGATTTGGGGAGCAGTTGGCCGACTGGTCCAATCAGAATATGGAACTGGTACCGTATGCCCAAGGTCTGGAACATGCACCCTTCAAATCCAGCCTAGGCGTTACGGCTTTGGGAATCTTGACTTAAATTCCATGGTTTTGAACCAAAGACAGCCCAACACAACTTTCTATTAATGTAATGGTCATTATTTGATTGTACATAAACGTCTCCTATATCTTTGATTAATAATGAATTTACCGCCACTGTTGAGCTATCCTGATTGAAATTAAAAAACTGAAAATGGCAAATAACTCTGAACTCCATATCTAGTTACTGAAACTCATGAATAGCATTTATCTACTTTTAAATCATGAAAATTTGAATGGGGATTACAAATTATCAAAGTTACTTTCCATTATACAAAAAAATATCAATTTTGAATGTTTTAGATTCAAATTTAGAATCTGTTTGTTCTATTCTACGCTATAAGATGTGTAACAAATATGGAAAAAAGACAATGTTTATGTCATAACAAATTATTTTGTTTAGATAAAATGTTAATCAATAACATTTTTTGTTCAGATGATTTGCGTCAACTCGAAACTGGGTACAATAACAGCACAAATGTACGAATATGGTATAGGGTTTCGTGTAGTTCGAAGATAAAATAGAAAATTATATACTTACTGTAAATAAATTTTGTTTTTTAAATCATTCACTTATGAAGTGTTCATTCACTGGATAGCAGGCGCGAGTAGTTGTTAGAAAACGAACCAAGCAGACGGCGGTGCTTATTATATATATAAGTTATTTTTGCCTACAACAAAATATATTCTATCAGTCATAGAAATGTTCCGATTCTCCATAGGCAGATACACGTAGGGCTGGAGACTTCCAGAAGACAAATCGATAGTGAAAAAAGGGATTTTAATGAATAATTAAACCAGAAACTAATCGCGAGATGAAGAGACAAGCTGATCACAAAGATTTTAACTTCTAACTCTCGAATAACGAAGAGTTTAAAGAACTAAATAATGTAAAACATAACCACATAACCAAAACCACAACCTTTAAATTTAAGAATATAAATGGATGGCATATTTAAAGTATGATATATTAGAAAAGTAGAAACGGATAATTCATAAATATGGAAATTTAAATATTGTGTATAAAATCTGGGATCACCGAAAAGAACATTTTCAAGAAACTGAACTGTATTCAGTTATATTTATTGCATAGTAGCTGTGTCCCCGGCGTTCCCGGGTTATCATATATCCATACCTCCACATTTGACTTTAATCTCGGTTGCTTTTGCGTTGTTCTTATGTAACGCACCTCAACCCCTCCCAAGCCGAAAGAGATTGAACAGCTTGATCCCGAAAAAGTTTCTTTCGACGAATATATCGGCCATTTTAACATGTTCGAAAGTTTCCACCCTTGTCCACCCACTCTACTGTGGGTTAAACAAAAAGTTAAATGTCATAATTATACTCAGAGACATCCATAATCCCGGATTTGACTCTCTCGGTTGTTTTTATGTAATGCCCTTCCACCCCCCCCCCCCCCCATGTCTAAGCGTACTCCCGTCCCATGCCAAAAGGGGTTTAAATTATACACAAACAACATTGGTAGAAATAAGACAAAATAGAAAGGATTAGTGTTGAGTGATAATTACTTCAATCTTCGAATTTATAAGAAACTAAATGGAATTTGAAAATGTAATTAAAATACATTATCGTGTTATTTGATTTCATTATGTGGAACATGATGACTCACCATAATTTCTTTTTGTATAGTGTAATTTTACTTCCAACTAACTGCTGTTGTAGCACAAGGAATGTCTTAACACTGTAGAAAAGTAAATTATTTTACTCTGTTTAGTTGAATATCTCACATATATTCTGAATTGACATAGTTTAATGAAACCCGTGACTCAATGTCGCTATATATGCGTGCTTGAGAACAAATTGCCTGCTCTTGCATACTACTCGTAAGTAAATTGAACGGTGGATAAAGTTATTGCAATACCGTACTGAATCATATTTCAAGGTTACCATATCAATTATATCTACTACTAATTCCCACGTACTAATTTTAGAATAGCGTGTTAATGACTTTCTTTCTCTGGAGACGAGGATCTTCAAGCAATACAAGTTACGAAATTGATATAATCAAAAGGTGAAAGAAACCTTAAGAATAGTCGTTTCAAATAATTTACCATTTTCTTCATTAAACTAATTGGCTTTTATATTTAAATAACTTAAACTCAATTGAAGGTTCGTATTGTATAAGTTTAATTACCAGAATTATTTTAGATGTGCAAGAAGTTTTATAAACGTAGCGACCAAATTCGAAGCTTGTTTAGACGATGAACGTTTGTCATTTGCTGAACAATGTGTTAATAACTTGAAACTTCTTCATGTTATAATTATTAATAAATTTTTCACATTTTTAAGATCCCGGTTCAGATTTCTCGATATTAACGTTTCTGCGGTCATTCTCTACCGCTGTCTTCAGACTGCCCGCAGAAACGTCAACATCAAGAAATCTGAACCTAGTACTTAAACGTGAAAAATTTATTAATAATTTACACCGAGAAAGCTTACAGTCATTAATTCTCCATGTTTTATTTTGTGATATTAAAAATCATATTTTGTATTACTTAAACGTAATTCTGTTGTCCCTGAATGTTACTACGCACCGGTAAATTTTTTTGATTTGTTCAACTTAATGAACGTATATCAAAATATTACCTTACAATATTAATTGTTAATTAGTAATGTTTAAATGAATGTTGGTATGTGTTCTGTAAACGAGTCATTGTAAAATGAGATCAGAATTTAATTTAGAGCAATAGTTTTAATAACTTTGGTTAAGAAGTGATAAATGTAATTATATGTGGCTGCTGGGGGATAAAATCATTTATAAAATTCGTTTAAGAAATAATCTTATGAAATCGAAAGAAACAAAATTAGAAAACTAATTTAGAATGGCTCTTTATAAATACAAGAAAGTTAGTAAAGAACGTAGATAGTTTTTATATTTAAGAAAGAAGGAAAAGTTCTATAATTCCTTGCTAATAATTCCAAACTAATTTGGAAATAAACAGGCTAAAGTTAGATATGTATGAAGTCAAACTCAACGTAAAATGTGAAAGAAAAAAATTATATCTCCACATATTGATTCGATTACTTCGCTTTTTACAAGACATGATGGTAAAAAAAGTAAGATTACTGTATATGCCCAAAAAATTAATAAACGCACACGTTTTCATACATAACTCGAAAATATCTAACAGATAAAATTCCAACTGTAATGAGAGCATAGGAGCATATAAGCACACAAGTAAAACTGTCTGTTTCATTTATATTTTAAAGGAATTTAATTCAAATGTGTAAAACTTATGTAATTATTTTTATTAATTGATCATATAAAATTTACTTACTAGGTACATTATCTGAAGAAGTCCCAAAATTGTGGACGAAATTTCGTGTGAACTGATTTTTTGGTTGAATTTATTAATAAATTTTTTGACATGTTGGCTGATTGGTTATTTATTTGTGAAATGATAAATTCCAGATTATATTTAATTTATTAGAAAGGATATAATGGATGAAAATAAAGTTCGTAAAATATGAGAATTGCCCCAAGGCTTATATAGGGCTTTCTGGAATGTCGTTAGGGAAAAGAATATAACTATAAAAGTAATTTTAGGAAATACTCAAAAAAATAAACCAGCAATGTCTAAACATCTCAAGAAAGAAACATTAAATGAATCAACAGGAGATCGCTGGTGGGTATGTACATGTACAAAGAAAAATAAAATGAAGCGAACGTTTGTAGTGAGGTGGGTGTGTATGCTAGCATTTTAAATAACATGAATAATACCCCATTAAAAGCGATTTTAAAACAATAAATATATTTATATCTCATAAAATAATTCACACGGATCCTCATAGCAGTAGGGAGTATGGTGAAACCTCACTTTGTTCTCCCAAAACATCTGATTCAGTTGCAAATAATTGATACTCATAGCATCGTCCCGAAAGAGCTTGTGTTGTTGTGATCAGTTTCCACTAAGAATGATCCAAATTTCAAGTATGGTGACGTTAGCAAAAATCCATCAAAACAAGTGTTTTTACATTGTTAACTGAAGAGACTGTCAGCGTATTAGAATTATTCAAGTGTCAGAATAGAAATATCAGAAATATAGCAGGCAAGTTAGTTTCATAAATCTACGAAATTTAACACTTACAATCACATACATATCCGAAATGTGAAAATTCGTTGAGTGTGAAACTCAATATTTAATAACGTGCGCTAAATATCACGAATATAATACTAGATCCTCCCAAGGAAGTATTACACACTGTATGTACCTGAGTATATTAGAATGCAAATGTAGACATGTTAACTAAAACATAATTGTCGAGAAAAATTGTTATTCAGATATTCTGCGTATAATTTTTCCAATATAAAACACCCAGAAATTAATAGGGAACAGCTGTACTACTCGAAACTAAATTAAGTAACAATTTTTCTCGTCAATTATGTGAATCTACCCCAGTGGAAAACTTTCCACGACGTTTCGATGACGTTCACTGTCATCGTCTTTGTTAGAAGACATCGAAAAGTCGCGGATACAATTTTTCACTTAGTTAGAAAGCCCGAGAAGATTTTATTTATTATTTACACCGAGTTAGTCTGTATTCTTTATTCATATGTTTTATTTTCGTGGGTAGAAGGTGGTTTGTAATGAATTTTGAATTTGGCAGAATTGCTTATTGATATATTAATAAATCTACTTACTTTATTAACTGGTTCCACGGATAACCTAAGTTCCTTCAATATATGTTCCTTAAACACTACCAACTTTTTGTATACTCCTTTAAAATAAACTCTCCCTCTGTATTAAGCTTTAATGGTATCCTCTTTATTTTGTCATATTTCTCCTTCGCCTCTCTGCTATTCTTGGTAGCCTCCTTCACATTTTCCCTCCCTTTTCCGTGGCTATTAATAAATTTCTTTATTTCTAATTTTATCTCCATCCACTATGAGATTTTTCTTATTAATATTCATTTCCTTCTTCCTCTTAGTTATATTGTTACACCCTCAAAAATTCACTTCTCCCACAACTTGTTAACACGTTTTGAAGGATACCAGTTTTGCTGAAGAGCGAGCCATTGTAATAACTCAATTGGAATTTTCCCTCATTACAAATGAGGGACAATCGATTTGAACGGTTGAACTTCAGTTTTATCTTATTATTATATGTTTATATAATTATATTTATTTTTTAACACATGTCCAGTGACATGCATGACCTTTATATTAAATTAAGAAAAAATTTCTGTTCATTTCTACTTTTTTTATTATTATTTATTTACAGTCGCATTGACATCTCAGGTCATTAGCGACTGTTTATGGGTACTCATTTTGCCTTGCCGGGGGACTAATTGACGAAAGTTTCTCTCACGAACACGCACACGCACACAAACATGCGCCAGCCTCTGTGAAGCGAGGTAGTCACGCTGACGCCTACGCCACAGGAGGTCGGCATTCCTACATTAGTACACACATTTATTCAATTTCAAATTTATAAACCGTTCAGATATTTGTTATTTGTTCTGTACACGTTTGAAAAAATGTATTGAAACATTTGGTATATAATTATAAGAGGTTGGGAAATATCTTATTTATACAAATCGCTGGATAGCTACATTGCAGTTTAGGGATGCCTCTAATGGAAGAATTTGGAAAGCGCCTAACAAGGATTTCCTACTACCTGCTCGTGTAATACTTGCTGAAAGGACCTAATACCTATTTGGTGGGGAGTTTTAGTTTAATGCACCGACAACTGCACAAGATGGACAATGGGTGTAGAGAGTATGTAACATTATCACAGTACGAGTAATTATGCTGCCTGACTGAACTCAGGTGAAGACAATGAACAAGATAGGAAAGCGGTACTATCGAAAGGAGGAAAAGAAACAGATAATATACTTAATAGTTTAGGTGCTTATTCTGTCTTATTATGTATTTCAGAGACTTTAAACTTTCGCGAATTTTACTTGAGTAGTAACGGAAACATTCATGTAGAATTAAAGTAATTTACGTTAATATAGAATTGACAATACTTTTTTTATGTTCTTAAATCTCAGAAAATGGTCTAAAAAGTTTCCGACCTAACCTAGATACATAATATTTTTTTAACAATTTTTTTTTTATATTTCAGCATAGTTGTACCCCGATAATTGATCCCATCTCTTTAACCCGTCCAAACAGTATTCGGCGTCTATCTGTGCTAAATAATTGTTTACGAAGCTGATGCCAGCTCTGTCCTCCGAGCGCAACTTTGGGTTTTTGCCATGGCAACCGCTGAAGTGTGAGAAGTTTTTTACTCTGCATATGTGGCCGTTTTCCGCAATTTCTGCCTTAAGCTTGCCAAATAATGATTCAGAGTATGCATCTGTAATAGTTTTCCTTTTAGAAGATAATTGATTAAGATAACTCCATAACTATCAAAAAAAAACAGTCACCACTTTCCCATCCAAAAAAACAACAGTTTTTGCTTTTTTTTGGAGCCAATACAGTCCACTTGACTCTATTTTTGTTTCTGGGGTATAATGGGATATCCAAGTTACACCTACATTAATTAATCGGCGCCAAAACTCTGGATTCTTGCATATAAACTGTTCATTCAATCACGTTTTTGGTCTAACGTGAGTAAACGCGGCACCCAACGCGCTGGCAGCTTTCTCGTGCTAAATCTTGATTCAATATGTGACAATAACGTTATTTGGACATATTCATAGCTCTCGCTTTAATTCGACGGTTGTCTAGCACCATTCGGTGATCTTGAGCGATGTTATCGTCAGTGTTTTCCGTCCCGAACGTTCATCGTCTCCCAAGATAGTATGGCCACGTTTAAATTCAGATACCCAACATTTCACGGCAGTAAATGATGGTGCAGAATCCCCGTACATAGATTCCAACTCGTCATTGATTTGCGTGGATTCTTTCAAAAAGAAACTATTTCATGACATCGGCAGACTCGAATTTTTTTTTTCCATTTTCACAAAAATACCCACATGACCCCCTCAAACGATTGATAAACAACAGCTGCGCGTCCAAAATGGCTAAAATTTTGGTGAGTATATTTAAGACATACGCATACACATTTCATAGCTTTTGTTGTCATGTTGTGGTCAGACTACCCTCGTAATTTAACGTAAATTTTTAGACATTAAATATTTTTACCGCCTAAATATATTATTGTATGAAATAAAATATATATAAATTAATATATGAAAAGAATATGATAAAACATACTACACATATTTATTTAGTATCTGGTATATAGCGGATTGTTAAAGCAATTTTTACAGTCATTACAAGTTCGGAGTTACGGGGTTTAGAGTTTACCTTGGAAAATACGCTTCTCATCCTTGTTTGCTAATCTCTTCGATACTTACAGAATCTTATCCAAATTCTGTGTTTTTCTTCGTCATAACATTCATTGATTCTTCATCTTCTTACTTTCAGAGATTTTAATCTAAAACATTATCAGAAAATTCTGTATAAATAAAATTTATACATTAAGATTTATACATTAAGCGCCAACTTGTATAAATTATTCGGTAAGGACTGCCAAATTGAGAACAAATAAGTTGGCATTTTTTAAAAAGGAAACTACATTATAAAAATAAACTGTCTATATAAAAATATTATCAACTGCAGTTTTCTGTTCTGTATTTTTCACATACTAAGCTTCGTGGTGTTTCTTATACGTACATATTTATTACATTAACATTTTTTTCAGTAGTACGGAATCCGCCATAATCAACGGCATCTTTGTATTTTTATATAATTATTATGTGCAGTATATATTATCTGAAGTCACAATACTTTATTGTATATATATATATATATATGCCTCTATTGAAAACAAAATTATATAATTCATAATACCTATAATATTTTACAGCCTTCATAAACATAAAACTGGCTGCATTTACGTAAAAATATTGTTCACTAAAACTAGTGTGTTCCGTTTTCCTGCTCTCCGGCACTCTAATATGCGCACCAAAATTTATACTTTTGAAGGTAAACAAAATCATTAACATGAAAAAATATGTAGTGAAGAAAATTACACCTTAATCTATTTATGCACTCTCCCCGTCGGAATAATCGAGCCTTTTATTCAATATAGCAATCAATTTTTCTTTCTCAGGATATCTTAGACTAGTTGCCTATGTAATAAAGTAGCTCTTCCCATTACATGGTATTTAGCGAGTAAAGACCATATCAGTTTCCAAATTTTCATAACGAGTTTCCTCCCTTGTTCTTATTTTTAAGATAAGCATCAGAAATACCCGAAAATGCTAAACTTAACTTGAAAATTATTATAATCCATAACAAATTAACGTAGGCACAAACTGGACAATTTAAACTCTCATCCAACTTGTTGTTTCTATAGCTGATAACTGGGTTTACTTTAGCTTTCAACTGGTTCAAATACTCAAGTAAGCACGTTCAATTCTTATGCAGATTTTTTTTTTCAAAGAGAAATATTTGGAAGTGTGTTGTACCGGTCACATTCGAATTTTAATGGAAACATTATATATAAAAACACAAATGGCTTCTATTATAATTCAAAGCTACGGATGAGGTTTTACGAATCGTCAGGAGAAATATCGTCAAACAGTATGTATGTCAATATACAAATGAAACTATAGATGAAGCTATTTGAAATAAATAATAGTGTTCCATTAAGACGTGATTGATTATAATATACAAAAATACTAGGCTGTATTACTTTCTACTTCCTAGCGAGAAAAATGAAGCACGATCTGGTTTACGCTTCGAAGTATTGCAGTTATAGTCACATTTAAATAATGCTGGAACTATTAGTTTCCCGATAAATTAATTATTCCTTTATTTATTAAATGAATGTTCTGGCCCAAATCTGCCATATTGATATAAAACTACTGTAATTTATTATATATATATATATATATATATATATATATTGTGGTAATAAAAAGGAAATCATTATTTAATAAACAAATATTTGGACTCGCATTGATAGCAGCAGAAGGCACACGGGTTGTACAAAGATGATGCAATTGTGTCATAATTGGGGGCAGATGGCGCCTTAGAGGGAGATGTGCGCACGGCTCTGTGGGAAGGTGTGAAAAGTGCAACCGGCTTTGTGGGGAAGTGTGCAAAAGGTGAGGAAAAATAGCAGAGGAGTCGTTGTGAGACGGGCAGTCTGCCAGTAGAGTTCGTCGGTTGTGGTCCTTGGGCCGGGTCGGGTCGAGTTAGGTGGTCGAAATAAATAAGTAAATTGTTCGAAGTGAAAGTCGTCGAAAGTCTTCGTGAGGAAGAAGTCGTAGTGAGTCGTCGTGAGAGAGGAGTTCGTAGTGAGTCGTCGAGGAAATCTAGCTGTGAACAAACGAAAGTTGCAGTCATGTGGTGATAGTCGATAGATAGATAGATAGATAGATTTATTCACCATTAGCTCTCTTAAGAGGAAATAGGATTCGCCACAAATATACAGTAGATAAATTAAATATAAACAGAATTAATATTAATAGGTTACACACACACACATAAATAATCTGTTCACATTTGTCTAGTCACTACAATCATACACACAATCTTTAGGAAACACGCACACGACACTAATCACTTCCTGGTAATCATCTCCTTTCGCTAGGTACGGAGGGATGTCGTCATGGATATTTACTAAAACAGAAAGCAGAGGCAGGAAAAACAGAACCAAAAGGGGAAAACTGGACAACTATTAACATATTTATAGCATATTCAGCAATTTTGTAGATACGGCAGTTCAACGAATGTGAGACCGATTCAAATATTCGTGTACGGTGTAATAAGTTCCATTTACAATAAAAGTTTTACACTCCTTGACGAATGAGTTGTAGTTGTTGATGTTCTTTACATGTTCAGGAAGACTGTTAAATAGTGCGATAGGGGAATAATGAACGCTAGACTCGTAGAGACTGAGGCTGTGCTCGTCAGACCTGAGAACTGAACGGTTTCTTGTGTCCCCGTTACTTGCAAAAAGGTTCATGTTGCGTTTAACAAATTTTAGTATTTCTAATATGTAAGCGCTAGGTAGAGTCAGAATATGAAGTCTTTTGAACAGAGGTCTGCAGCTTTCTCTAGCATCTGAACCTGATATAATTCTAATGGCTCGTTTTTGCAGTTTGAAAACATCCACACTACGAGAACAGTTGCCCCAGTTGGCAATACCGTAACACATATGTGAATGAAAGTAGGCAAAATAGACTAGAGAAGCAGTTTTGGCGTCAACTTGTTGCATCAATAGTCTCAATGAGTAACAAACAGAACTAAGTTTGCGCACAAGGCGATCAATGTGCAAGTTCCATTTTAATTTACTGTCGACCTGCAAGCCAAGGAAAGTCGCATGATCTGAGAACTTATCCGCTACGATGTTGTTGGTTTCTGTTGTTACGTTGAAAAATCTGCTTAGTTGTACAGACGAAAGTGTTCATTGTAAAGTGTGAGCACAACTTGGTGCTCATTATGGCCTGTATATAAAGTGTGATTGTGCGAGCGAGCCGAATTTCACTGACTACCAGGGACCGTAAGGATATATTTCATAAAATTCATATTTGTAAACTCATATGTAAAGGTATTATTGTCAGATTTCGAATTTGGTTAGAATTAAAGTTTGTATTGTATGTGTTTTTTTCTTTTATTGCATTGTAAAAAATTGTTTAACGAGTATTTGTCTTATTAAATACCTATTAAACGACCCTGAGAAAGAGAAAATTGATTGTAAAACATGAATTAATAACTGTAAAAATTCATTTGATAACTTGTGTAAAATCAATAGTTTGTTTGTTAATAAATTAATTTGTTTGCCTATTTTAAAATTTCGATTCTTACTAAAATTTTAATATTATTGAGTAACACAAATTGGCGTCTTCAAAGTGTGGCTTTCTTATTAAATTAAATTGAAAAACAGTAAATTATTTGTATTTATTACAAATTGGCGCCCGAACGTGAGGTAAAACATATAAAAATTATAGTTTTATAAATGGTTTACTACAAAATTGCGCTCCAAAGTGGGGCTAAACTGAGAATATAAATGGGTTACTACAATATATATACTATTAATCATATCTGGTAAGTATTCTTCACAGAGATTACAAAAATTTAGTATCTTCCATTATCTTTGACTGCAATTTTTGATTAAACAATGTGGGACAATAACACTTTATACAGGTTCACTTTATCGATATTCATAATAGTGTTCAATACATATCAACGAATAATGATACGAAATGGAGATTTTCTCATTTATCACCAATTAATTTATAGGCTTAATGGTGGAGCGAGGAGTGTGATTTCCAATCAAATAAAATTCAACATTTCCAATCCGAAGTGAAATAAAGTAAATGAAGGTTGTGTGTATTTGTATGGTTTAGACTCTTATATAGTTTAAATATGTCAGGGAGATATTTATGGGCTGATGCGTGATGAAACTTGCACGACGTAACTGACAAATCAGTGAATTTACTCTGTTTCATGTTTGAAACGTAAAAGTTGATGGACTTTCAAACAAGGTTAAAAAACGTAGGTTACTTTATGAAAGACCATTAATCACATAAGACAATAAAGTGGTTCAGGGTAAATGTTACTCCGAAAATATAAAATAATATATCCCACCTAGCAACGTGTACAAATTTAAGTGGAGAGTGTGTAACAATAATTTTATTTTCAATTTGTGTGTTATTAGTTTTTCCTCGGGCTTTTTGAAACGATATAAGTATAATGAAAAATATTGAAAAGTTTATTTGTTTTATTTATTGCACACAGTCTTATAATTTTGGTTCACTGTTGCGACAACACTTAATAATATCTTAAACAAATAAAAAATGCTCACTAAATAGTATTATGTGTGAATTATAGGCGTCAGACGAATAGTTCCTACACAAAGGACGTTACTGCAGCGGGAGGACTGCTGATTAGTGTGCAACATCTGAACAGGAGATGTCCTTGATAAGGCATCTCCCACAAAGAGCTTTCACTAAATTGCACGGACAAGAAGAATTACGTCAGATACGGCACGGGGCCAAGGCAACGGAAGGAAGCGCCAAAGCTGACGAGTATCAATTCGCACATGAATTTATGCCTATATAAATTTAAGTTAGCGACTGTCGCACGTTTGAAATACTTGACATATAATTTTTATTGCTCAATATGTAAGATAGCAGAGCTTTGGAGGAGAGAGAATTTATTGAACTTTTAAGGAATTCTACTTGGTTTACTTTCATTAACTTGTAATTTCGGAAAATATGGGTCGTTGAAAACGGATTTAAGTGCTTATGCGACTGCATACTAATTTATTGCTCGTGTAAGCCTATATAAGTTATTACGGAACACTTCAACGGTATACTTGACGTAAAATAGAGGAATTCTTCTAGTATATTTCTCTTGATAATTTTCATGTTATAAGTTATTACTAGGTGCCATAGAATTATAATGTAGTAACGCGAGGACGATATCCTAGTAAGGAAAAGAAACTTTTAAATATTAATAATTTGAATAATTCTGTAGATGTTTGTCCTATATGGACCATAATAATATCCATCATGATAAAATTTCATTCAATTCATTCAATATGTATCATTATTTTAGAAGATACTAATGGTTGTCTTGCATTATTCTTGGGACAAACTAAAATATTATTTTTATGGACATTTCAGATTCGTATTTTATTATTACAATAAAATACAGTTTCCTTGCTTTCGTTTCCCTAGTTCCTGATATTCGATTTTAAATAATGTGTCACAAATTTATTTATGAATTACTATTCTCCAATTTATTTTCATTTGAATTTTTATGTGGATATTTTATTTTGTAATTTAAAAATTTACAGAATGTAATGTTACGTTTCTCTCAGTTAATATCACAGTATTCGAATGGTAAAAGTTTCCATAATAAAAAAGAATTATGTTTAAATCATTATTAACAAGATCGCCAAAGGTTAATTATGTCCCCTTCCCCAGGGCTATACTTCAAGGAACCTATTCGGAATTGTCCGTTATGTGACGAAGGAAACCGCTTAGAGTTATCAAGTTAGTCGAGCTTTCCGTACTTGTCCCACGTTATCTGGTGAATGGAAGTGGCGTCTGTATTCCCGACTCCATTCCTCGACCAGATTTGGAGGCTGACTGCTCCATGTATTCAACTTAGTTCAATACCTAGAAAAGATTCAATTGAAAGTCAATAGATAAATACTACTATTGATACAAGTCATACAGTAATATAGTAAACATTGCGTGTTGAATGCACGTCGTCCGTGAGTAATATAAGTAAGCTATCAGCTTTTTTTTCTCATGACACATTAGGACGACCATTACCTTGAGTAGTCTCTTCGCACATTGTGCAAAGTTAAGATACGCTACTTCCAGCATATAAGCGATTTCCATGCAAATATGATATTGTAAATCAGGAACAGTTTCTTTCCATTTAAAGAATTCCTCTGTGTTTATCATCATTTTTAAAGTTTGTCAGCAAATGACAATTCTGAAGCACGGAATTTATCATCGTAGAAGGAACAAATTCCTAACTCGGTAGTGATTTAAAAATTGCGTGTAAAATTCGAAATTTTGTGGAACTTTCATGTAAATGAAACGTAGATTAAACATTGAGTCGTAATTTTATATAAAATTTCAACTTTTGAATCAACATACTGTTAATGTAAAAGCGTTTATATTAAAGTTTTGAACTTATCACCGCCATCATTGGACACAGATAATAATATTAATAAAAAAGATAATGTTTATTTTTCCATCAATTGTATTTATACAATATTAGAAATAGCCAGTCTAAAAAAATATAACAAATATATATAATACATAATTTACATACAATTACTTTTAATTTTTAATTCGATTATAAATCTTTCAGACTATACATAACTTTTTCAGATAGATATTGCTTTAGTCTACTTTTAAAATATTCACCCTGCTTTATATGATGCGACAGCCAGTTAAAAAATAAAATTCCTTTGAGGAGTCGGTCATTCTTCGTTTACTGTAAATTCGTCCTAATTCTAAAATAATTATTTCTTCTCGTTTTTCTAAGATTTATTAAACTTTGGCCCGGGGGATATTTTTTTCTGTTTTACCGCAGTTGTAATATATACAAATTAAATAAACACAATGCCTCACGTTGAGGCGCCAATTTGTAATGAACATAAAATTAATGACAGTTAAAATAAAAACAGTTAATGCATCAATTTAAATAATTTAAATATTAAAAGAAAGTATATTTAATAATAATTAAAATTTTAAATAAACAAACAAATTGATTTATATGATATATTATATGTTAAATTTTACAAATGTTCTCCAATGAATTTTACAACAGTTACCACGTAATTATCTTTCAATTTATATTATTTATTAGTGTTCTACAATCAAAACTCACTCTCTCTCTCAGGGTCTTTACTGGGACTTTAAATAAAGAGCTTATTTGTTGATTTCTACAAGTACCCAATGCCCGACCTACCCGATGCAGGTTTTTCTAGGGTTTTCCCTGCATTTTTTTAGGCGAATGCCGGGTAGGATCCTTAAACCATAGCCCGGGGGCCCTAGTTAACCCTTGGCTACCTTCCTCTACCCTTCCGCATCCCCCCTTTCTAATCCCTTCCTATGCTATTAAAGGGGAGTTGCCCAATGTGGATCACCCTCATGTAGCCTGTTGCCCTAAAAAAAAAAAAAAATTCTAGCCGATGCAGGTTTTTCTAAGGTTTTCCCTGCATTTCTTTAGGCGAATGCCGGGTAGGATCCTTAAACCATAGCCCGGGGGCCCTAGTAACCCTTGGCTTCCTTCCTCTACCCTTCCGCATCCCCCCTTTCTAATTCCTTCTTATGCTATTAAAGGGGAGTTGCCCAATGTGGATTACCCTCATGTAGCCTGTTGCCCTAAAAAAAAATTCTTTAGGCGAATGCCAGGTAGGATCCTTAAAATATAGCCCGGGGGCCCTAGTTAACCCTTGGCTACCTTCCTCTACACTTCCGCATCCCCCCTTTCAAATCACTTCCTGTGCTATTAAAGGGGAGTTGCCCAAAGTGGATTACCCTCATGTAGCCTGTTACTCTAAAAAAAAAAAACCCTTCCGCATCCAACCTTTCAAATTCCTTCCTATGCTACTAAAGGGGAGTTATCCAACGTATATTACCCTCATGTAGCCTGTTACCCTAAAAAAAACCTTTGGGGATCAAGTGTCTGCAAGGATTATTCTCTCGCAGGCAGAACCTTGTAGAAGAGATACGAAGGGGCTACCTTTGGGGATGCCTTTTCCTCTCCTTTTTTAAGCTAAGGTTCCCACAAGCCGAGTCACCTAGGCCTGTTCTGAGAGGTGTATGTTCCGGGGTCACAGACCTTGCTCATTCGGTAAGAGTTGTCCTCTATTCCCATTGGAATAGCCGGCCAGCTGCCTCCTAATCTGGTCGAGGCGTCCCCACAGCAAACTCCTCTCCCGCTATCGGAAGGACGTTTACAAGTACCCAATGCCCGACCTACCTGATGCAGGTTTTTCTAGAGTTTTCCCTGCATTACTTTTAGGCGAATGCCGGGTAGGATCCTTAAAATATAGCCCAGGGGCCCTAGTTAACCCTTGGCTACCTTCCTCTACCCTTCCACATCCATTCTTTCAAATCCGTTCCTATGCCCAACGTGGATTACCCTCATGTAGCCTGTTGCCCTAAAAAAAGAAAAGAAACATTTGGGGATGCCTTCATATCTCTTTGGTTTTTTTGAACTAATGTTCCCACATGCCGAGGTACCTCGGCCTGTTTTGAGAGGTGTATGTTCCGGGGTCGCAGACCTTGTGCATACGGTAAGAGTTGTCCGCTATTCCTATTGGAATAGTCGGCCAGCTGCCTCCTTAAGCGGTGAAGGCACCGAGAGGGGAAAGCTGCGACCCCACAGCTAACCCCTCTCCCGCAATCGGAAGAGCGTGGGACAAGTACCAAATGCCCGACTTGTGTTGATGCAGGTTTTTCTAGGGTTTTCCCTGCTTCACTTTTAGGCGAATTGCCGGGTATGATCCTTAAACCACAGCCCGGAGGCTCTTGGATACCTTGGTTACCTCCCTCTACCCTTCCGCATGCCCCCTTTCAAATCACTTCCTATGCTATTGAAGGGGAGATGCCACTATGTGTATTACCCTTATGTAGCTTGTTACCCTAAAAAAAAGTTGTCAATTGAATTTTCTATGAAGCTATTCTCGACTTCAACGTATTATTTACAATGCAAATATAAAATTCTGACTTTAAATTATAACCGATATTCGAAAACCGAAATCTGACGATAATTACCTTTACTAAATGATTTACAAATATGAATTTAGTGAAATTGGAACTAACAGTTTCTGGCAATCAGGGCAATTTGGCTCGTTTATTCGCTTACACACTCATTACACTATATAATAGTCCATTTTAACTCTGACTCTAATTATCAATGTTAGTTTGACAAAAGTTGGCTTTACACTGCAATATCTCTACGATAATTCAACAACTTATTCTGCAATCTCTCCACGAAGATTTTACACAGCTATATCTCCTCAACAACTTTATATTCTGCTATGTTTCGACGACAACTCCATTACTACATCTCGGCGACTTTATCTCTGCAATCCAACGACACGAAGAATTTACACAGCTATGTCTCCTCAACAACTTTTCTCTGCTATACTTTGCCGACGACTGGCTACACCACGCTCTAGCAAGAACCGACAGCCTATATTACCTTAAACCTGTGGCATTATGGTCCATTCTTGTGTCCAACTTGTGTGTTTCTGCCTCAAACAATTCGAGTCCAAAATTTCTAATTATTAATTAATAATTGTCTTTTAATTACCACAATATATTGTAATACTAATTAGAGGCAATTAGGGATTTAATAATTGGAAATGTGTGGTGGATTGTTATCGGTAAGAATATCAAAAACAACAATGTACAGCCGAGCCTTTCTTTGTCGGCGGCAGGCGTTCTAAAACTCCAGTCTAACGGCAGCAGTCACGGGCAGAAATTAATCAAGAAAAGTCGCAGGTTGAATTTGATCAAGTAAAGGTTGCTGACAGTAAATTCATTGAGTAAAGTTTGGACATATAAACTCAATAAGTTCTCCAATGAATTTTACAACAGTTACCACGTAATTATCTTTCAATTTATATTATTTATTAGTGTTCTACAATCAAAACTCACTCTCTCTCGCAGGGTCTTTACTGGGACTTTAAATAAAGAGCTTATTTGTTGATTTCTTTAGGATCCTTAAAATATAGCCCGGGGGCCCTAGTTAACCCTTGGCTACCTTCCTCTACCCTTCCGCATCCCCCCTTTCAAATCCCTTCCTATGCTATTAAAGGGGAGTTGCCCAAAGTGGATTAACCTCATGTAGCCTGTTGCCCTAAAAAAACCCTTCCGCATCCAACCTTCCAAATCCACAGTTAGAAATCCAATAAATAGTCAAAACTTCGCAAATTCCATCGAGAAGGAGTTGATAACAAACTGTCTGACCAATAGTTAGAACGAGAAATACAATATTCACTGGTGAGAGAGAGACTTAATGCCAAGAACCACAGGAGCTGTACGGAGTAATCGTTCCAGTTGATAGATACCAAAGTTTTGGACAGTGTTTTGAAATAAATTTAAATTCTGTGAAATTATGGCCTGATAGATGTGAAAAGTGTATAGTGCATCAAAGCCCAAAACGAATGCCTGGTACCAGCAAAGAGACTGTAAGTAGAAAAAAATAATAAAAGTTTTGTATACGTTAAATAAAGATCAAATCGTCAGATTTCGGTTTCACGTTTATTTTATTGTTAAATTCTAATGACATAAAAAAATTTGATTGTTAATTTAACTGTAAAAGGATTGGATCTTTATTTATAAGGCCCAAATAAACGACACTGAGATGAGAGTTGATAAAATCTGTAAAATAGCAGGAACACAAATGTAAAAAATCACATCTAGAAATTTTGTTATTTTACTTTGAATAAATTAATTGTTTTGTAAATTTAAAATTTGGTAGATCATTTAGCATCCGTTTCATGTTTTAAAAATTTAATAAAATAAAACTCATTTAGTTAATATTCAATACATTACAAATTGGCGTCATTAACGTATGGCCAACCAATGAATTCTTTTAATTATTTGTTGTTTACCACATTTTGGCACCCTCAACGTGGGGCAAATTAATTGATAATTAATTAAAATCTGTTATTTATTACATTTTGGAGCCTCAACGTGGGCCGAATTCTTTAATTCTTTTAATTATTGCAATATATATATATATATATATATATATATATATATATATATATATATATATATATATTGTAATAACCAGCTCAGAAGGACAGGAATTCTGTTCTTATTTTTGTCAGATTTGTTTACGAACTCAGACTGGGGATCCTTGAGTGGTTGGTACATATAAAAATAATAATGATAAAATGATGGATAAGTGACTTTTAGAGAGGGGAAGGACTAATAATTGGGGCGTTTTGCAGCTCTTAGGGCTAATTGGTTGTGAGCAACATCTGGACGACGGAATTCTAATGGCATAAATGACAGAAGGTTGTTTGGACGATGTAATTATATTAAAAGGAAACGTTTAATTTAATTGATTGAGTGGTTTTCGGAGCGGGAGAACGGCAACAGATGGTGTTTGTTTGGCTAAAGTGGAAATGCAAAAACTGTGTAAAACAAGGGAATATTCTAGAGCCAGGATATAAATTAGAGGGCAGTTGGACAGTTGAGGGGCTTCTTTATCATTTCGTGTGGACGGGAGACGGACGTGTTAGTGGGAGAGAGCGCTGGTGCAGGTCCGCAGGGACGGACGCGAGGCCAAGTTAAAGTGGCCGAAACAATTGTTATGAACAGTTGATAGTTTGCAAAAAGGAGAGATCATCGGATGCTAGGCCAAGCTAGGCGGCCGAGAGTAATCAGCTGGACATCAGTCGTCAACAGTTGGTGGGAGTTTCATCGTGGAGGTCTGTCTGAAAGCAGAGTTGTTGGAATTCGTCGTGAGGGTGACGTCGTCAAGAGGAGGTGACTGTGAAAGCAGAGTGTGAGCGCAGCCTGGTGCCTTTTATGCCTGTATGAAATGAGTGTGTGGACCAGAAAGGTTGTAACTTTATTTTTCTGATTTCATAATTGTAAATTGATAAAAAGGGTAAAAATTCAGATTTCGTTTCATTCGTTTCAATCGTGTCTTTTCGTTTCAATCATTTCGTTTTTCATTTATTGTAACTGTATTTGTTTAATTGTAACATTTTGTTCCGTTTCCTTATCAACGCAGTAAAGACCTTGAGGGTACCCAGTCCGCTTATTTAAAATGTATTCTAGGTAAATAAAATTGTTTTGATTTATAAAATTTCATCAGATTTGTGTAATTGTAAATTTGTGAAATAATAAATAATATTTGTTTGTTTAAATTGGTAGTTTTATTTTATTTGTAAGATATTACAATATATATTGTAATAATCAAATAAATAATGATTTTACATAAATTAATTTGCCCCACGTTGTAGAAGTCTATTTGTAATAACAAACTACAAATGACTTTAAAAATAAGAAATAATCCCCACGTTGTGTAAGCCAATTTGTAATAACCAAAGATCTATAAATTTAAATAAAATAAAATATGCAATTTTTTTTAAAAAAAATTATTTAGTAAATTTAAAGACTTTGTCGAACGAAAATAAATAACGACAAGTTCTTCAAGTTGTTGCCAAATGTTCTTAACAACTAGAAGGCTAATTAATTTGCCCACACTGGAGCACAAAATACAATTAATTTGATATGAATTTTAAGTTAAACAAATTATTAAATTCAATAAAACAAGTCAATTTTATTTACTCAACAATACAAATTTCAATCTCAATTTTATTTCTTTACATTACATTTAAATCAAATTTTACAATGAAATGAAAACTCAATATCTTAGGGTCTCTACTGGGCTTGATTGAAAGAAACGAATATTCAATTACAATTCGAAGAATTTAAAGAATATAGAAAATGCAATTTAAATGACGTTACTAGAAAAACAACGAAATCTGACACCTCACATTTAACTTACATTTTACAATAATTCTTTATTTTTAATATCTACTTACAAGTTGCATTTTGAGTTCAGGAACATGCTTCACTTTTAAAATAAAATTCTGTGCATAGAATTTACACAGATGTTTCACTGACACTTTTCACAGCACAGCATTTTATCCATTTTGTATCCTTACTCCAGGTTGTAGATTCTAACGCCTTGTACAGATGTTACGCCTGCGGCCACCAGTCAGGTTGGTCAGTAAGATTGCCAACTCCAAACGTTCAATTTATTTAAAATGTTCCGGATATTTTATCATACATCCCAATAGATTTCAATACTTGTATTGAAAGAATACTCTTTTCAACATAGTATCAACTAAACCATCTGCTTTCCTCAAGCTCCAACTTCCAACATCAAAAATCCACCTTCGAACACAGACCTTCGGAAGCTCCAGATACCACATTCACTCCGATCGCTCCCTGGCTTACCACTGACTATTCTTATCAAAATCCCCTCTCCAGAATGTCCTTATTTCCCACGATCTTGCTTTCCCACACTCAGATCACATCCGGCTTTCTCAGGCTAAGACAATTACTCAAAATATTGTTAAATAAACAATCCTTGGTCTTTTAATTTAATGTCAACAAAGCCGCTGTCTGTCGTTCCTTTGGAGACTTATCCCGACGTCAGTCAGATATTATATCAAAAAGCCGCCAAACATCTCCAGTCTGAGTCAGTAAACAAATTTTAATAATATCCGGCATCCACCTGTAGTCTGTGCAATGAAACAAATATTATAAAAATTTAAACAAAATAATGGCCTTCTTAATTTGCCTTCTTAATTGGTATTACAATATACATATATATATATATATATATATATATGTATATGTATATATTGTAATATCCAATTAATTGGATATTTATGATTTATAGGTAATTATATTAAACACGTTATTAAATTTTATCAACAAAACAATTCTTTTAATCTAGAATACATTTTTATAAATCAGACTCTGTACCCCAGGGTCTTTACTGGGTTGATAAGGAAACGGAACACAAAATTTAAAATTACAATTTACAATGCAGTTAAAATAAATTAAAAACGAAATGAAACGTAATCTGACTCTTATCCTTATTTAACAATTTACATAATGAATACAGAAAAATATACTTACAATCTCTCTGGTCCATGCAATTTGGATCTCTCGCATACCAGCACACACACACACACACACACACACACACACATATATATATATATATATATATATATATATACATATATATTGCATAGGTAGTTAATAAATTGTTTTTCTAAAGGTTGTTCTACACGTTTCTCTTCATTTCATTCCAAAAATATACCTAATTGCCATTTTTGGCAACTAGTAATCTATCCATATATATATATATATATATATTTTAATAATTAAAAAAGTCTGTAATTAAAAGAAATTCTTAAACAAAAAAATGAATTAAAATTTGAATGATAGCTAGCCACACGTTGAAGACGCCAATTTATGTAATGATTTAAAAAGTTGTTAATAATTAAATAGGAATAATTAACAAAATTATTATGATTTAAAATTTATTGTTGATAATTACACATTATGCTTTGGTTTGGTCGCCGAATTCCATCAATTTAGCAAACAAATATTTCAATTTTTTTTATTAGTTCGTGGCGTTCTATGAAAATACAACTTTATATTTTTACAATCAACTACGTCGAATTTCTCTTTATCTCAGGGCCATTACTGGGTTTGATAATAAGAACAAATACAATCTAATGAACTAAAACATTAACAATCCAAACTCATTGAAGTTAACGGAATACAACATTAAATACAAACGAATGAAAACGAATGAATTGAAAAACGCGAACGAAATATAACCATACCCTTTTGTTATCGTTACAGTTATTAATAATTGTTTTGTACTCACCACAGTGCTACAGGTACCAGTTCGGACTCTTGCAGCTAGAAGTCAACACCCAATAAACAGGCCATTAGTCACTAATTCTACACTTTAGATTTTGAACACACGCGGTCGTTACTCTCGATCTCTGCTATCCTGGAACTTGGATTAGCCGGCCCTCAGTCATCCCTCAGACGTAGGTCTCCTTGAAGTCTCTCTATGCGAAAATTAGTTCAGTTTTTTAAGTAAAACTTAGGCTTGCAAATTGCGACTTTATGAGTCTCTCCGTCAAAACTGTTTACTTGCGTTTTATGTAAACCATTATATCTCACCGTTGGACTTCCAGGGTAGCCGTATTCGTGCCTGTAGATTAGCAAACTTTACTGTGTTGTATCTCTCGCAGACTCTGTTATGTATCCTTTCTCGACCCAGGCTCGACGTAGACTCGACGCAGACTCGACGCAGACTGAGTTCTCTAAGCGCACGGTCTCCGGTCTTCATTGTTAACAAAAAAAGACCCACTGCGATTTTCGTACCGCCAACAATTCAATTATATTAAAAACAATAAATAGCCTGTTTAATTGGTATTACAATTTATATATATATATATATATATAGCTGCAGCACAACCCCATATTTCAGTACCATAGCTTAAATGTGGATAAATTAACCTTTAATATATCTTGATGAGGTATCCCTATGGAATACTCTAGACAGTCTTTTTAATGCATACACATTGCTGTTTACGTATTTGCATATATTTCCAATGTGTTCAGCCTACGATAATTTAAAGCCAAGTTGAATACCCAGGAATTTTTTGAATTAAGAAGCTGGACTTCGGAATGACTTATATTTTTCCCTCGCATTGAGTGGTTTTATAATGACTAAATAATATAACATTTGTCGTGTTCCCTTTTCAGATCTAGTTATTTACGTAACCCCATCTACTTGTGTTCGATTTTCTGAGTACTGATACCTATGTGAAAGATGATAAGTTTTCAGCCGAATCATATATATAACGTGCTTTATTTTAAAGTTTTGATTTCTTTCCGACAATGAAAAGAACCCAGTCATCAATTACAAAAGATATATTAAAACCTACGTTTTACTGAAACACAGCCCGAATATGAAGCTATTTATGGAATATCTGTTATAAAATTCTGTAAAGTATTTAAAAGCAAATTAGCAGATCAATATAAGTGTGAGTGTGAAATTTCCTGCATTCAATATTTCTCTCTATCCGTCTCCTTTCTTACTCCTTGGACTTGTAACGAAATGATCCAGACTCTCCTATTACTTTAAAGCGGGGAAAGTTTATGGACTCGATAAATTTAGAAATTGAATAGATTTCTTGAAGATATTAACGTAGAATCACGAATATAACTGTAATCCTATTGTGATTAGAAATATGAACCGATACTGAGTTGCTGACAGAGTGGAACATATGAAAATCACAATAAAAGAAAACCTATAATAAACAGGTTTTTGTAGTTACACAGGAATGGGGAAATGTTAGTTGACTGGACAAACTCACAAGGAGAAGGAATCGATGGAGATTATTGATTAAACTATAAAGTTAGCGTAAGGTATCATGCCCGGCTTAGGGTGTAAAAGTCTCAGGGGAACGTAACAATAAATAAATTGCGTATTAAAAATTAAACTAAGCGATCATCTATAAGATGTGAACAATTATTTATTTTTTAATTCTACATTAGTAAAAAGAATTAACTTCTTATAGTAAGTAATATTGTCCTTATCAAAAAGAATACTAGTGAAATTTTATTATTTACACTCTTTTATGGGTAAGTATAATCGATTACTTCAGCTAGAACTTTTATTCGAACTACCGCCTATGTATAAATTTACATTTAATTCGGTTAGATTTATTTCTTTGTAAAAAATATTATTATTTATGTTTTAATTTTACTTCCTTGTTATTTTTTATATATAAACAGGGACGCACAATCTCATAAACAGCTCCAATGACGGTAATTCACACGTGAGTACAGCATATTAAGCAATTGAATTTAATAGAAGATTCTCATGCACAAAAAAGTAGGTAAAAAAGGAAAAAAATTAAATGACCAAGTCTATTCCCTGAAATTAGTGAAAAATAGTTCATAATGTAAAGATTGTTTCATTATCACCACACAAGCTATTTTAAAGGATAAAGGTCCATTTCTCTCCAAATATACATCCTCTGTACTCTCACATCTGCGTCTTTTCGCTGACTTATTCTCTGTCAACTATCTGAAGACTATATCTGCATACTTATTGACAATCACCTTCGATTTCGTAAGTTAACAACGTTTTTGACACTTACATGACCAGTAGCTATGTTCAAATCCCGTGTTATAACGATGTCTCCGTTACACATATAGCTTCAGTGCTATATAAATTAATTAAATAACTGTCAAGTCCGTTAAAATTCAGAAACTTTTATTTTAAATGTAATGATGTTCACAATAATACAACGACGATACTCCTTTTTTAAGCGATAATATATTTTCTCGCTGCCGGATATATATCTGCGACGCGTTATCAACAGTCTCCCGCCACCCGATGCAGGTTTTTCTAGGGGTTTCCCTGCATTTCTTTAGGCGAATGCCGGGTAGGATCCTTAAACCATAGCCTGGGGGCCCTAGTTAACCCTTGGCTACCTTCCTCTACCCTTCCGCATCCCCCCTTTCTAATCCCTTCCTATGCTATTAAAGGGGAGTTGCCCAATGTGGATCACCCTCATGTAGCCTGTTGCCCTAAAAAAAATGCCTTTTCCTCTCCGTTTTTTAACTGAGGTGCCCACAAGCCGAGGCTCCTCGGCCTGTTTTGAGAGGTGTATGTTCCGGGGTCACAGACCTTCGGCATACGGTAAGAGTTGTCCGCTATTCCCATTGGAATAGTAGTCCAGCTGCCTCCTAAACTGGTCGAGGCACGGAGAAAGGAATGCTGCGTCCCCACAGCAAACTCCTGTCCCGCTATCGGAAAGGCGTGGGACACGCACCCAATGCTCGACCTACCTGATGCAGATTTTTCTAGGGTTTTCCCTGCATTACTTTTAGGCGAATGCCGGGTAGGATCCTTAAACCATAGCCCGGGGGCCCTAGTTAACCCTTGGCTACCTTCCTCTACCCTTCCGCATCCCCCCTTTCAAAAATCCCTTCCTATGCTATTGAAGGGGAGTTGCCACTATGTGGATTACCCTCATGTAGCCTGTTACCCTAAAATTCCTTAACACACATATACATTCATATTGTTTTTGCGAGTACTTTTTGTGTGCGAAGAATGACGATTGTACGCTGTAATCTGACGCAGTTGAGTTGCCGCTACTTTGGAGTAACATAACACAGTGGGACGTATCTGATTTCCCCCGAGTGGGCACTACGGTCACAACCTAAGGTTCTATTCCATTTTTCCTGAAGCATTAGTTAAGTCTACTTCTTCACCCGTTAAATAGTTTCTAATTATTTTTAGCCCTGGGACTGATTTAAGCTTACATAGTAAAATAATGACGTAAGGGACTAAAGACAAGTTTTAATGTTTTGGATAATAAATTAAATATGATATGAATAAAAAAATGTTAACTGTGTTTTCAAAAATTTATATTTTATATTTGAAACAAAAGTGTTAATACATTTATATGGCTGAAATAAAAATACAAGGAGCTGATTTTGAATTTCCAATTTGGGAATCGTATATAGTAAAATACCAGATATTTCACTGCAGGGAGTTTCCAGAGGCTTATAAGATGATGAACTTGAAGAATGTTGACAATTGTCCGTGAAGAATCGAAATATTCAGACAAAAATATTTCAATGAATCAAGATATGTCAGGTCCGGTTCGTAACCAAGAAGTTAAACGATTGTTTATTACCTCATGTTCTTTAGTTAAATGAAAAGATCCAAATTTGCAGACGGTGGAACTGAATAGTCAGAAGAGTCGTTTCTCAAACAAACTCCTTAAAACCAAAAGTAAAGGTGCAGCTTTAGTTGTCAATCTTCGATTTCTGAGATTTTGAATAGGTAGAGGCAACTTAAACGGTCAGATTGCACCACTTACGCAAGAGTCAAAAGTATAGAAAATGCATGGCAGTCTCTAATGTAATAAGAAATATGATAAAAATGGCATGAGCAGTTAGTTGAAAGCAGTTCGGACGTTATTTCAGCCATTCGCATGCTTACTGAGTGGTTCACAAGAAACAGTTTGTCCGTAGAAAAGTAACATTTCCGCAAGAAATGCGTTGTAATGGGTGATGGAACGCATAAATATCCCATATACAATGTGGTTAAAAGACAAATCTTACGCTATAGGTGCACATAGTTATGAGAAATCCTGTAAGAAATGGAGAAACATCTTGAGTTTCAAATCCTGAATATGCTTTAAGCTATCTGTATAATTACAAATATGTGTGAACCTGCCAATTGTTCGATGAAGGGTAGTTTTATGGTGCTATATGAGCGTGGCAGCTCTTTAGTGTATGGTAAGTCCATTAATAATAAAACTTTTACTAATGCATGTGAATTTTATCACTTATCCTTCGAATATGGTATGTTATTTTATTAGCACACTAGCTGGGTGCCCGGCATTGCCCGAGATGTCATTTATCCATAACCCCCGATTTTACTCCAATTTCGGTTGCTATTTTTATGTAACGCTCCTCTAACCCTATCCCTAAATGTGCTCACATCCCATGTCGAAGAGGGTTGAAGTCATAGACCAAATATATCGGCCGTTTTTACATGTTAGAAGATGACCACCCCACAAATGTGCGATAATCAAAAAGTATTTATTCCACGCAAAAATCGGCCGATTACATTGTCTGAAAATTTCTACCCCAATATCCACCACCTCCCAAACCCATCGAGTTACCCAGATTGTCACAATTAGACTCAGCGACATTCATAGTCTCTGAATTGATTCGAATCTCGGTTGTTTTTGCGTTATTTTTATTTAACGTACCTCCAGCCCAACCGCTAACCTTGCTCCCCTCACAGGGGTTGAAATTATACACAAACAACATCGGTATAAATACTATCAAAGTCATTAACCCCAGGAAGTAATTATCGCAAATATCGACCGTTTAACATTTTTTGAAAATTACCACCCCCGACCACTCCCGCTTCGGGGACTTAAAAGGTCAAGTTGAATGTCGTAATTAAGCTCAGTGAAAACTATAACCCCGGATTCGACTCCAATCTCGATAGTTTCTGCTTTCCTTTTATATAATGCCACTTCACGCCCACCGTTAAACGTGCACCCCTACAGGGCCCGAAAGGGGTTGAAATTATTCACAGAGAGTATGTAGAGAAATTTTATGAATCTCATTGGTGCCGAAATATATTTATTCTAAGGAAAAATCCTCCGCCCACATCCGCCAAGCACCTCACACCCCTGCACACCACCGTCAACCCCCGTGCATTTTCCACGTTGTCATAAACACATTTACCTATATCCATAACTCTTATTTGACTCGAATCTCAAATTTGGGTTATTTTAATGGAACACATCTCCACCCCTATGAATGCTTCCCTATTTTGCCGTAAGGTGTTGAAATTATACACAAATAAAATCCGTAGAAATACAATCAATGACATTGACAGCTTTAAATATTTATTTCACGCAAATATCGTCCATTTGATATGTGTGACAATTTTCACCCTCGACCATCCCCGTCGCTGGGAGGATAACTGCTGGTTTAATGTCAAAATAAAAGTCAGCGTTATACATAACTTTGGCCTTTAATCCAGTCTCGGTTATATTCGGGTTATTTTCTTGTAACATTCCTCCACCCCCACCCCTAGGGTGCTCCTTTCCCATGCCGTAAAATGTAGAAATTTTACTGACATACATTGGTACAAACACTATTAATCACTTTTACCAGAAAAATATTTATCAGACTCAAATATCGGCCGTGTTAGCATGTTTGAATATTTCCACCCCCGCTTGGGAGACTTAAACGGTAACTTGAATATAATGATTAAAGTCAATGACAACCATAACCCTGGATTTGAGTCCAATCTCGATTGTGTTTGCGTTTTTATTATATAAATACACTCCACCCCCGCCATTAACGGTGCTCCACTCCAAATCCCGAAAGAGGTTATATTAAATATATGGAACATGTAAAGAAATATAATAAATCTCAGTGAACCAGAAGAATATTTATTCGACGCAAATATCGACTGCTTATTATGTTTGAAAATTTCAACCACCGTCCACCCCCACTTGGGGAAGTTAAACTGTTAGCTAAATGTCATAATTAAACACAGTGACAAATATAACCGCTGATTCGACTCGAAACTCGAATGTCTTTTCGTAATTTCATGTAATGCCACTCCACCCGCAACCCTTCAGGTTGCCCCACTCCCATGCGTAAAGAAGTTGAAGTTATACACAGATAAAATGTAGTGAAATTTTATGAATGCCATTGATCTCGAATTATATTGATTCGCCCAGGTTGTCATAAATAAACTCAGTGACATCCATAACTTGAATTTGAAACCATTCTGGGATTTATTCACGCTATTTTCTTGTAACGTCCCTCAAACCCCATAAGTCTGATCTTTCACGTGCCTTAAGGGGTTGAAATGAAAAACAAAATCGGTAGAAATATTATCCGTGACATTGACCTCGATAAATATTAATTCCTTACAAAAATGGACCGTTAAACATGTTTTAAAATTTACACCCCCGCAAACGCTTCCTTGGGGGAGTTAAACGGTTAGTTAAATGTAATAATTTAACTCATTGACATCCATGATTCGACTCTAAATGTCGATTGTTTTTGCATCATTACAATGGAATTCCACTCCACCTCACCCTTAAGGGGCGCTCCATTCCCAATCCCGAAAGGGGTTGAAATTATACACGGAGAAAAAGTACAGAAACTTTATTAATCTAATTGATCCCGAAATATATTTAATAACGACCGGTCTTCATGTTTTTAAGAATTCTAACACCCGCCCAACTCCTTCCACCTCAGCCCACCCCTCGCGCGTTGTCCACAATGTCATAAATAAATTCAGCGACATCCATTACCTTCGATTTGACTCGAATCTCGTTTTTTTCTTGTAAGTGCCCTCTACCCCCACCCCTTACCATGCACCC
Organism: Zhengitettix transpicula; assembly: GCA_037074705.1. Taxonomy (NCBI): domain Eukaryota; kingdom Metazoa; phylum Arthropoda; class Insecta; order Orthoptera; family Tetrigidae; genus Zhengitettix; species Zhengitettix transpicula. Next base: position 41,795,559 of record CM073590.1, read on the forward strand.
CCCCCCCTCATGCCGAAAGAGGGGTTCAATTGTTACACACACAACTTGGGTAGAATTACTTTAGATCTAATTTACCCTGAAAAATAATATTCAACACTAATATCGGTCGTGATTTCTTGTTTCAATATTTCCACTCCCGTCAAATTCCACTCCTCGGGAGTTAAATGACAAATTAAATGTCATAATTAAACTCAGTGACATTAATAACCCTGTATTTGACTCTAATCTCGGTTTTATTCGCGTGATTTATTTTTAACACCCGTTGACCCCAACCTCTAATGCAAGCTCCCTCTCAATCCCGAAAGGAGTTCAAATTAAACTCAGAGAACGTGTAGTGAAATTTTAATAATCTCATTGTTACAAAAATATATGTAATCGTCGCAAAATTCAGCCGCTTTAAAATTTCTATTCCCCACTCACCTCCACCCAACTCCTCCCACCCCAGTCCACCCCAACCCCACGCGTTGCCCAAATTCTCATAAACGAATTCAGCGACATTAATTACGTTCGACTTATTCGAATGTTGGTTGTTTTCGAGTTATTTTCTTGTAATACCCGTCCACTCCGTCCCATAAGCGTTCTGCATCCTTTTGTCGCAAGAGGTTTAAATTGTACAAACATAAAATGGGTATTAATACTATAAATAAAATTTATTCTTCGTAATTATAGACCTTTTAACATGTTTGAAAATTTCCAACCCCATCCTCTCCCGCTCCTGGGGGTCAAATGGGCAATTTAATATCATATTTACACTTTGCGACATCCTGAAACCTGGGTTTGACTGTAATTTTGGTTTTATTCGCGTTATTTATTAGTAATGTCCGTCCCCCCTCACCCCTAAGAGTGCTCCAATCCCATTCTGTAAGGGGTTGAAACTATACTCAGATAACATAATTTAAAACACTATCTATATGTTTATCTGCCTAAATATCTGCAGTTTTAGCATGTTTTAATGTTTCCAGCTTCTCTCTAATGTCGAAAAAGGTTAAATTTTACAAACAACATCGGTAGATATATTGTCAATGTGATTAACCTCGACAAATAATTATTTACTGCAATATCGACTGTTTAACGTGTTAGAAAAATTCCACCAACGTCCACCCCAACACTTGGGGTTAAATAGTCATTTGAATGTCACACGGCGACATCCATAATCCTCGATTTGACTCTAATCTTGGTTGTGTTCGCATTATTTTCTTGTAACGCCCGTCCACCCCCATCCTTAAGGGTGCTCCCCTCCTAAGCCCAAATAGGTTTGAAATTATACACGCAGAACATGTAGAGAAATTTTATGAATGACACTGTTCCCGAAATATATTTAATCGCCGCAAAAGTCGGCCGGTTAAAACGTTTGAAAATTTCTATCCTCGCCCACTTCAGCCCTATCCCACACGTTGCTCAGGTTGTCATAAATAAACACAGCGACAAGCATTTCCTTGGATTTTTCTTCAATCTCGTTTGTTTTTGCATTATTTTATTGTAACTCCCCTCAACTCCCACCCCTAGGCGTCCTCCCCTCTCATACTTGGCTGTATTCGCGTTATTTTCTTGTAACACCCGTCCACCCTTACCCTTAAGGGCGCATCCCTCCCAAGCCCGAAATGGGTTAAAATTAACACTGAGAAAATGAAGGGAAATTTTGTGAATATCATTGTTCCCGAAATATATTTATTCGATGCAAAATTCGACGGTTAACTTATTTTAAAATTTCTACCCTCCACCCAACCCCTCCTACCCTATCCTACACTCGCGCGTTGCCCAGATTGTCATAAATGAACTCAGCGACATCCATTACCTTTGATTTGACTGGAGTCTCGGTATTTTTAGCGTTATTTACTTGTAACCCCCTCCACCGCCACCCCTTAATGTGCTCAACCATCGTACCAGAAGGGGTTAAAATTAATAAAAATCACATGGGTAGAAATACTATAAATTTAATTAACCCTGCAAAATATTTATGCAACGCAAATATCGGACATTTTTGCATGTTTGAAGATTTCCACCACCGTTCACCCATGCTCCTGGGGGGGTAGTAGGCGTGTTACACCCACACAGTGTTTGTTTCCCTGTCGAAAAAACACATGTACCAAATTTGGTGAAATTGCTTCGAGGGTGTAGATTTGTAAGCGGAACCTACCCATGTATACACACATTCATTCCCGTATAAAGCAATTTAATATAATAGAAGCTATATATATATATATATATATATATAAAGATAGATAGGTAGATAGATATACACTATTTAAAACAATTACTAAATTTGTAGACATATAATTTTTCCATCTGAAAATAAACTATTTGGTGATTTTAGCTATCTGCAGTTGGAGGCATTGTAAAAATTAATGCAAAACATTACGAAATACGCTGTCTTCAATAGAAAAATATCAATTTTGAACATTAAGTATTGTTTTTATCATATATCTATGTATCTTCCAGTGCGTATTGCAAGATATAATTGGGCAATATATTGGTCCCCGTTCCCGTTAAATATTTCACGTCAAAAGTCAAGTTATTTAAAAGAAAACTAATGCCATGGATTGTATAACCTTTCGAAATGAATTTTATTTATCGCTCGATGTGGTATTGGTATATTTAATTATACTTATTATTCAATCAAAATATTTTTGATTTACTTCATTTCTCAGAAATTAAACATTTATAACGTCGTTCCCAAAAATGGAAAACAAATACTGCTATCCTAACCTAAAATTTTTGTTTCACGACACAAATTGCACGCAATAATTTGTTTACATTTATAGAAATACGTTGCATAAAGTACAATTAATTGTACTTTTAATTCAATTTAAATGTTCCTATTTCTGTACATACCTTTGAGAGTTCATTAATTGAATAACGACAATAAAAACATTGGGAGTTCCGTACGTCATTTTGAATACTTTTATAGTTTACAAACACATAATTCAGCAGTCGTACCTTAGACAAATCTTATTATCTTCTGAAATATTATACAGGACACAATAGTACGTTATATAATGAAATTTTATAAATCTCGGCCGACATACATTTGAATGTATTATAAAGCGCCATATTGGCGTTATTAAAGACGGCGAGGATAATTATTTTTTCAAAATTAAGTATGCGCAAGTATGATAAAATATTTCTTATTGTTTTTTATTACTTCGATGGAGTATTTCTGAAAAAAATTTTACTTCTTATTCAATCAAAATATTTCTGCTTTATTTCATTACGAAATACAGAACTATATTTTTATGATGTGTGAATGTCTTGCCAACGTATGACGTCACCGTCTCTTGGCGCGCAGCAATTTAACACTAATTCGTAACTTATTTCAACTATAATTATTTCCACGTTTATTCTAGGGGTTTCTCACCCCCATAGTACCGGTTCTCATTTTGGCTGAATATATATACCAATTTTTGTTGAATTCATTCCACGCGATAAAATTTTTATTAAGATCACCGTAAATACATACAAACAAACAAACATACATACATACAAATATACACCCTTTTTTATTATACAGATTTTATTAAAAACCACAGGTCAGAAAAAGCAATCTATTTGAAGTATGAGGCCGGGACCAGAATTGAAGCGGTATTGAAGAATGTACAATGCTGAGTAAAGGTTTATGGTAAAAGTAGAAAGAATGTTTCAGTCCTTTTATCCTTGTCACATCTCCTCCTACTCGACATCTTATGGGACAATTTACGAAAAGCAACGGTTTCGTGCAACTTAACGGTTTTGCGAAATGTACAATATTTTCTCCATTGACGTCAGACCAGAAACATACTCATGATAAAAACCAGCTGTTCGGTGACTAAGGGAATGCATATATCAAGCAAAGTAGCAAATAATAATTTCCAGTAGGTAAAATTCAATGTTATATCTACGTTCAAATTGAATAACTCTTGCCATCCTTACTTAAATCATTAGTAACTTATATTAGCAAATTTTCATAGCTAGTATTCAAGGTACAAATCAATTTTTTAATACCTTTTATAATTACCAGAGTATATTTCTAACCTAGTTAAAGCACAGAAATTAATATTTATTTTATACTTGAGTAATATGCTGATTTTGATTATATGTGAGTAAACCAGTATTTAAGCGTCTAATAAGATACTGTATTTCGAAATAAATATAACTGTAGATTCAACGATTTTTTGTTGATTTTAATTTCAAGTAAACTGATTTCCTGTGGTTATTTACAAAATATTTTGGTCGGTAACCTGATAACTTCGTTTTTGTAACTTCTTAAGTGGATGAAAAATAATTATTCAAACGTTTCGAACGCAGGAATTCAGCGTTTTCCTATTACGAGTTACTATATAACAGAAAATATACCATGTAACGAAGCCTTATTCATCTCCTAGGTTTTCTATTATTGTTCCTTGGGCTACTTTATTAGACATTCATATCTGATAGAAGTTTGTTTTTAATTGTATACGTATTCAGAGATGTCTTTCCGCATTCTGTCTTTGGTCTACTATGGTACTTAATTATAAGAACTGATTATAAACCAATATTAAGATAGAATGTATTTTTCAACCTAATTATCAAATTTAACTTGATAGGTCTTTAGTTGTGGAAAGACGTGTTCCGTAAAATAAGGGTTCTGGCTTCTCCTTTTGGATAAGACTCATTCAAGTGGCTGCCTCAGGTGTCCTAAATCGTTCGATGAAATGCTGGTAGAACATTTAATAATAGGTTAGCAATACTTCATTATATAGGAATATGTTTGTAAGTAATAAAAGGGTAAAACTGGTTGAAGTGTACATAGATAATGTTGCAAGCCTTTTGCACTTTGTGAAAAAGTTGGCAACTCAGGAGTTTAATATTTCCGAGCTTTATAGATATGGGTTTCTTGATATCTCGTAACATAGTGCGTCTTGTCGGTTAAATAACGTAATAAAATGCTGCACTGAAAAGTTTCTATTTAATATTTAATAACCTATTCAGTGTTACGAGAAACGAAGCCCCGGTAAATCATTGATCCGACGAAAATGGCATTGAATAATTGCCCCTACAAATGGTAATAATAAAAATATGTCAAGAACATTCAGCCAGCGTATTTATTTAAACTATCAACTAAGTGACATTTACTGAGACATATTTGTTTAAGATAATAGTATTTATTTCTTAATGAACAAAAGCTTTCCTTGTGTATCAATTTAATATATATTTCACGATATTTTTAAAATAAAAACACGCAATGTTTCTGCAATTATCATCATCACCGTCGTCATGTAGACTTACGTTGATTCTATACCACTGAATATTATATATATATATATATATATATATATATATATATATTGTAATAATTAAAAAGGTGGTATTAATTAATAGGAATAATTAAGAAAATTATTATGATTTAAAAGTTTATTGTTGATAATTACACATTATAAGCCCTGCTTTGCTCGCCGAATTCCATCAATTTAACAAACAAATATTTCAATTTTATTTTATTAATTCGTGGCGTTCTATGAAAATGCAGTTTTATATTTTTGCAATCAACTACGTCGAATTTCTCTTTATTTCAGGGTCATCACTGGGTTTGATAGGAAGAACAAACCCAATGAACTAAAATATTAACAATCCAAACTCATTGAAGTTAACGAAATACAATATTAAATACAAAAATAAAATAAAACGAATGAAAATAAAAACGCGAACGAAATCTGACCATTCCCTTTAATTAACGTTTACAGTTATTAATAATTGTTTTGTACTCAATACAGTGCTACTGGTACCAGTTCGGACTCTTGTATCTTGAAAACAACACCCACTAATCAGGTCATTATTCCCTGATTCAACACTTTAGATTTTGAACACACGCGATCGTTACTCTCGATCTCTGCTATCCTGGAACCTGGATTAGCCGCCCCCTCAGTCAGCCCTCACATGTAGTTCTCCTTGAAGTCTCTCAATGCGAAAATTAGTTCAGTTTTTTAAGTAAAACTTATGCTTGTAAATTGCGATTTTATGAGTCTCTCCGTCAAAACTGTTTACTTGCGTATTATGTAAACCATTATATCTCACCGTTGGACTTCCTAGGTAGCCCTATTCGTGCTTTTAGATTAGCAAACTTTACTGTTGTTGTATCTCTCCCAGACTCTTTTATGTATCCTTTCTCGACCCAGGCTCAACGCAGACTCGACGCTCACTGAGTTCTCTATGCGCGCGGTCTCCAGTCTCCATTGTTAACAAAGAAATAACCAACTCGATTGTCGCCTTTAAGCACCCGTACCGCCAACAATTCAATTATATTAAAAACAATTAATAGCCTGTTTAATTCGTACTACAATATATATATATATATATATATATATATATATATATATATATTGTAATACTAATTTAAGAGGCCATTAATTGTTAAAATTATAATGAATTGTTCAGCGGTACAAATTCTGAAAGGAAAACAATGACGGCAAGCTCTTTGTCGTCTAGTTTTGTTGTGAACTGCGCGCATTTTACGGAAGGTTAGTTGGTTGCAGTCTGGCGAATCTTGTGGTCGAGAGAGGGAGCGAAATTTAAGAGTACGAACAGCGGTGGTCCAAACTTCTTAATTCAACTGAGAGACTTATATGTTGATCTTTACATTTGTTTAAAGATCTGGACGGAGAGACAAGTTATATAAAAATCTGAAAAGCTGAAGCAAAAGGTTAAGCGCCCTGTTCGGATACATAATCGCTCCAAAATACCATTTATCCGCAAAAAGGCATTGAAATATAATACGTCCAACGGTTGACCGGAGTTGCAGATAATAGACGTCCTGGAGGAATAATCCAAGAAATACAACCGTGTGTTTGTTCAAGTGTATAGTCTGTGATTAATTGCCTTTTTGTGAATTGTGACCCCAAGCTTCGGAAACGTTAAGTCTGGTACCAGCACGACATTTGTAAGTAAAAACCAAAATAATTAAATTCTGTAAACGGTAATTAAGAGTATAGTCAGATTTCGTTTCTTTTCATTTTGTTAGATTTCGTATACCGTTCGTTTCAATTTGTTTGAATTGTTAATTATTTAATTTATAATCTCGATTGTTCTTACTTATCAAACCCAGTAAAGACCCTGAGAAGAAGAGTTATTAAATTTGAGTGTTTGTAAAATAGAAAAGATTGTATTTTACCTTGAACGCCACAAATTATAAAATAAAAATTTGTTTGTAAAATTTGATTGAATTCGGCGTGCCAACCTAGGGCAAATCATTTGTAAAACTAAAACTAAAAACACCTGTTAAAATAATATTTGGCAATTAAAATTTTTTTAATCTTAATCTTTTTGTTAATGAATTCAAATGAATAATTATCCTATTTAAACATTACAATATATATGTATTATATATATTATTATATATGTATATATATTGTAATACCAATTAAGAAGGCCATTTTTTGTGTCAGATTTTGAGGGAGACAGTTATGTATAGAGAAGGAGATTGGTCGTTGTGCCTAGTGAGGACGAGCGACGTAGGCATAAGTTGGGTATCTGGAATATTTAGAATAATCTGAACATCTTCGAGTTGGAAGTTAGAATTGGAAGGAGGATAAATAGTGAAAGGCGAGAACTGAACTCTGTAAACTCTGTAAAAATCTAGAACAATTTGAAAGTGAAATTATACTTGTAAAATTTTACTAGTGACCACTTTTAAAGCATGTCCAGTCCATATATGTAAAAACCATCAGCTTGGATTAAGGATACCAAACGGATACAAGTGTTGTGCTGTGATAAGTGCTTCGTTAAAAATATCTGTGTAAGTCGTATACACAGAATTTGGCCATTATATTTTAAGTGAGGTGTGTTCCTGAACACTGAAAATTGTAAGTAACAATAATAATAAATTTTATAAACTGAAATTAAAGGTAAAGGTCAGATTTCGTTTATCGTAATTTCATTAATGGTATATTGTTTCCTGTAATTCATTGAATTTATATTTCTATATTTTTATATTCTGTAAAATTTATCTAAGTGTATTTATATACGCATTCTTTCTAATCAAGCCCAGAAAAGACCATAGAGATTTTGAGTTTCATGTTTTATAAAAATATTGTAATTGTTTTAGAAGACATAAGTTTGAAATATTAAATGTTTGTAAAATTTGAGTTAAGGTTATTGAAAGAAATGAGATAGGAAATTAAATTGTATTCTTTTTGTGAATAAACTTGTCTTGTTTTGTTGAATTTAAATATTTTTTGATTAATTTAAATTTCCTGACATTAAAATATTTTGCTTCTAGTTGTTAATAATAATAGTTGGCAACAACGTGAAGCAATCATAGTATTTGTCATTATTTATTTTGATTAGATAATTTCTTTAAATTTACTTCATAAAATTTTGAAAAATTGGCATATTTTACTTTTATTTAAATATAAAAAGTTGGTTATTACAATATATATTGTAATACCCACTCTTATTGATAATTATGATTATAGGAATTTAAATTAGACAAGTTATAAATTTAATAAACAAAACAATTTTATTAATCTAGAATACAACTCAAGAAAATCACAGTATATTTTTTTATATCCTTTTACCTCAACAATTAAATTACACTAATAATCTAGTTATATTTTATAAATCAGACTCTGTACCCCAGGGTCTTTACTGGGTTGATAAGGAAACGGAACACAAAATTTACAATTTAAACAGTTAAAATAAAATGAAAAACGAAATGAAACGAAATCTGACTCATTACCCTTATTTAACAATTTACAAAATTTATTACTGAATGTCTACTTACAATTTTATTTGGGGTTTTCAGGAATGCTCTTTAATCTACAATGCCCTTCTGTGCACAGACTTTTACCCACGCTTCACACACACGTTCACTTTATCCCTTTTGATATCTCGACTGCTGACTGCTTGCATGGACTAAAATGTTTATTTTATGTTTAGGCGCAGCCACCATTCAATTAGACCGAATATTTACCACCGCCTCCACGTCCTCCTCCTTTGCGGTCTACACTTCAACTCCTATGACTTTCTCGTTCAGATTATGGCACCACACTCCACGTCCATCTCCTTCCAACTCTCACGTCCAACTCCTTCTAGGTCTCCAGTCCAACTCACTTTTATCTGCTTCCCCTCTCCAGAATATTCCCTTGTTTTCACAGTTTTTGAATTTCCACGTTCGCCAAACAAACACCAACTGTTGGCTTTCTCACGCTCCGAGAGCCCCTCAATACAATTAAAATAAACATTTCCTTTTAATATAATTGGATGTCCACCAAACTTCTGTCATTATGCCTTTAGGGTTCCGTCCAGAAATCTGTCAAAACCATTAGCTCTAAGAGCCGCTAAACGTCCAATTATAGTCCTCCCTTTCTCTAAGAGCCGCTTATCCATAATTTTATTATTATCTTTTTTATATATACAAACCACTCAAGAATCCCCAGTATGAGTTGGTAAACAAATGTGATGAAATAAGAACAAAATTTATGTCCTTCTTAACTGGGTATTACATTATGCCCCAAATTTAATTTGATTTTTTTTAAAAAAATTTGAAAATTCAATTTTTTTATTACAAAATTATCCTATGTTATCAGATTTTGTTAAGCAAACTTAAATCTATTTTACTGTTAATTAAAGGTTTACAAATTTCCTTTCAGTATTGGTGCAATGTATTATTTATTTACTTTAAATAATTGGTATTAAGATTTTAAATAAGTTTTACTGTGCATTCTGCCCCGATCATTTAAATTTTAAAGCATTCTTTATGCCCAATATTACAAATAATTTCTATGTTTGTGGCTGTCACAAAACACAGTAAACCACTTAACTTAATACCTACAGCCCTTTATTTTTATAATTCATTATTTTATCAAATAAATTTATATTATCTTAATTTTATAATTAAGAATAACTATTTATTTTTTTAAATTTTTTAAAAAATTATTAATTTTTTTATATTATTTAAATTAATTAAATTTAAACTTTATTATTATCTAATCAAAAGTCAATTAAATTTTTGAATCTATCCCGTGTCTCTAAACTCAAATAAGCCTTGACCTATTTTCTCCCAATATTCTCCAGCTGTACCATGTTTACATTCGATCACATGTTCTTTGTTTACATCTTCTCCCTCCCCTCCATTCATCATTATTAAAGTCCTTTTTCCAAAATCTATATTTAAATAATATTCAGCTTTTGCAATTACTTGCTTTATATTCTTTACTCCCATTTGTTTAATCATTATGAGTATAATTTATATATTTCCTAATATTCTCATTACAATCCTCCTATCAGTTGTTCCCACTTCATCTTTGTAAACAAACATTTCCGTACTATTCTGACTCACAATTCCTCCCTGTATTTTTCCTATTCCCTTGTGATTTTCTATCTCATTAATATTTTCCACTATCTCTATTTCTCCCAACATTTCATCTTTCTGCTTCTCACCATCATCAATATCTAACCTATCAATCTCTCCTTCATCACCATCGGCTTTATGCCCCTCCAAAATTAAATTCTTTTCAACCTTTTCACTAACTATCACTTCCATTCCAGTAACAATTTTATCACACTTAACCTGCCCTAACACTACTTTATCTAATTCTTCACATGTTTCTATTTCAATGTTGACATCCTCCTTGTTTAATCCTTCTATACAATCAGATTCCATCTCTGTCCTGCCCACTTTAATACTCTCAATGATTTTATCATTTCCTTCATTATTTTCTTTTCTCCCTTCTCTTAAATCTGCCTTATTATCTTTTTTTTATACAAACCACTCAAGAATCCCCAGTCTGAGTTGGTAAACAAAAATGATGAAATAAGAACAAAATTTATGTCCTTCTTAACTGGGTATTACAATATATATATCAAAGAATAACAGAAAGTTGTTTAAAATAATTTCGCTATTAAGTTACATCCTCAATTGTTATACATAAAATTTTTCCATTATTTAATGGTACATTTATATATATATATCAACAATAAATTTTGAGCTGTTTACGAAGTCCAATCAATTAAAATAAGTTTGATTAATCTAAGATATATGTTACCGTAAGTGTATCTATTACCTTCAGAGCGAAAAATGAACGCCAACAAAAATAAATATTTTATTTTTATGGAAGTTAATTCAAATATATAATTAAATTGAAATAAAGGAAAACCTGCTTCTTACCTTATTAATGTTGTAAATAATATCATTATCTAAACCATCTTTCAGTTTCAACTAACAAATTTTGTAGTCAAAGAAACCTTTTGATTGTCTTTCGTATCACTTTATTTTATACCATAAAGTATTATGTTTAAAAACAAATAGCTTGCTTATCAATGAAACAATCAACGCGATCGCGATGACACTGCCCTCTCCTAGTACAAAAGAAATACTACATGCTGAACATTATGCTTCATATTATCTGTGAAACTTGTATTTTTCCAAATATATGAGTTATATCAAGAAAATGTAATAGAATTTTTATTCACGTTGCTATTGACATTCCTGCGACGAAAATTTGCTATTATACAATAACCGTAAGTATTATTATTTCGATAAAATTCTTCTTTAAGAGTATCACGTTATTTATCCGCGAATATGAAAATAAAAATATTGAAAATTCGAAAATAGTTGGAAACACCCTAAAATTACAAAAAATTGAATTGTTATCTTTAAAGCGAGTTATTTGATTTAAGAAGTATATGAAAATCTTAAACAATTATACTAGCTTTGTGACCGCTAATTAAAATTTAATGACTTCTATCAATTGAATTATCTGGTTCTTTGATGAGTCTCCTTTTTATTAAACACTTTATAATAGTAAAATTAACTCATACAGTACCAATTTTATATTTCATATGTTCAGGAAAACGATCCAGAAGAAGTAATATTATTTTCTGCAATACGCTGTAAATTCTATAAAACTGAATTATGTAATGAATCCGTGGCCATAAAAGTTTACTTCAATGAAAGTTATAGTAATATGATCTTGCTTTATTGAGAATACGATCTTTTCTAGTTCAGATGAAATGCCATGAATTCTACCAAACCTGAGAAACACCTTAATGTTCACACAGGATATTAAATCTATAACTATAGCTACAAGAACAAACGAGCGCCAGAGGTGTGAGAAATAATAGTGAAATATGAGTATTTTTTACTTCTAGTTAAACAGACGACGAGCGATAAAAATTCTCAATTACTGTTTCCTTTATACAGGTTTTCCCTTTACGTTTAGATTTTATAACGTTTGTTCACAAAGATTATTACAAAGTTCTGGATTTAGTACAAACAAATAGTAATATGGATGATAAACGCATTATCATAATCCCATCTATTTGCATAGCTGCCCGTAGCTCTGCGAGGATAAAATTGCATTAAATGAGACAAATTAGAGTTTTGCTATTCAAAGAGTACTTATAAGTTAATGTGTTAATATGACTATTGTATTCTGATATGCTCTTCAATTCGTTGTGTTCTATTTCAGGGAAGTTATGTACACCATAATTTGATCAAATTTATGGAAAATAATTCACGTTGACGAACACGAAGCTAGAAAATTAATTAGGTTATTTTCTTATCAGAAAAATCAACTACTACGGAATATACTAATATTACGAAAATAGTAAATTTGCATAATGAGACTTCCTATCAAAAAATATTTTTCAAAGTACACATTGCTTGAAGAAGTTCAATGGACGCTTTGTAATATTTTTTACCCTAGACTTTTTTAAAAATTGACTCTAGAAGTGGACAAACTGGTCACGGGTCGGAACCAATTAATTTTGTATAAATGTTCGTATTGGATTATGCTTCTTCAGCTCAATGTTTAACATCAATGCTTACGAGAAAATTCATTTATTATCCTTCATGAATATATATTTATATTTATCCACTACTGGCTCTTGTGTTTCACCTGACGAGAGGCTCAAAGTTTCCAGAATCGTAGTGTGACATTTATATCATCACTTTTTTTTGTCTGTAATTTGGCTATTTTATCTATAAATATATTTAAAAATATTTTATTTTACCCTTTGTATCAGGGTGCATTTTAATACCCCAACACTATCCAGATTTTTTCACTACATTTATTCATAATTACTGCAATAACAATAGTACATTTGACCTTTCTCCATCAAACAAGTTCTAATAACGCACAAATCAGACTGTTAGATGGATGATGGGAGACTGGACGTGAAGAAATAGAAATTTATATTAACGATAAGTAATACAAATAAGAACGTCTAAGTTGAGATGTATAGGAAAGTTGTTGGATAACTCGGGAGGTCGCACTACCCTCCGCAGGACCGGATTAAGATCAAACAAAATACTGACACTTTCTCAAGCTATAAGCATATACTAATTACTAAGATAGCAAATAAGGAACGTAACACGAAGTAAATTTAGCTGAACCCGGGAGCTCACATTCAAATGAATACCATAAAAATAACTGTCCGTAATTTATAACTGCAAAGAAAACTATTTCACAGAAATACTACACATACGCGATGTGCGTGTGCGTGTGTGTGTGTGTGTATGTGTATTAGCACATATTCACAAATTTTAGACATATAATTTAAGAGAAACGAATAATGTTCTAACTACGTAATTAAGCCAGAGTAATGACAATGTTTTATTTTATATCAGTCTAAGCATTTTAAACTTTAATATTTGTAATGTACTTGAAAAATAGATGTTGAGTTTGTTAACTGTATTGTATCGTTAGTGACACTACTGGCTCTTGTGTTTCACCTGACGAAGGCTCAAAATTTCCAGAAACGTAGTGTGATTTATGTCTGTCATTTGGCTATTTTATCTAATTATTAAATTTCAAAACAGACATATTATATATTCATTTCCATAAAACATTAGATTAAACCCTCACCCCCACCCCCCACCCCCCACCCCCCACCCCCAATAAAAAACAAACAAACAAGATGTTAAGCAGAAAGTAATGCGTTGTATATTGTATTGATTATAGACATCAGCAACATAGTTTATGCTCAAGACCTTCATCATCTTCAAATCCACCAAATCACTAACTCTACTTAATTGCAATGAACCTACCGACTACTAGGATAAGAATAATATAGTATATAAGATTTCTTTTTATGATTTCACTGCTGTTTATATAAGACAAACAAAATGAGCTTTAAAACTTAGGATTAAATAACAGACGGTGAACTATAAACTAGCGGTTGATTAATAATCGGTTATAACTAACCAGTACACTTTTAACTTGAAAAATATACGTCTGTTTTGAAATTAATAATAAGAAAAATAGCCAAATACATACAACAGAAGTGATGATATAAAGACCACACAATGTTTCTGGAAACCTTGCTCCTCTCTTTAGGCGCTAAAGAAACTAAAAACACAAGAGCCTGATAGTACTAATATCGAGCCAGAATAATTTCGGGAATCATTTAATTTAATTAAATACGTATTCTTTTAACGTCCAAAGTGATACGAGACGGCTCAGTATCTATGACGCGTTACTTTCAGTTTAATATTTTGTTAATTTTATTTGGGTTGACGTACTTTGTACATTTATTTAGACTAATAATTTTGTTCACCTGAAACGTACAAAGTTAGCCATTTTCGTTAATGTTAAGATTGTTTTCGGCTAGCAGATCTATGTGGTGAGCTGAGTATAATTTGTCAACTGGTAATAGATTGAGGCGAGACGTGTATTTGTCGAGAGCGGAGATGCACTCCTGGCGAAGGTGCGCGCGGTGTTTTGACAGCTGTGAGGCACCTGTTGCTCTGGTTCATTTAAAGCCCGTAGGCGAACAGCTGTCTCACTTCACCGGGAAGTGAGCTCAGCCAAACAAAAACTCCCGGGAAGTCGACATCCACGTGTTAACACGCCTCCTGCGCGTCGGCACAATATCAACCCGTCCTGTCACACACGCTACGAATCCAACAATCTGCTTTGGATGCACTGGAAGAAGTCAGCTTCCATTTATCTACTCTCATTTTCTTATATGTTGCAGTCTCTCACGCCAATGTAAAAATTTACTCAAATTGATACCACAAACCTACATAATCTAGTTAAACTTCTTTCTCAACATCACAAACTAAAAAATTCTATTGTCTACAATTGAGGCCATCAATGTTTCATAAAAACAATATAAAAATCATTACACGTATTTTAGCAACAAATACTTATCCACATAGTTTAACCCAAAATTAAATATGCAAAAGATCACATAAATATAAGGGCTCCAATGTCAATGCATATACGACCCATGAAACATTAACATCCTTATAACACTATGCATTTCGATAAAAAATTATATAAGTCTTCAACACGTTTTTCAGATTATATACCATTGAGCTAATAACTAAATACATCTATAATCTATCCACAATTATCTGAAATTCAAAAGATCTTCTTCACAAAAGACAGATTTTACAATGTAGTTTACAAACTGGATTGTAACAATTGTCTATCTTCGTATATCCATCAAACAAAACAGCCATTATTATAACTAAAATTAAGTATCACAGATATAACATCAAGCATCTACAAAACAATTTGTGAGTCATTTCTAAACATATTTCGGACACCAATGGCACTATCAATTGGAACAATTTTCATACTTGAGATATACATAGTATATCCAAATTTAGTTTTTGATATGTTATATATTAATTAAGATGCAAGATTCACTTAATGTTAAAACCGATACAGTTTACTTAAGCAATATTTACGTACTTATATCCAAGGAATCATCCCTCGAATTTTAAAAAATTGCTCAGCCAGACTTTGTGCCTAATTTTGGTCATTAAATTTGTTTCAATCTATGATAACTGTATAAGTAATTATGTACTTATTTAATCTACAAATGGGAAGTTTTCTCGGTGGTAGATTCATAAAATTACAATTTAATTACAAATGAAATAAGGGAAGTTACAATAGGGAAAATCAATTAAATTAACATAATTATTATAAAATATAAGCTAGGTTTAGGGAAATTTTTACAACTATAAATGCATTTATATAGCATTATATGAATTAAAGGTTAATTTTGAAAAAATTAAAGAAGGAATTTTTATTTTTAGTTTATTAATGAGCACTATCACTTTACTACACTACACTATATTCACTAGAGAGTTCAGATTAAGTTTAAATTTTCTTTTCGATAGAGGTCTTTTTCCGAAAACTCTTGCAGTTAAATTGTTTCTTATTTATTGTCGTATTTAGAAATGAGTATTTTCCAACATCTGTTTTTTGCAGTCTGGTATTTAACTTGAAAATGTGGTCAGTCCTCCCGGACCGAGTCGGTTCTCTCAATCTATCAAGGTTCTTGACCTGCAAAGGCTTTAAAGAAAACGTGTAGCCTGGCTCTTTCCCTTCTCGACTCTAGTGTTTCCCACCCTACAAGCTTTACTTTTCCGCTCGCATGTCCAAGTCCATCTGATTTTTCCTATACGGATCCCAGCATGCCGCACCATATTCCATTAGTTAGCGCACTAATTATAGATAAGTCATTTCCCTTTTTGAGAGACCTCATTACAAAGGGCAAAGTATTCCATGCTTTCCTTGTAGCATAGTTTACCTGTTCCTCCCACCCCAGCTTACTGTTAAAATAAATGCCTAGGTATTTATATTTCCTCTCCTGGGCCACTGTTTCCCCTTATATATAGGCATATTGTAGGCAAATGGTATAACTGATCGCCTTACTTTTGCCATTGTTAATTTTCATTTTATTCCGCTTAGCCCATGTGCTTAGTATATCTAAGTCGTTTGGGAGAACATCTACGTCATGCTTACAACGTGTTTTCCTGTACATTACATCTGTAAAAATTCGGACATTTGAATTTATACCAAATCGTTGATGGGACAATAACCAATCCCTGTGGGATTCCCGATGATACAGATCCGAGTTCCGAAGTTTCTTTCACGATTTTAACTTTTTGTAGCCTGTTTTTTAAAATATCTACAAATTAATACTTTATATGTCTGCTGAGGCCGCACATCAGGGCCGAAACTAGTTGTATTTTAATTATAGTTTATTTAAATATATTTTGTTATGTTGGCTGTCCATTTCTTAAATTATTTTTATACAGATGTAAGTGGAAAAAAATTTAAATACTTCTATCCATCGACTTTTTCATAATAAAATATTATTTACAATGATTTCTATCAAAGTGTGACATGAAACTTTGACCACTATAGACAATACAATTATGACTCACATATTTCGTGTCAAATCTGTTACTTTAAACTACTTGATTTCGTTTGGACTTTATATTGTTTTCAGTCCATGATGAAATCCCGAGTACGTTTGTTGACTAATAGTTTCATTTTCTAATATTTCTATTCAGTAACGAGCATTCTCCCATAATTTAATCTATAGGAGTAATCACAAATGGAAAAATATCATTTCAGGCTTTTAATATTTGTAACTCATAATGTTGGATCAATGTGTGTAAACTTCTAGCATAGGCCTTAAAATTATTTCGTGTTCTGTTTTCTGCACTTCGGTAGCAAGACATATAAAACCGCCCGCTTCTATATTATAGTCAATTCAAAGTTCAGATACTTCAACTCAAGTATAGATCACAAAATACAGCTACGCGTTTCTTAGTAGGTCAAACCAAGGATCAGTTTGGCATTTCCTCGGTTCACGTCGATTGCTTCTTTGAAACTTTTACCCCGCCATTCTCCAAATTCTTACTCTAAGTATATAGAACAGTTGTTTTACATCAGATTTTACCTTCCGACAAGTTTCGTCTGATTAATTATTCGTCTATTTGAATCGTGAAATAGTACTGAAAAATATCAGTCTTCTGTTCTCTTCATCGCTCTACAAAAAATACAATAAAAATTACTTCATTTTGAGCTGACGACACTTTATAAATACAGTAAAAATTGTGTGAACGACCTCATGAAGGGGACAATTCATCGTTATTGTTGTTTATCTTGTGAACCCAAGTCAAATCATTAAGGTAAATCAATGCGAGTGACGCCATTTCCCATAAATGGCCAAATGAAACGGAGGATACAACCGGGAGTAGTTGTCACACTGGTCACGTGCTTCTCCAAATTCTGAAAGTGTCGTGTAAGTTGTCAATCTGGCTGCCGCGTCTTTTGTTAATTGTCTTCATGGACTGTGTACAGTTCAAAGTAACAGGAGATTGTGAGACTCAAGAACGCTTCGGAAAAAAACCATTCCTTTTACGAGCATTTTTTCACCTCAGAAAAAAAGATACAATAAATATTTTAAAAATACATTTTTTCACTCTCTATGGTTTTTTTTCCTAACTTTGCATGTTTTAAGTTGGCTGTCCGGCTCATTCCTACTACTTGCTGTCTAACTCCCCTTCAGTTGCAAAGGTTCGCTGGTCGCGTATTTTCTTTGATTATTCATTCCATTTTGAATTTTCTTGAACGATTTTGTAAACTTGTGCTCAATCTTGTTGTTGATGATCTTCCTCTTACCCGGAAACACATCTTTGGCGGATGCGGTCGCAGGAAAGGTCATCTCTTTCCTTATCCTTTTGTTTACCGGTGTTGTTTAAGTCGTTTTGTGTCCTTAGCAACGAAACTAAAATCGTGTCACTCAGGTAAAACAGTATAACCCAAGGTGTTCACTCGAGTAGATTTAAATTTACTTTCTGCTTGTCAGGAGGCACAATCTAAGGAATCGGAAACGACAATGTCGTATAATAAATTGATTTAATATTTCACTCTCGTCGTCTACTTCTTCTTGTGATCCCATTATACGTATAAAATAACGAATATTCACAGTCGTATTCATTGAGGTGACAGAATGCATTTGTCTGAAGAAATCATGGTGAATCATAATTGAAATGTAAAGCACAGTAGAAAGTAATAATACGAGAAATGGGAACAATCTTACGCCTTAAATCAGATAATAGACGAAGTGTGATGGAGCAATTTGTGTGATATGAAAACGTTGGAGCCAAAAGGAAAAAAGTGGTCGTGTTAGTCAAAATTGTATAAGCTATTTAAAGCGTTCAGTGAGCGCCACACTAGGTCTTTTTCTTCATGAATTGTATAGAAATAAGGCCAATAAATACATAGGAACGTCTTCTGGTGTAACTCTAGGAAGTATTAGAGAAAACAAAAATTCAACTTCGAAATATTTCAATCAGTTTATACATTAAATATTATGTTTCCGCTTTTGACACATTTCACACAACTTATAAAGTAAAACATTTCAATTTGCATTTCAATTAATTGAATATCGAAGGCTGAATTATCTATGAATACCTTTAACGATTCCCCACGTTTACCACAAGTATCGGAGAATTACTTAATCATTAAAATCCTTTCTGATGTAGCAGTGTTTTATGTTTACATGCGCAGATATTTTGACAATGGTGTTTTGATACACAGGCACATATTCAGTAACTCTTGACTTTCTCTTGAAGTGATTCTTTAGTGTGTTTTAGTCTCTTTGTAGGCAAATAAATTCATATATCGCGTCAGTGAAATAAACGCCAACTTATGGTCGCAGAAAGGAAAGAGGCTTTGAAGAGAAATTAAGTTTGGGGAGACTGGAACGGTTTTGGGCTCCAGTATTTGCTTTTGATTCCAGCCTGGTGCCCTCTTCCGAGCCTGCCACCCTAAACGAATATGACATCAAACTATCTTTAATTCTCCAAGAGTCAAGCTGTTAACTGCGTTAGACAGGACGTTTGAGTAATATCATACTCATGCAATGAAGAAGGAAATTTCTTTATAATTTATATTATTTTTTTGACTTTTCGAAATGTCTGTGTACTAATATGACAATACTTTAGTTCTCTAATAAAATATATTGTTCAATTCAATTCAAAACTATTCCCTATTTGTTATTACAACTTTTTCTTTGATATTTCTATTCGACGACTCAAAAACATAAATAGGCAATTTCGCAAAGAACGTTTAAGGATGAATAATGAAGGTAATAAAATGTTTATTGTACTGGATAGTTATTACACGTGTGCATGATGTCAAAGACCCCAGACTTATGAAATTAGTTGTCCATTTTTCAAATCAGCATAATCTATTCTGGATACTTAAGTAATAAATCTAAATAATTTGAAAATTACTATTATCACCTACTTCTATTCCAAATTTTTATGAGGCATTTATTAATAAACATGATATTTAATTCTTCATAAATTAAAATAACTAATATGAAAAATTTTGTGAAATTAATTTTTAAAAGATGTTGCTTTTCTATAAGTCACCAATTTATAATTTTTTTTTTAATTTTCTCCACATTTATTTGTTAAAATTAGAAATTTATTTAAAAAAATATAAATAGGTAAGTGATAAAAACACATGTGATATAAACGTCATATAATAAATATAAGTCATAATAACGTTAAATTAAGAAAAAAATATATTAAATGTCTTTTTAATTAGATGAAATAACCAAATACAGACAAAATTAAGTGATGATACATATACCACACAACGTTCATGGGATCCTTGTCACTTTCGTTCGTAAATGTGAGATTGTGTCGCTCCTGGCTCTCGTGTTCATTTCCAGTCACCTGACGAAAGGCACAAGGATCCCAAAAACTTTCTGTGTTGTTTATATCATCACTTAATTTTGTCTATTACAACTAATTAAAATAAAGTAATAAAACTAAAACTTTAATATAGAAAAAATTGACAAATTTATACATAGATTAATTACACAATCTAGAAAACGAAATATTTTATTTACAACTAAAACCTAAGCCAATCAACAGATACTTAAGAAAGGCAGTCTCCCAATTATCATTCACTCTTCGTTTTGCTCGATGAATTTTTGCCATTGGAAATTACTGAAACAGAGGAACAAAGGCATAAATATTAATCGAACAAATATACATAATTTTGGTAGACAAGATTATTTAGCATGCTATAGAAATGTTATAAAAAACTTAAGAAATGAGGTAATTTGTAAAGATAATAAATACAATTTTAATGCAATTTCGACAATAGTTTAGGTGGATTCAAACATAAAGTCTGATAATTTAAATCACGATTTACACATATAGAAAAATTTTGTACGGAAATGAATCAGAACGGAAATTCGCATATGAAGACAGATATTTGAGGAAATCCAGGGGGCCAGAGTTAGTGTGATTAGATTCCAAACACATCCAGTGCCCAGTAGTTTCATTACCAGTGTCATAAGTTTGTGATGATCTTCGGCGTTGATAGTCCACAAATTCGATTTACCAGCTAATCCAATTAATCTTTGTCAATGAATATTTAAGCGTACGCAAATAAGGCCACTATCCCGTGTTTCTACATATAGCTATTCACACCTTTGTTGCTGGTGTGTAACTAGGAATTATCTGGCTCGCCAATTCTGCATGAACTCTTGATTCAATGTAAATGAGCGAAATTCATATGAGTGGCGTCCTGAGCTAATGGGGTGGTGTTCAAACCCACTGACTCTAGCTCTGTTAACAAGGAGGTAAAGTATATCCACATAGCTTTAAAGCCACTTTTTGTTATAGGGTAGTCTTATACGAAGTACTTCGAACTGCCTTTCTCGTTTTTATTAATGGAAATAGTATATATTAACTGATGTTATTATTTTAACACGAGCATAAAAAGTAATAATTGAATCTTCCCAAAAATGCATTCATAAAATAATTAACTTAAATCTCCATCATTGTAAATGAAAAAAATTACGTCTGATTGAAAATAATGAATAAGAAAGATAGCCAATACTGAAAAAAAAGGTAATGTAAATACCTTTTTTGTCTGTATTAGTTATATTTTTTATTCTCCATCATTGTATTCATTTCATTGTAACTTTAAAATAGATCTAGTATTAGCCTGAAATATATTCCAAACGATTTCCCATACGATTTGTTAAATTTATGCAAAGTTATGACAATATTAGGAATGTAGTTTATGATTTTAACTTAATTTGTCATATATAAAAGTATTTAAAACTATTAGTAGCTAGTAGCTTAGTAGCTACAGAAAAACAATTTATTATGCTTATCGGTTAAATATAAGTTTCTTTGAGTTGAGATAGATATTGCATACTTTTCAATTAAGTTATTGCTCAATTTTAACCAGGAAAGTTGTGTTTCTTCTGATTAAATGGCTGATGTGGTGATATTTAGAGTAAGCCTTAAAACTGTTGAAAACAAAATCACAGGTATACTAAAATGATTTATTAAATTTCAAAGAATCTCCCGATTAATACGTAGATTTCCATCCTGAATACATATGGTGGTTAAATGGCAAGTTAAATGTAATAATTAAACTCAGTGACATCCATAACCTTGGATTTTACTCCAATCTCAGTTTATTCGCGTTATTTTGTTGTAACGCCCCTCCACACCCACCCTTAAGAGTGCTCCTTTCCCACGCTATGGGTCGAAATTATACAAAGGTAACATCGGTAAAAATACTATCAATCTCTTTGACCCCGATAAATATTTATCCGACTGAAATATCGGCCGTTTTAGCATCTTTGAAAATGTCCGTCCCCGTCCACCTCCGCTCCTGAGGGTGGTAGACGTGTCTCACCCCGACAGTGTTTGTTTCGTGTCGCAAAGAAAACGTGTATGTTTCTTATACAAATCTACACCGGTGGAACAAATTTCATCAAATTTCGTGGAAATGTTCAAACATGTTAAACGGTCCATATTTGTGTGAATAAATATTTGTCGGGTCATGACATTAATAGTATTTCTACAGATGTTGTTTGGGTATAATTTCAATCCCTTTCGGCATGGGAGGGTAGCACGCTTAAGGGTGTGGGTGGAGGTTCATTACATGAAAATAACGCGAAAACAACCGATATTTGAGTCAATTGGGGTTATAGATGTCACTATGTTTGTTTATGTGCTATCTGGGCAACGCACAGTTGGTAGGCAACGGCGGTCAGAGGTGGGCGGGGGTAGAAATTTCCAAACATGTTAACCGGCCGATATTTGCGTCGAATAAATATTTTTTTGTGTCAATGTCAATGAGATTCATAATATTTCTCTAGATGTTCTCTGTATATAATTTCAACCCCTATCGGAATAGGATGTGAGCACAATTTGGGAGAGGATTCGAGGTGTGTTACATAAAAATAACGAAAAAGTAACCGAGATTGGGGTCAAATCGGGAGTTACGGATATATGACAACCCGGGCAACGCCGACCAGGCAGCTAGTCATTTAATAAATGGAAATTTCCAGTAATAGATTTTAATCAATCTTGGAAAATAATCTTGGTTCATAACAATACGTTTTCTTCTTTTGAAAACAATCCTATGCAGTAGAACTACTCGAAGCGTAAGTATATTAGTATCGTAATAAATAAAGAAATTGAATGCAATAATATAAAAATAATGTTCCGAGTATATGGAAATTTTTCTATTATTCATTCTGAAATTTGAGTTGTGTGTTCTTTCCAAATGATGTAATATAAAACACTCATAGCATATGGTGTAGGTTGGAAAATTGATCGAATAATACAATGGCCCATATTAAATCACCGAATCTTTTGTTTACTAATTTATAAATTATTATTTTATTATATACTTTTTATTTATTATAACTTCATGAATATAAAATTTATAATAAAAACCGATAAGCGGGAAATTGATTAAAATATCGGAGTAAAATATAAAATTTAACAGTCAACAATTTAAATGAAAAAATTAATTCTTCAATTTCAAAACATTAATTTAGTATTTTGCGAAGAGTTTGACGGTTTAATTATTCATTTGTACAAATAAAAATATTTTACTGAAACCATTTGAATTTTTACAAATTTCTCACATATAAGTTTTTTTATATAAATTTTATATTAAATAAATTATATACTTAATATAAATTTATATAAATATAAGGCAATTAGACGTGGAACTTTTTTGGTTTATGGACTGTTTAAAATTTCGATGTTTCAGATGTTATTGAATTTTTTACAATGTTCTCTCGTGCAGGCAGATAATATTGTAATTGTAACTGGACCGCAGGTGCGAGGGGGGGGGGGCTAGTAACCCTTGGCTACCTTCCTCTACCCTTCCGCATCCCCCCTTTCAAATCCCTTCCTATGCTATTAAAGGGGAGTTGCCCAACGTGGATTACCCTCATGTTGCCCTAAAAATAATTGCTCTTACTGTATTTCCGTAAAATAGACACGTACCTACTGCAAACCAATGCAGACAAAATGACAATTCCCCGACAGAACAAATAAATTTTGGGCAAGTTGAATGAATATTTGTGCATTAATGTTTTCGAGACATTTTGAAAATTAATGGTTAGTTTTTAAAATCTATTGAGTTTATAATTTATGTAATTTACAAATTTATATAATTTTTTTTACATGCGAGATCCTTGTTAAAATGTAAATGGGTGAATAAAATATTTTTATTTGCACAAATTAATATGTAAAACCGTCGAAAGCACCGCAAAATTCTAAATTAAAGTTTTGAAAATGAAGACTTAGTTTTTTCACTTGAATTGTTGATTGGTTAAAAATATTTGGGTAAATTATAAAATTTAACAATTTATTATTTTTATAGTCTTTTATCACTTCAGTCAGTGTAATTTGAAAATCCAAAATTTTCGTTACGAGATTATGTCGGTGAAGAATAAATTACCAAAATGTATAAAGTGTACACCCCTCATATTCACCCCTAAATTCAACGCTCCTTAAAATAAAATTTGTGTGTTGAATTCATAGTTTGAGCGTCTGAAAACGGTAACAGACTGAACCTAAAACGTGTGTTCATGGCCCCGCCCAACGCATTTCAGTTGTCAGGTGTTCCTGATTAAACCACAATTCCAATTAACCTGTAGCTAAGTTAATCAATGACATGTTCGGCACACAACAATCTGCCTAAAGACATGAAGCGCAACACACAAATGACACTGAGCAAATAAACGCTTCAAACAACTACCACAAACTTTGTTAGTTACTCCGTTGCACTTGATTTTGCGGCGTTGTTCTCTACTGTTTGCGTATATGATTGCTGTATACTAGCAGTACTCCTAAAGTTACATTCTCATACTTTGTTGTTGTGTGAACCACCTTCGCTTCATTCTTATGTCATTTCAGCTACATTTCTGCTTATTAATACATTGCAATAATTTTTATGCTGTTATAATGGCTGTTGTCTAGAATTCGTTATTTATTTACTTATCAATAGTAAACAAAATTCGCAACTCCTACAAAATGTAATTAATACTCGTTTCAATCCAATCATGTGTGTTTCATATATAAATTAATTTCAATCGCAAATTTAGACGAAAATATTTGGTAATAATATTTCATCGAATAATTTTATATAATCATTAAAAGTTTGTGATAGACTTAATACATTCAGGGCAGTCATCAGTATAAGACAGTCACTAGAATGATGTTTAACTAGAACTAATACAAAATTATTTATGAGGATTGCTTTTTAAATAAAGTCTCGGGAAATAAATCTAAGATGATCTGGAAAGTAATATTGTCTTACTGATAATGTATACTAATAATCTGCATAATAACTATTTTAAAGTTATTTTACCTCAAAATTGTTGCCCACATTTTAAATTATTTTTTTTTTGGGCAACAGGCTACATGAGGGTAATCCACGTTGGGCAACTCCCCTTTAATAGCATAGGAAGGGATTTGAAAAGGGGGATGCGGAAGGGTAGAGCAAGGTAGCCAAGGGTTAACTATGGCCCCCGGGCTATATTTTAAGGATCCTACCCGGCATTCGCCTAAAGAAATGCAGGGAAAATCCTAGAAAAACCTGCATCAGGTAGGTCGGGCATTGGGTACTTGTCCCACGCCCTTCCGATAGCGGGAGAGGAGTTTGCTGTGGGGACGCAGCATTCCCTTCTCCGTGCCTCGACCAGTTTAGGAGGCAGCTGGCCGACTATTCCAATGGGAATAGCGGACAACTCTTACCGTATGCCCAAGGTATATGACCCCGGAACATACACCTCTCAGAACATGCATATGTGCCTCGGCTTGTGGAAACCTTGGTTAAAAAACGGAGAGGAAAAGGCATCTTTTTTTTTTTTTTTTTTTTTAGGGCAACAGGCTACATGAGGGTGATCCACATTGGGCAACTCCCCTTTAATAGCATAGGAAGGGATTTGAAAAGGGGGATGCGGAAGGGTAGAGGAAGGTAGCCAAGGGTTAACTATGGCCCCCGGGCTATATTTTAAGGATCCTACCCGGCATTCGCCTAAAGAAATGCAGGGAAAACCTTAGAAAAACCTGCATCGGGTAGGTCGGGCATTTGGTACTTGTCCCACGCCCTTTCGATGACGGGAGAGGGGTTTGCTGTGGGGACGCAGCTTACCCCTCGCCATGCCTTGGCCAGTTTAGGAGGCAGCTGGCTGACTATTCCAATAGGAATAGCGGACAACTCTTGCCGTCCAAAGGTAGCCCCTTAGTATCTCTCCTACAAGGTTCTGCCTGCGAGAAAAAACATCCCTCGAAGGTATTGCCTACGAGAGATTAGCCCTCGCAGACTCGCGATTAAATTATACTTACTCTTCGAATTTCTCAATACGACTTTGAGACCGATGTACAGGATTTTTAAGTTGGGTAAAATTATTTTTATTTACATTGTATTTTAATTTACTATTATTAATGCAAGTTACATGTTAGTTTCTACTATAAGATACTTGTTATAAAGTAAATAAATCTATACATATAAATGTGAAGATTGTGAAATAGTAAAAATGATTTTTTCTTTCAATAATCCTTAAAGAATTGTTAATTATACTACTAGACGTATAAGTGAACTAGCCCATTGAATCTAACTTTAGATTTTAACGGTTAATTTAGAAAGCAAGACTGGTATTCAACATTATGTGGATGCCATGTCCATAATTTCATTAGGACTATTTAAAATAACGTCTTTTTTAGATTATATCCTAAATTGTGTGCGCTCGACTTGACGTTTCGCTACCCACAAGTAAGTTTAATTTTTGTTTTCGTTCTAGAAAACAATTATTTACTATGCAATATGATTATTTACTGTAACGACACGGGAATGCTACACCCCATCACTTTCAACCCAGCAAGATTTATATTGTGACTTTCTCATAGATTTTGATGATTTTAAAAGGAATTTGCATGACTAGTCCTGACGTGATTCCAGACAAAACGAGTAATTTTTATTGACTAACAAAATAATATTTTATAATCAACCTTTCAAATTCGGACTACTATTTTTTATAATTATAAAGTGTGGACAATTTCTATCGTTTAAACCTTCACATGAAGGTTAATATCTATTTCCAATGTAACATTTAGTTGACAATATTTTTGCCCAACTGGGGAGTTTAGCGTCGCATAACACCGTGAATTACCAGTAATATATTTTTTATTAAAGAAATTCGTAAATTAATTATTTAACCTCTATGTTTTAATAGTACTACGTGGCTTAGTAATTTATGCCGTATAATAAACTTTTTCGATAATATTTGATCGGTTTTGTAGCGCTGAATCTCTTGTCTGTTGTTGTTGTACTTGGTTGAAAGACACAAGTGCTGTTTTCCATAGCGTCCGCTGCCATATAGGGCAATTGAAGGAAACGAACTGTGAGTCGGGAGACCTAACTGGCTCTTCCCGCATGAAACGATGTTCGCTATTGGCGGAGTTTTTATGCTTGGGCCCAATCTACGTGATCGGAGGGGACAGGAATAGATAGAAGCTATCTCAGCCCTATGGGTGAGATGTCGTGAGATATTACGCTTTGTGTGCCCCGACAAGAAGTGCTCCTTGTAATAAAGCCTGGCCACCCCTGCCTAATGGCCGGATCGTCATGGGGATGCTGCGTCCCAAATAACACTTTACAACGCGATTTTGCAAACAGTCGCGAAAGAAACACTTTCAGCCGTTTCATTTGTATTCCTAATACTGCTGCATATAAAAGGGAATACGTCATAAAACAACACGGATTAATATCGATTTTAGAAAACTGTTTTTAAATTGTCAAATAGGTTTTTTCTATAAACCAACAAAACAGAATCGTATGTAATAAGTTACACGTTTACATGTGTTTTTTGAATCATATGACGCATAATAACATTGATTATATAAAGCAAAAATCACTTAAAAATTCAATTTTTAAATATACTCTGCCCAGTAGAACAATCCACAATTAGTTGTAACAGATAACCCTTAAAAATCCTTGATGTATTAAAGAACAAAACATGACCTATGAATTCTGTTGCCGAATTAGAATATAATATCTTATATGATTCCGTGATCATTGCTACATACGGTCGTACGTTCGGTTAGCCATCAAAACCAGAGCATCCATACGTTGTTTAAATCACGCCATTGTTTTATAATTATAAAGGGAAATCAGTCCTCCTCTCTATTCAGAAAATTAATGTCATCAAATAAAAATTAGAATTTCAGTTCGAATATTTTCACGATCGATGTGAGCGTATCCAACACGAGGGCGAGTCAACAAGTACTAATAAAAAACATTATTTTGGGTTAAGTCGTCATTATTTTTCAAATTTTCACCTCGCCCGAAGTTCTTCCAACTTTTTCTGAACGTCCAAAAAGTAAGTTTTCGAAAGATTCTCAAAGTTTGTCATTAGCTTTCTTGCTCAACGTGAATGTTTTCCGGCGAGTCATTTTTTCAAGTTCGGAAATAGAAAAAAGTCGCAGAGGGGCAAATCTGGATAAACAGTAGTTGCAGCAACGGCTTTAAAATCGACTCTTTTTGCCAGCGAAACTGCATTCGTGATAGAATAGCAATTTCTTCACAGTCAAATGTTGACTTTTCTTCTTTACTTCTTAGCTCAAGAGGTTCTATAACGACGCATAATATTCCTTATTAATCGTTCGTCCTGTTTCTATATAGTCGACGTGAATAATTACGGATGTATCTCGAAAAATCGGGGACATTGTCTTCCGGACCGACTACTCTGTTTTTAACTTTTTTAGAAATAGGGTACCTGAGGAGCATCCTCATTGAAAGAGAAGGTAGCTTTCTCTGAGTTTTTACATTCTACGAAGCAGGTTCTTCTGCAGTAACCCCATTGTTTTTCCTATTGTTTTGCTACATAATAAGTATGAATCATTAACAGTTTTCTGTCGAAGTAGAAACACGTCAAATTTGCGTCAAATATATGTCAAACGACTGAATCGTTTGTTTTTCATTTTTCGAAAGTACACACTAGTTGCTTTGAAAGATAGTAAGAACGAAACCAAGCAGGAGGTATGGCTGAAAGCTTGAAAGCACCGTATTTTTTATTAATATTCAAGTAACATTACAATTTGTTCTTGTTAGAAAATTGGGTAATTTGTGTGACAATATTTTTCTTGTATTGGAAATTTGCCAATTCACCATAAAATAGTATTAAGTCATTTGAAGGTTCTTACAGTTGCGTTCCTACTTGTAAAAGGATCTAACGAAAGCTAATTGTGTAAAAGTTGCTAATCATAAATGCCAATAAATATATCTGTTAAGAAACAGTTTCTAGAATATAGAATGCTGGTGCCAAAAATCTATCGATATGTAATTTAAATAATTGTAAACAGAATTGTTGAAATGAATTTCCTCCTTGCGTTACTCCACAAACAGCCTGTCATTAACGGTTCGCATAACGATAATCTCGCAATTTGGACATTGGATGTATACATTTTGCCATACCTTCGCGACATTTAAGTGCTGAAAGGCTAATTTCTTCTTCCTCGAATGAAAATTACATTCTGTTAAAGTTATATGGAAAATTAATTAAATTTTTATATCATAATTAGATAAACAAGCCAAATAATAGACCAAATGAAGTGATAATGAATAAATACCGTACAACGTTTCTGGAAAATTTGTGTGTTATTTATATAATCACTTCATTTTGTCTGTCATTTGGCTATTTTATCTAACTACTATATTTTTAAACAGACGTATTATACTTTCATTGATATACTTATATCAATTGTGTTACAGAGAAAATTATTGTTTTAGGTGATTATTAATTATAAAATAATGAAATATGGCCAAACATTAGTCAGAATAATTTTTTGAATATCTTTAGATGTTATATACATTCAGATATAATACAAATATATACAAACCAAAAGACTGATGAATTATCGTATAATGAATAATTTAGACAATCTTAACAACTTCCATGGAAGTCTTAAAGTGTGGTATGATATTTGATGAAAGCGATATTAGATGGAACGCCTTCCCAGTTCAGTGGTACCCAACCTTGAGAGAGCAAGTGAGCACGTGCTGTTTGACGGGAAGAAATATGCATGTTTGGTAAACGAAATATTGTAAAGGCTTTTTAGCGAGTTTAAATAACGGTAGGTTAATGTTCCAATTTCGCAGTAGGGCCAGCTGCACGTTTCGGTAGGAACCAGGTGCCAGGTGCTGGGGACCCGCATCGTGCTAACACCACGTACATCCCACGAGACCAACTTCGTTGTAACAAACCATCCTTACATTATAATGGCTATATACTACATACTGTCATCTTCGATGTACTTCAATTTGTCCATATATTAATAATATATTGTTATTAATTTCGTAATTCATTCACTATTAATAAGAGTACATTTACAACAACACAATTAAAATTTTAAGTAATCATACATTATAAATGGTGAAGAATTTCAATAAACGAAAAACAAAAAAAATGACAAATGAGCTTAGAGTTTAATGTTGCAGAAAATTTAAGGATCTTTTTAAAGCATGAAACTAGTATTAAAAACTCAGTCTCAAATATTTATCAGCCCTCATAACTGTACTCATAGGAGCTGTATGGTACGCATAATTATATCTACGGTAACTAACATTAAATTAGGGCAATCACTGTAATTTGAATTTAACAACACTTAACAAAAGATGAGACTTTAAAAAATTAATTAAGAACACAATACAAAAATTACACGACTAGTTTTTCTATAAGCATTCAAAGAAGGCACCTTTAGCATAAGACTTAAAAAATATATTGTCCTTGCGTTTGTGGGATTCCTAATTTAGTTTCTACCTACCTGAGGAAAGTGTTTTGTATTTTTACCAATAAGATTCATAGAATAATTACGGAATAGATCCCAAAGTACACTAGCATATCCTAATATAGGACAGACAAGGGCCCAATACAATGATTGGAGCGTATTTACATACTCAAGTATTTCCTATTTCTATAAATACAAACTTCTACTTTATTTAAGTAGAAGAGTATCAAAATTGATATTACTATTAAATGAGAGACAGTAACAAGTTTAGTAACGGCCTAGACAAAAAGAGTGTATCATCAAAGTCATTATATTTTTTATTTGTAAATATAATATGAAAGTATCTGGATATTATGCATGTATTAAATTAATAAAGTCGATTGGCAGTTACAATTATAAAAACAGAATATCTAGAAATGTAGAAAACTCGAGAATGCTTTAAATTGTTCCTGAAATGTAAATTCTGCTGTCATTACTTTTCGCCATGTCTATTCATTATTGTGTTTTATAATCCTGAGCATTGAATGGCATGGGGTGTGTCTGTTCTGAAATTTAAAAAAACGAATTTAACGTAAGCCGTATTTTTATTATTCAAAAAAATTCTTAACTTTATCCTGTCTGTTTATCGCTGTGCACTAACAGAATCGTACTAACTGCTTATATGTTTATTTTGATGGGAAGGTATTTTTTGCGGACTAATAATGAAAAACAGTGTTTAATAATATACTTTTGGTCTTAGAAAGCGATTTACTTTTCGATATAAGTGACGATATAGATGTGTGTGATTGTGCATGTTAGTTAAATCTTCTGTACATATAAAATTAGTGTCTGTGTGTCACCTATGCGTTCCTAAGCCATTAATCCAATTGCGATGAAACTTTGGTGAGTTGTTGTCGGCACGCCCGCGAAGGTTTTTGTCGGCCTTTCCAAGAGTTAGGAAACTCCCAAGGTGTAAACGGGGGTGAAATTTAAAAACATGTTAAAACAGCCGTTTTTAGTGTCGAATAATTAGTTTTCAGTATCTATGAGATTAATAGTTTCCCTCCAGATGTTTCAGTGTATAATTTTAACCCCTTACAGCACTAAGGGAGGGGTTGGAGGGTCTTTACATACAAATAACGCGAAACAACCTATATATGTGACAAATACAGGGTTACGGGAGTCAATGAATTTAATTCTGACATTCACTACGTCAGTTAAGCTGTAGTTCAGCCCTTATGTGTGAGGGAGGGGAATAATGGTAAAAAACCGAGGTTGGTGTTGAATCTGGGGTTATGGAAGTCACCAAGTTTAATTCTGACATTTACCCTACTGATTAAGGTGTAGTTCAGCCACAAGGAGTGGGTATGGAAAGGGGCGAAACAAATTTCCGTGTATAATCTTAAACGCGCAGAACAATGTCTACCAAAGTTTGTTCTCGTGTTACTTACTATCCAGGGACAAATACTGAGGGATTGAGACACACCTACCACTGTCAGGGGTGGGGGTGGACATTAAAAAATATTCCTAAATTATCATTAGCGTCGAATAAATCGTTTTAGGGATCCCTGAATTTGATAGTGTTATTCTAGAATACTTAAGTGTCTAATTTCAACTCCAAACGTCAAGGGAAGGAAGCACCCTTACGGTTCGGGTGGTGGTAGAAGGGGTTTACATAAAAAATAATGCAAAAAGAACTAGATTGATGTCGATTGCGGAGCTGAAGTGGTCGCTGAATATAATTCTCGCATTAACCATGGTGGTTAAGGAAATTTTATGTTACTCGACGTGGGGGATGACTTGTTTAGCAAAAGTATATTTGACCGTTTTATGTTACTGGGTGTATTTTTGATTTTCTTAGAGTGCCAGCTATATTTTGGTCTATATGTAATTAAAGGTTGCAATTTGTTTTTACTCCATTCGGGTACCAGGATTATTTTTAGTCTTCATTAATTTAGGGAGTATTTTTCACCTACAATTCGGCGGGATTTTTTAGACACTCTTATTTTATGTAGTAGGATAATTCCCGAGTTAAAGTTTATTAATCTGGTTTATTTGCAGTTAGATACGGAGAGCTAGGTCGGGGGGGGGGGACATAAATGGGTAAATGTTCCAAACACTGACGCTATTGATGCTGTTTAAATTAAATCTTTACCAAGAGGTTAGTGTCGAATCAATTCCTTCTCCGGGCTAATTTAAATAAAATACCCGGTAAACGCCGAGCACTCAGCTAGTAATTAATTAAATTTAACTTTTTGGTTATAACATGACATTTATTCAACAGATAACAAACGTACAACTAAGAGTATTAAATGTATGTTAATCCGCTATTTAAATAATAAAAAATATTGAACATTATGTATTTTTCAACTACTCCATTGAAATTATGACGTACAATTCTATTAATTGAAAAGGATACGGATGTTAGACATGACAATAAAGCCAACGCCTTACTATTTAGCTTTACTGATTTAATTTATATCAAACGGAGAACTTCGTTTTCTATATCCGAAAATAATCAAATATTTAGTTTATTTTATTCATTTATAGCACATTCTAAATTCATTTTTATGCGACATGAATTTACACACTACATATTTTTTATTTTATTCGTGGTTAGCACATTCATAATTCATTTTAAGGTGCAATGAATTTTTACATTTCATATGCGAGTTTTATTTTTTCAAAGCACCGCCCATTTATCTTTCTCAATTGGTGGGGAAAAATAGTGTTTTTTTAAAAATTACGCTTTACTAAATTGAAGATTCAACAGTAATAAATTAATAAAAAAGTATTTGCTGTCATGAACACTTGACTGCCTCTGTGTATGTTTTCTTTTTTAGGGTAACAGGCTACATGAGCGTAATCCACATGGTGGCAACTCCCCTTTAATAGCATAGGAAGGGATTTGAAAGGGGGGATGCGGAAGGGTAGAGGAAAGTAGCCAAGGGTGAACTAGAACCCCCGGGCTATAGTTTAAGGATCCTACCCGGCATTCGCCTTAAAGTGATGCAGGCAAAACCCTAGAAAAACCTGCATCAGGTAGGTCGGGCATTTGGTACTTGTCCCACGCTCTTCCGATGGCAGGAGAGTTCTTGACTGGGTGATGCGGGTATTTTGTAGTCGGAAGTATAAATTTAGTAGATGTTTTAGGTTTCGGGACTACAATGGCTAGAAGGTATTATTTCATCCAATAATTACATTTACAATTCGCATAATACAAAGCTAATGTGGACTTCTATATGTCTACAACGTTTTCACTATATTCTCTAACGAAAATAAGCCAATTTTGTGATTCTGAGGTAACAACAAAACATTTCTAGAAATATTTTATTATCCGAGCACTTCGTTATCAGAGAGAAAACGAAAGAATATAAGGAGTAGTGATTTTTCAAGACAAAGAATGAATATGTATATAAAGTAGGCAACATTTACCTTGGAATGCATGAAAATATTTGAAACATGAGCCTGTTGGCGTTCTCTCAAATAACAAAATTCAACGAAATGTAAGTTTACTCATTGAACAATTTTAAGTTAATTTACAGTAAAAGCTGCAAATGTTACGTTAGATGTGAGTATTTAGCTAAATATATCGAATTACAATTTCATTCTCTTGTGATAATTTATACAAGTTCTGATTTCGTATTCATCGTTTTAATTTTCGGACTGAAATAATAATAGAACAATAGAAGACCTGATGAATACAAAAGTCAGTAGGGATTCTAAATTATTGGACAACCAAGGTCTCCGGTGTACATAATATGAAACAGGCAGTTGGAGGGAAAAAAAGGAAGTACGGAGAACACAGAAAAGTAAAGAGATTGCAGGAAAAGTAGTCAGTCCGCCATATTGTTAATAATTTTAAGTTCGGAATAGTCCGGGTTCAGGAAACAGGAGGAAGCTAATTTAAGTTCGTAATGCTCATCAGGGAGAAATCTAGAGACCGATATCGAAGAGACATGGCCACGTGTGGCCTGACGCCTTCCATCTTACGTCACAATGCTTAAAGTTAACGTGAGACAAGCAGAATGTACAGTTGCATTACCAGGATAGACGATTTTACCATTTTGTTTCGTGTCAGTTTATTTATATGACTGTTGTTCGATAAGTCTAGTAAATATTTATGAAAAGGCGGGAATTTTTTTTCCCGCTATTGTTGATAAATACGATCCTTTCAAATATATTTCTAAAAGTTTTAAACATATGCCAGCCGTAGTTTATTGTTGGCAGCCTTTTGAAACGGGTGCTGATTGAGAAACAACCAAAATTGGCACGCAAAAAAGTGCTATTACACCAGGACAATGTGCCAGTTCGTCTCCCTTTTACACATTCTTCTATTTCCCACTCCAGTGTCATAAAGGAAAAACACCAGAATTTCCGCTCCATGTTTTCGAATGTCAATCAGCTCTTGGGCCTTTCGAATATGCTCACAGACAATAAAATCGATTAAAATTTTAAGTTGACTTTAAGGGCCCGGTTTGAGACTTGATAGGTCCGATCGTTTGGATTTCATTGCTACATACGAAGAAGCCAACTTAACGATCGCCATTGATTGAGTATTCATGATTTGTGGAAGACATATGATCGCATAATACAGTTTACGATTCGGCAACTTAATCTACATTTATTTTGTAATTTAGTCAGCGATTAATCCAAGTACACATTTAATTAAACATTATGCTTAATAAAGAATATTCTGTGTTCCGTCTCAGTATCTACCAGAAATCGTGACATACATTTCAATTATGCTTTAATTAAATCGTGTGAAATTTCTTTAAATAATTTTATATTGAAGGAAATTATGCTTCAATATTTTTTGAAAGAAAATAGTTAATATTATTGAAGAAACCAAATTACAGTCATCAGTCAAACGGTATTTTGAGTTCGTCGCCTCGTTTGTTCTTATAGCTCTTACAGTTTTTCATTACCTGACGAAAGCTACAACGATTCCATAAATGTTATGTGGGATATATTTTATGAATTTATTTTGTCTGATATTACCTACATCATTTTCTATTCCTTAACATTGCGACTATTGCTCAACGGCTTTTTAATATTTTCAATATGATGACAAGGTTGTTATGACCTTAATTAACGAGACTAGACACTATAGACATAGACTTTGTTATTGTTACCAATTAGAAAAGTTAGCGAAAATGTTATAAATATGCGACTAATTATTTAATTATTAATACAATTTAAATATGATCACAGAAAATAAAAAAACTACATAATAATTCCACTGACACATGCTAAATCCACCGGAATATATTTACTATCCCGTCAAATACATTTCACCTTCATGATTGTGGTTGAGTTTAATTCTATTAGCAATTGATATGATGCTGATTACGCTTGAATATGAAATCCTGGAAATCAAACATCACTGACTTGTATAAACCGATAAATTTTATTTTTCGAGAAAATAAGCGCAGTGTTTGTGCCATTAACGAACTGTTTTACAGAAACTACTGAATGTAATGGAAAATGGTGTTACACCATATTCAATATTGTAAACGGTCTGCAATTAATGAATGTATTAGTATCAATAACATTAATTCGGATATAAGTTTTATCTTGTTATTCTCTATGTTTGGTATACAATGCCATGTGAAAGGGAAATTTAATGCGTTTAATACAAAAATTTTAATTTTAATATATACCAGAGTAGATCTCAAATATTGTTTGCAATCTACTAACGGAAAATCATAACATGACACAAACACGGAGAAAAAGAATATTGACCTTTCATGATAAAAATAACCAACGATTATATAAAAACTTTAACATAGAAATAAATTTTAAATCTTATAAATAAAAATGAGTGTATGTATGTTTGTATATTTGTATTTTTGTATATTTCTATGTTCGTTATACAAATCTACACCGCTGGAGAAAATTTCACCAAATTTTGTACACGTGTTCTTTGCGACCAGGAAACAAACACTGTCGGAGTGAGACGCGTCTACCACCCCCAGAAGCGGGGGTGGACGAGGGTGGAAATATTTAAACATGCTAAAACAGTAGATATTTCAGTCGGATAAATATTTTTAGGGGTCAAAGATATTTATAGTGTTTCCACTGATGTTATCTGAATATAATTTTTAACCTCTACACCCAGGGGAAAGAGCACCCTTAGCGTTTGGGGTGTAGAATATAAATCTATCCCGGAGAGGAAATTTAACAAAATTTCGTACACGTGTTCTTTGCGACCAGGAAACAAACACTGTCGGGGTGAGACGCGTCTACCACCGCCAGAAGCGGGGGTGGACGGTGGTAGGAAATACTTAAACATGCTAAAACAGTCGGTATTAGATTTGGATAAATATTTTTAGGGGTAAAAGATATTGATAGTGTTTCTACCGATGTTATCTGAATATAATTTTCACCTCCTACGCCCTGGGAAAAGGGCCCCCTTAGGGATTGGGGTGGAGTTGCTTTACAGAAAAATAACGCGAATACAACCGAGATTGGAGTCAAATCGAAGATTATTGATGTCACTGAGTTTCAACTTGACATTCAACTTGGCATTTACCCCTCAGATGC
Organism: Zhengitettix transpicula; assembly: GCA_037074705.1. Taxonomy (NCBI): domain Eukaryota; kingdom Metazoa; phylum Arthropoda; class Insecta; order Orthoptera; family Tetrigidae; genus Zhengitettix; species Zhengitettix transpicula. The sequence goes on from CM073590.1 coordinate 41,832,925, forward strand.
AAGGGTAGCGGGGTGGAAATTTTGGAACATGCAAACACGGCAGATATTTACGTTGAATAAATATTTTTCTGGGTTAATTATATTGCTTTTCACTTCATCTGTGTATAATTTCAACTTCTTTTAGGCATGGGAGTGGTGCACCCTTAAGAGTTGGGGTGGAGTGGCATTACATGAAATTACGCAAACACATTCGAGTTTCAAGTCGAATCCGGGGTTATATTTGTTACTGTGTTTAATTATCACATTTAAGTTACAGTTTAACTAACCCAAGCGGGGATGGACGGGCCTTGAATATAACCTCTTTCGGGATTTGGAGTGGAGCACTCTTAAGGGTGGGGGTGGAGTAGATTTATTAATAATAAAGCAAACACAATCGAGATTGGACTCAAATCCAGGGTTATGGTTGTCCGTGAGTTTAATTATGATATTCAAGTTGCCGTTTAAGTCTCCCAAGCGGGGGTGGTTGGGGTGGAAATCTTCATACATTCTAACACAGCCGATATTTGAGTTAGATAAATATTTTCCGGGTAAAAGTGATTAATAGTGTTTGTACCAATGTATGTCAGTAGAATTTTAACCTTTTACGGAATGGGAAAGTAGTACAGTAGGGGTGTATTACAAGAAAATAACTGGAATACAACCGAAAATGGAGTCAAAACCAAAGTTATGGATAGCTCTGAGTTTAATTATGACATTAAACTAACAATTAACCTACCAGGGACGGGGTTTGTCGGGGTTGGAAATTGTCAAACATGTTAATCTACCGATTTTTGTGCAACAACTAATTACTTTTAGGGATCTATGACATTCACAAAATTTCTCTACATGTTTTCTAAGTATAATTTGAACTCCTTTCGGGCTTAGAAGTAGAGCACCCTTAAGGATCGGGGTGGAGAAGCGCTACATTAAAATAACGCGAATATAAACCAGAGATTGGAGTCAAATCGAAGGTAATGGATGACCCTGAGTTTATTTATGACAATTTAAGCAACCCGCGGGGATGGGCTGAGGTGGGAATAGTTAGGCGGAATGAGTAAAGATTAGAAATTTTATATAAAATTTTATATAAGTAAAGCTCCGAATTTTACGTCGAATAAATATATTACGGGAACAATGAGATTATTAAAATATCACTACAAGTTCTCCGTGTTTAATTTCAACCCCTTTCTGGATTGGGAGGAAGCTGACCTTAGGGATAGGGGTGACTGGGGTTACAAATAAATAACGCTAATAGAACTGAGTTAGGGACAAATGCAGAGTTATGAATATCGCTGAGTTTATGATATTTAATTGGGCATTTAACCCCGAGGGGTGGAGGTAGACGGGGTTGGAAATTTTGAAACATGAAATCACAGCCGATATTAGTATTAAATAAATATTTTGCATGGTTACTTTTATTTATAGTATTTACACCCATGTTATGTGTGTAAAAATTCAGCCCGTCTCGCGGTATGAGGGAGGAGCATGGTAAGGGGTGGGGGTTGCGGAAACATAAAAAAATATAGTGAGAACAACCGAGATTCGAGTCAAATCAAAGTATATTTATGACAATTTGGACAACGCGCGAGGGGTGGGAGGAGTTTGGCGGGGTTTACAATTATTAAAAACATGTTGAGCGGCAGTTTTTTGCGAAGAATAAATGTATTTCGGGATTAATGAAATTAATAAAATTTCTCTATAAGTTCTCCGTCTATAATTTCAACCTCTTTCGGGATTGTGAATGGAGCTCCCCTTAAGGGTGGGGGTGGAGTGGAATTACATTATAATGATGCAAAAACAATCGACATTGGAGTCTAATCCACGGTCATGGATGTCAATCAGTTTAATTATTACATTCAACTAACCGTTTAACTCCCCCAAGGAAGGTTGGCGGGGGTGTAAATTTTCAAACATGTTAAACGGTCGATTTTTGTAGGGAATAAATATTTGTCGAGGTCAATGTAATTAATAATATTTCTACCGATTTGTTTTTAATAACATCCCCTTAAGGCACGTGAAAGATCACACTTAGGGTTGGGTGTTTGAGGTGCGTTACAAGAAAATAAATCCAAGATTGGAGTCAAGTTCAAGTTATGGATGTTACTGAGTTCATTTAAGACAATCTGTGGAACGAAGGGGGTGACCGGGAGTGGGCGGGGGTATAAATTTTCATACATGTAAAATGGACGATATCTGCGTGAAATAAAAATTTGACGCTGTCAATGTCATTCATAGTATTTCTACTGATTTTGTTTGTGTATAATATCAACACCTTACAACATGGTAGGGAAGCACGGCTAGAGGTGGAGGTGTATACCATAAAAATAACCCACAAAAACTGAGATTCGAGTCAAATCAGAGGTAGGGATAGAGTTCAATGTATTTATGACAACGGGGTTTGCTGGTGATGTGCGGGGGTTTGAAGGGTCTGGCGGAGTTGGACGGCGGAGGAAATTTCTAAACATGTTAACCGGCCAAAATTTGATTCAAATAAATATATTTCGGCATCAATGGGATTTATAAAATTTCTCTACATGTTCTCTGTGTATAATTTCAACCCCTTTCGCGCTTGGGAGGGGTGCACCCTTAAGTGTGGGCGTGGATTGGCATAACATAAAAGGAAAGCAGAAACTATCGAGATTGGAGTCGAATCCGGGGATATAGTAGTAACTGAGGTTAATTACAACATTCAACATGCAGTTTTTAAGTCCCCCACGAGCGAGTGGTCGGGGGTGGAAATTTTCAAACATGTTAAACGATCGATATTTGCGTTAAATAATTATTTCCTGGGGTTAATGACTTGGATAGTATTTATACCGTTGTTGTTTGTGTATAATTTTAACCCCTGTGAAGAGCGCAAGCTTACTGGTTGGGGTGGAGGTGCATTAAATAAAAATAACGCTAAAACAACCGAGATTCGAATCAATTAAGAAACTATGAATGTCGCTGAGTCTAATTGTTACACCCTGGGTAACGCTACGGGTTTGGGAGGTCGTGGGCGGGGGCAGAAATTTCCAGACAATGTAATCGGACGATTTTTTCGTGGAATATATACATTTTGATTATCGCACATCTGTGGGGGGTCATCTTCTAACATGTAAAAACGGCCGATATATTTGTTGAATGACTTCAACCCCCTTTGGCATGGGAGGTGAGCACATTAGGGATAGTGTTCGAGGAGCGGAATATAAAAATAGCGCAAAAGCAACCGAAATTGGAGTCATGTCGGGGGTTATGGATAATTGACATCTTGAGCAACGCCAGGCACCCAGGTAGTAAATAAATAAAGCAGAGTGTTTGTTTTTCTGTTTGTTTTATGTTCCGCATACAAATCTACACCCGTGGAGAAAATTTAAAAAAATTACGCACACTTATTCTTAGTCCATACTCAGGGGAGGCGGTGGACGGGGTGGAAATATACAAACATACTAAAACAGCCGATATTTCAGCCGGATAAATATTTTTAAGGGTCAAAAATATTGCTAGTATTTCTACCGATGTTATCTTAAATATAATTTCAACCGCTTACAGCATGGGAAAGGAACAGCCTTCCGGGTGGTGTGGACGGTCGTTACAAAAAAATAACACAAACAAAACCGAGATTGAAGTACAATTCAGGGATATAGATGTCGCTGAGTTTAATTATGACATTCAATTAGCCATTTAACCCCCAGGGGCGAGGGTGGTCAAAGGTGAAAATTTTTAAACACGTATTCAAGATCGATATTTGCTTTTAATAATTATTTTTAGAATTAATTAGATTTATAGTTTTTCTACGACTTGGTTTGAGTATAATTTCAACCCCTATTGGCATGGGAGGGGAGCATGCTTAGGGGTAGGGTTTGGTGGAGCGTTACATGAAAATAACGCGAATAGACTGAATTCGTGTCAATTCTGGGGTTATGGATGTCGCTGTTTTTTATTGCGACAAACCTAAAGTGCAGGGGTGGGGAGGGGTCTAGGCGGGAGTAGAAAGTTTCAATCTATGTAAACGGAATAAATGCGTGGAATAAATCCTTTTTTTAATCCACAATAGCGGGAGAGGGAATTATCGAACATTTTCAAACAGCGATATATTTGTTGAATGAAACTATTTCAGGGTCAATGTGTTCAACCCCCTTCGGAATGTGAGGTGAAAACATTTAGGGATAGGGATCGAGTTGCGTTATATAAAAATAACGAATAAATATTTTTCGCGTCTAATGAGATTAATAAAATTCCTCTTCATGTTCTCGGAGAATAATTTCATCCCCTTTACGGATTGGGAGGGGAGCACCTTTAATGGTGGGGTTGATGTAGAACTACATAAATATAATGCAAAAACAACCGAGATTGGAGTCGAATCCGTGGTTATGGTTCCAATTGAGTTTAATTCTGACATTCAATTTGCCGTTTAACTCCCCAAGCGGGGGTAGTCGGGGGTAGAATTTTTAATCATGTCAAACGGTCGATATTTAATAAATATTTGTCGGGGTCAATGAGATTGATAGTATTTCTACAGATGTTTATTGAGTATAATTTCCACTCCTTTGGCATGAGATAGGATCACCCTTAAAGGGTGGGGGTGAAGTGGCATAACAAAATAACGCGAATACAACCGAGATTGGAGTCAAATCCAGGGTCATGGATGTCGCTGAGTTTAATTATGGCATTTAACTTGGCATTAAACCACCAGTGGTGGATGTTGATGGGGTGTCCATTTCGAAACATTTCAAACGGACTAAATTTGCGTCGGATAAATACTTTTCGCTGTCTATCAGTTAAATTAAAGGTTAATGGGTCAATCTGTGATTCACAAAATTTCTCAACATGTTTATTGTGTGTAATTTCAAATATTAAAAACGAAATTAATTTGCTGCACTGATATACGCACATCGTAATAATTAGTCGAGAAAACATTCAACATTCATCCGTTTGTCGTTTACTAATTTTTATGAATTCATATGTAGATATTTTTATACTTTCTTCCTAGCAGCAGAAAATATTGTGAACAACTTATTTCTTCAAAAGCATAGCTATTTTTCAATTTTTTTCCTCCGGAAAAATAATGTACGGTTCTGATAAACACAGAATTCGCTTTTGAAACTGAAGCGAATTTATATACAAAAAAATATTTATTTCTAAGCAGCTGAATATGAATAGATGTTATTAACAAAAAGGTACCTTAGTAATGAGATATACTTTATTGATAATTTAATTTAAATCGGAGTAATTAAGGTTATCTTCGTATAAAATATTAGAATTATTTCTGAATTTTACTGTGTCTGATTCGTTCGCTTTCTCTTTCGTTAATTAGTTTTTTCTTTAAGCTCTACTACCTTCAATTGTTTTAACAACAAGCCTTTGAAGTTGTTGGTTTGACTATGATCGTGTTATGTATGTCTCGTATTTATCCAGTGAATTAGCAATTTTAATTTTTGTGGAACACTTTCTTGGACCTGGCGTTTACTTGAGTGAGCGGCCATATCGCCATCTTTAGGAACAATGGCAATTGGACTGGTTTTTAAAACGCCTGAGGATACTGCCCCGACAAAAAGATACACATACGCTATAAATGTTTTTTTACATCTGCATAATTCAAATTATAATATCTGAATAATAAAATGTTGATGAATTAAAACTATATATATTTACCTGCAACTTTTGTGATAACAGGGTTCGTATCGCCATCCAATGTTCTTGTAGGCGTGAAGAACTATTTTCTTATTACTTGTGTTCTTTAAGTCTGTCTTATTTTTCGCTTTTGTTTTCATGTTATTAATGTTTTTCATTAACTTCGTAGTCGATTTTAGTCACGAAGTTTACCTCATAATTTTCTGGGGAATTCCAATGCAGTATTTATATATTTTCTTGTTTTCGGTGTTTTTAATTTTGAAAATAAACCTGGAAATTTGCGCAGCATTGCAGCAAACGCCGTTTGAATGTCACCACTTTCTACAGTGGGCTCCCTCATCACTAATATGGACACTCCACATTTTAACCACCAATGACTGCCCACTACAATTGCAGAACTGAACACGCCCAGTAACCTGTCCCTAGATCACAACAAATGCGTCATTTTGCATCGTTGTACGTGGAAGTCTTTAGGTGTTGAGTTTACATTAAAATTATCTGCTGGGGGAAATAACAGTTTTATTATTCATTATACTGTTGGAGTTCTGTTATTGTTGAACACAACTTAACTTGTGTCGTTACATAACCTTTTAAGAACACAAGAAATTAACGACTCGTATAACAGACAAAATAGAAATTAATTTTTAATCATAAAATTTGAAAAAATTGTAGATAGTTCGATCAACTAGAGAGGCTGGCAATAGCATTGACAAAGATCGCAACAGTTGATTGACAAAGAACATTTTATTGTTCAAATTTAATTTCTGTTTTATGTCTGTTATACAGGTCGTTGCTTGTATTATTGTCTCACAGACGCTAATTGATTCTAACTTGATAAGAGTTGAATTGATGCTCTAAATTTGAAAATATGACTGAAGTAATCTTCCGTCTTTTATTTACATTTTTCCGTCACGAGTATGTTCTCAGTTTACCCGGAGCATTTACTAATCCGTCAGACATCGGCTTTATTCTTACGACATTAAGTACAAACTAAATCCATATGCTCATGCTCAGAGTGCATGCAGCCTCTGAGTATAAACTCTTTGTTTTATTCACATCACCCAATTTTGAAATTAATAATCTTACTCAACATTAATGAATTTGGAATCAAACAAACTCTTGAAAGGTTGAGTTTATTGAGACGATAGACCTGGTCCTAATTAATTATTTTCAATAACTTCGTAGTCGTTTTTAGTCGTCCAAAGTTTACCTCAGATAATTTTCTGAGGGATTCCAATGCAAATAACGTTGAAAGACTAGTGTCGCTTTACTGTTAGGCCACTTTATAAATGTATGAACACGGCCAAATTAATCAGAAACGAAATGTTAAAAGTACGTGTGATTTAAAATTAATAAAAAGAGCATTTTTGGAAACCTTGTTCCTTTCGTAAGGTGCAGAAAAATCGCAAGAGTCTAGAGAGATACAAGTGCACAAGTCAGTTGAAAAAACTCAAAAGCTTCCAGAAACGTTGTGTGACATTTATATTATCACTTCTTTTGTCTGAATTTGGCATCTTTCTATTATTAGTCAGAAATAATTTGTTCACATAACAAACTTACCACTGAGTTTCGTCAATAACAAATATGTTCTGAAGAATTTGGAAATATATGAACATTGTTTACTCCATTGTTCACCAGGTGAAGGGATAGATTGAGGATAAAGGTGTTATTTACGTTTGCTGTTAATAAATATTAATAAATGACTAATTTTTTTGTGTTAATACATTTATAATTATATTGAAGTCAGAAAATTATAACCGTTTATAACAGGTTTGTGATACCTCATGCCAGTCCACTTCCGGTAGGTTATACTCATAATTCCCAACACACGACTTATAAACTGAATAGCGTATAATACAAAAGTGCGAATTAATAAGGTGTTATAGCTAAGAAGTCTAGGAAAAGGAAGAAACTTACCAACTCACAAAGTAGCGTATTTTGAATCAGTTTTGTTGGAATATAGTTTATACTGATATTATGTATTCTCGCGTCTTTAGGTATGTTATCGAAGATGTAAATTTCTAGTCTCACGTATCCTTATACGCAAGAGCTGCTGCTTAAAACGAGCTGTCTAGACTTTTGTAGTGTACTTCAATACGCTTTTAGGGTTAAACCTCTGCAGAGCTGCGAACACGCAGATTTTGTCTAAAAGGATTCGATTATCTTAGGAATTATAGACTATAATGTTCTCAGAAACACATTCTGCCACAGTAAAAGGAAAACCCCACACACTATTGTTTGACAAATACTCCGTGAAAATTCGTTATAAAATAAGATATATAACCACAAAATAATATATATATATATATATATATATATATTATATATATAATGTGTGTGTGTGTGTGTGAGTGTTTGAGAGAGAGAATGTTACGTTGGTTGTTCCGTTATTCCTCTAATGATAAAATAGGAGACGCCATATACATCAATGTAATAAACAATTAATAATTCAATGTTTAAAAATTAAATTGTGAAAGTAGAACAATAGGTGAACGGTAAAATTTTAATAGTAACTTTTTCATGAAAATTCACAAATTAGAAATATGAGAAATAAAACATCCATATACAGAAATGCAATTGTGAATTACAAAATGTATTCATGATAAAAGAAACATTAATATATCTTAGTCAAAAGCGTCTATAGATAATTGAGTAATTGTAATACATAACTAGAAAAATTTCAAAAGTAAAATGTTGATAGTATATATTAAATTAAAAACCATGGGCAGCAATTAATAGTTGGAACATCCGTATACGTAGATTAATTAGTAGGGCTTAGTAAAGGATGTTAAAAGTAACCATACAGGACTTATGAAATAGTTGTAACGCGTGATGTAGTTCTATATCACTAGCAATATTACGCTATGACGAAAATCAGAGACATTTCACATCAAGTATCAAGAAAGAAAGGCCGCGGAATAGCCGATGACATTGTATCATATAAGATGGAAGATAAAAAACAGTAAACTTAATATTAAAATTAGTTTTGATGTGACGTGGAAATGAAAGAGTTCGGCTATTATATTACGAAGGAAGAGCGCACTCTCTGATAGAAAAGAATCCTTATGGTTTTTACGATACAATTAGAAAACTGTAAGAGTAGAGAACAATGTTTCATGCAAGTGAAAAAAGAACATTCGGAGAGATCGGACAAGAGTGCTAAACGTTCTTGAAATATGGTACTACAGAAGATTGGTGAGTTTTTTTTGCTGCTAAATTATAATCTGTTCACTTGGAACAATTAGTAAATGATATACAAAGTATGAGTCACAATGAAGGGAATGCAAAGGGTAACTGTAGAATATGGTGTCGGTTTAGTCTGTACACATGTTCAGTATTGTCCAGCATGATCACTGATTGTTGATTTGGATGTTATGGTGCGCTTTTCGTTAGCGATTTGTACAAAATATTTTTTTATAACTGTTAATTACTGCCTGGAAGCATGGGAATGTGGCTTGCCGGGGTCGAGCAGCAGACACAAGACAATGGCGGGGTGGGTTGGAAAATCCGCAAGTCCCGCAAGCAAGGTCAGGGTCGGCCAAGGAAGGGGTAGATGACCGGAAGGCTATGGCCCTAAAATATCTGGAAGAGGGTCACGTGTGCACAAGGACCAACCAGGAGAGAGGGTTTTGAGGAGGCAGAGAAAGAAGTCTGCGAACAAGAGAGTGGTCGAGGAGATGAATTTGAACCGTCGGTGAGAGTGGTCAGGGAGATTTGATCCTGAAAGATTTTGGTTTTGCACGTGCGTCTCCGGTCATCTTCTGTGAATGCTGATGAGACAGATAGCCGCCAACGGGAGTCGACCCTGTCCGAGCTGCAGACCTGGTAAGTCGCGTTCCATGCTTCCGGGTATCGCGTCGGTTTGCCACGAGAAAAACCACGGTTAATCTTGAGAAAGGGAGGGGGTTACATGCATCCCTGGCAGGCTGGAGAGCTTTTCGTTTTGTATAAATTCTGAGAAAATGAATTATTGTTTTTTTTAATAACTAAATATTGCATTTCCCTTTCCTGCAAGAACAATTCTTGCAGGTGGCGCCCAACAAATAGTTAATTTAACCGTAAGCTCACCACATATAATCTCCTCTGGTAATCTTCTAGGAAAACAGTTATCAAAACATACTGTAATGAAGTGAATTCGGTTTGGTTTTAACTATTGTTAAGAAGCGCATGTTAACAATAAAAGAAGGAACAGTAGGTCAACGGGAAATTTGATTTCGATTGTCAGATAGTCGTAGCTATCCCGGAGGAGGTTGCTGAACAGCAGGTGTGACCTCACCTGCACGCAAGGAAATGTTTACAGAAATGTAGAAGTAAGATGTGCCGATATTGATATCTAATGTGAGGTTATATAACGTGGTTTGTTATGAGGTTACAGATTTGATAATTAAGGAGTTGACTTTGAAAAGTTTAATGTCGTATGGATGATGGAATTTCTGAGGTACCAGGTAATACAGCGAAAGATTAGGTGTTGTTTTGATTTTGGCTGTTGCTCCCCATATGTATGAGGCGTAGGACCAGGTGGGTTGTATTATGGAGAGGTATACTAGGCGTTTTGTGCTGAGGGTGAGTGGGAATTTTCTGTTTAGGAGGGGATATAGAGTTCTGAATTTCAGGTTGATTTTGGAGAGGAGTTGTTTAATGTGGTGTTTCCAGGAGAGCTTTAATCGAAGAGGAGTCCTAGGTAGGTGGTTTCTGTTTTGTGGGTATTTCGGCGTTGTTTAGATAGAGGATGTGTGGAGGAGGATAGTGCGAATAACGGTTACTGATTTGGTGGGGTTTATGCTGATTCGCTATTGTTTGGACCAATGTTCTAGGTGCGTGAGTGCTGACTGAAGAGGTTGGATATTGGAGGTGAGAGAGGAGGTTTGGAAGGAGATGGCAAAATCGTCTGAGAATAAGATTGTGCTTGTGGCGGGATGTTGTGGAATATCGTGGGAGAAGATGTATAGGAAGGGGGCAAAGACGCTTCCTTGGGGGACACCTGCTGCGATGGGGTGGGGTTGGGAGATGTGATTATTTATTTTGATGGAGAAGGTTCTGTTGGAGAGGTAGTTGAGGTGTATAGTGGGTGTCATTTAGGTAATCTTTGATTTTTGAAAGAAGGGAAGGGTGATAATTTTTGTCGAAGGTTTTTTCGATGTCTATAAAAGCGGTGAAGCAGTATTTGCGTTGTTCGAAGGAGTTGTTTATGAGGTTGGAGAGGGATTATAATTGATGGCAGCAGGAATGTTTTGGGCGAAAACCGTATTGTGTGTCGGGAACTAAGAAGGAGAGTTGGTTGATTAAATGTGGGAGAAGTAATTTTTCAAATAGTTTGGAAATTGTAGGAAGGAGACTTATTGATCGGTTATTTTCAGGGTTGGATTTTAGTTTGTTTGGTTTCGGTAACATAATTATGGTGACATGTTTCCATTTGGTTGGGTAGCTGGTTCTGAGGATGGCATTGAAGATATAAGTGATTAGGATTATTGTATTTTTTGGGAGATGTTTTATGATGGCGGTTGATGATGTGGTCATGTCCTGGGGAGGCTTTGTTTTTTAGTTTATTTTATTGCGGTTTTGATTTGGGAAGGAGTAAAAAGTTTAGGGAAGGGGGATAGTTGTAGGGGCTGATGGAGTTTTGTTGCTATGGTGTGATTGGTGTAAAAGGAGGAGTTGGGGGAGAATTGATTCTTGTTTAGAGGCGACATAGCACACAGTTCAGACCGCTCGTAGTTTAACCACACATCGATAGCTTAAAATTTTGCACTCAGCCTTGTACCAAATGTGCCTATGTCTATGGCCATGGCTATCACGAGGCTTTTCACACAAGTAAAAACATATAACACAACGACTTAACTAGAACTAAGAAGAAAACAAAAGAAAATGCTCAATCGAGTCGTCTTGCAAAATACGGAACAAGGCATGTCAAATTGAAGACTTTAATGGGACAGTTCCCTATTTGTAAGCAGTAAAAGTTTTTTCAGTGGCTTTAATCAGCTTATACGGACCGTCAAAAACAGGTAAAAATTTAGCAAAGATTTTGTTGATCGGGTCAGGCTCTCTTAAGTTTTTAACCAAAACCAAATCCCCTTCCCTAAATCTAGTACACTTATATTTGTCTAGATTTACGAGCTGCAGCCAAACTCGTGAGTCTCGCAATAGTCTCAGCTGCTTCAACCCCAAAATCCCAAGTACTAACATCTGCTGGAAATTCTGTTAACTTTTCACAATTCAAGGCCTCCTTCTTACCAGATTGAAGTTCAGCAGGAATCTTACCCGTTTCCCAACTAAAATTCTCATTAATGAAAACGCTGAACCTTGTCGAAATAGTTTGCCGAAATACAGTTGCCAATTCGTGCAAAATGAAAATTGGGGTAACCTGTAATGAAGTGAATTCGAATTGGTTTTAAGTATTGTTAAGAAGAGCGTGTTAACAATAAAGGAAGCGACAGTCTGTGAGCGGGAGCGAGAATGGAGCGTGGAGCTGGGCAGACGCCATCCCTCAGGTGGTTTCTGAACAGCTGGTGTCATCTCATCTACTTAGAAGTAAATGTTTACAGAAATGTTAAAGTAAGATGTGCCGATATTGATATCTAATGTGAGGTTATATCACGTGGGTTTTTATTCGGAATAGTTCACACTACAATCTGGAAATATTTACTGCCTCCCATTAAAATCCCTGTGATAAAAATGTTTTAAATACTACAAACTGAACCTTCTAATTTTTTCCTTTAATTAACATTTCAATTAAATTTTGTATTAATAAATGTTTTCAAATTTTAAATATGTTATGAAAATTAAACCATTGCAATACAATCTTGTGAATGGTACAGTTACTTCTTATACTTGCAAAGGCGGTAAAGAATTTAAGATGTTTCACGATTGATTTGGATAAGCAATCTTAAGTGAGAGTATGAGTGCTGATCGAGTTTTACATTGCCTAATAGGAATACGTCCAGCGTTTCGATCAATAAAAAAAAGTCTGTTCGTCTAGCAATGATTGAAGGGCACACTAGTCTGATAAACCTATCAAATTCACTCCTCAGAGATGCCTATCGTGGCCTTCGTATCTGACCGAAGAAGATTCGGGGCTGGCTCTAAATTTATAGTTGGAGGAGAAAGTGACAGCTGTTTTGTTCAAGTGTGTAGGGGAATTGTAACGTTTTGGCCGGAACGATCCAAGCCTCTGTCAGTTTCTCCTCCAGCTATAAATTTATAGCCAGCCCCGAATCCTCTACAGATGTGAATGCCTTGATAGCCTTTTCTCTGGAATAGACTCAATTTAGTATGTTTAAAGACTGGTCTGACTCGTGTGCCCTGCTGTTCTTGTCAATCTTCTTCCCTGATCAATGACAGAGGGTTTATTATTGTTCGAAACGTCGGATTCTTACTTCCTGTTAGAAAGTGCAAACCTCAGCAACAAAACTCTTAAGATTGTGAAGATTCAAATCCAACATTCTATCAGGATGTGTTCAGCAATATACACTAGTTAGTGCTGCCAAGTTCTACAAAAGCCATTTTTAAGTCTTTAGACTTAGAAAGTTGATGAAGCCGTAAAAGTGACATGATAGTACAATAGTAACAACAGTAAAATGTATTGATGAAAAGCGCCGGAGAACCAGCGTCCGCTCTAGCGGTTGTGTCGTTTCGAACAAAAAGACAAACTGTCGCCCCTTATATATATATATATTAAATGAAGGTACATATTTCTGATTTTTAATAAAAATAAAATAAATTCAATATTAAGCGAAGGGGGAACATAACGTTGATAATCAAGCAGCACAAAACATAAGAAATTAATTGAAACGCGCTCTGATCGAGTGCTAATGCTATTCTGTTCACAGAAGTATACGGATGCTCAAACAACTTATCAAGCGTCCTTTACAAATTCTGCGTTAATTTTTCAATAATAGTGGAAATATATTTTTTAGACAAATAATATAAATACGACACGCACTGTAAATGTTTAGTGAACGAAAACATCTTTATGTCAACTTTTATAATAATTTGGTATTTAATACATTATTTTTCTCACACTTACAGCCAGAATGAACAAACGTCCGGGTTGCCCGCCCGCTGTGGAGAACACAAGTTAAAGCGTACCAAATCAAAATATTTGCATCCAGTGTCTCATTTACTACCATTGTCAGAGTCAAATATAACTTTCCCGAAGGCGGTAAATTGAAAATTTTTAAAACATAATAAAAATTGACACGAGGGTAATCCCAAACGACCCTGACGTATTGATGGCCAGTTGTTTGAAAAGCAGAAGTGGTTTTAAGTACCAACCTTATAAAGCTTAAGTATGACAGCCATTAATAGTGAACGCTCTCGGTGAATTTGTAACCATAGAAAAATTGGTCATCGTTATTTGATACAATACTTCCATTTGAAAGGTCTCAGGTCAACCAATATCAAAGTCGAGCTGGATTATATCCTGGGGAAATCTGCTCCGTCGTTTACTACAATAAAATATTGGGTGGCAGAGTTTAAACGAGGTCAAGACGAACATTGCAGTTCTCGACCAAATGAAGTGACCATGCCAGACAGATGTGGTGATGAAATATCACGAAGATGACAATCAATTGGAAGTGCGTAACTTAGTACACAAGGTAGGCACATTTCAAAAAGTGCTGCACTACACAGAACTGACTGAAAATTCGGACGTGAGAAAGTTGTGGCAAGATGGGTGCCGCATTTACTTACAGCGGAACAAAAGCAGAGTCGTGACAATGTTTCAATTGAGTGTTTGATGATCTTTCCTCGCAATAAAGTCGAGTTTTGCGTCAATTAATAATCATGGATAAAATATGGGTCCATCGTTTCACGCCTGAGACGAAGGAACAGTCAAAACAAGGGGAGAATCGGCTCCAAAGTAGGTGAAGCCAGTATCATCTGCTGGCAAGTCCATGCATTCAACTCAACAACGATTAAACCGACTCGAATTTTCATTGGTTTATACAGTAGAACATTGGCAGACGAAAAAAGTTCAGAAAAATGGGATTTTAGGCATTAATGGAGGTTTCTTATAGAGACTTCAGGGGGCATCGTCAGAGGCGTTGGAGTTTGTTCAGAAGTAACCGAAATCATACCTCCGGCACTGTTAGGCTTTTCCTGTATTGTGCATGCAGCATATTAGTTCGAAAAAGATTTAAGACCAGTGCTCCAAATTGTTCACACAGTGAAAGATAACGGGTAAACATTATTATCTCCTAAGAACGAAGAGATTAATAGTGTAACGCTCATGACAATAAATTAAGCCTAGGCAATAAGAAGGGCATATTTACTAATTAGCAAATAAAAATGATAAGGAGATAATATCTATACATCATTTACAGAGATCAGGCAGAGGACCGCACGCTACTAAAACAATTGCAATGATACGTGGTCAGTGTGTCTATTCTCCTGAGTCCTAACCCCGCTTTTCTTGACCATACCACATATACAAATTTATTATAATTTGTACTGCACTTAGAAAATAATGATATGTTTATATCATTTTTTTTAATCACCAATTTATAAAACAACTTTTTTATAATTTACTCCCAAATGATTTATTAACTTAAGAAATTTATTTTAAAACTTTATAAATACGTGACTGATAAAAAATCCTATTTCGAATGAGATATAAATATAATATAATAGATATCAACATTATAAATTTAAAATTCAGTATGTGGAATATATTGTAATAATCATAAATGATACTTTTTAATTTGCCCCACGTTGTGGTGCCATTTTGTAATAATCAAAAATGATGGGCTTTTAAATGAAAAATTATTAACTTTTAAAACAAACAATTTTTTATTTTGCAACAATTATACAAGTTTAAAAACATATCTCAATCTCTCAAAGGTCTTAACTGGGTTTGATAACGGCAGAACATTTAACATAATCAAAGAACACAAAATTTAGATTTAATTTAACAAGAAATATTTATTCGTCTAGACATAGACGAAATTAATTATCGACGAACTTATACTACAAGATGGATTTTAAATTTAAACAGTTTATTTTATCAACACTAAAGAACGATATCTGACATTATCTTTTAAGTCGGTTTACAAAAATTTTTACTGTTCTCTTGCTACTTACGCCTGCCCAGGATACTTTTAACTTTCGAAGCACAGTGGTGGGGTTTTCACAGCTTCCATTAAATTCACAGATTCTACTAAGTACTGTTGGTTTGAAAAAGAAAGTTTGTGGTATCTCGACGACTTTACTCTGCTCTGCTTCGATGACGACTGGTTTACAGTAAATTTAACAAGTCCTCTCTCCTATGCTTTGGCTGCGACTTTAAACTGCAATCTTTCGACGACGACTCTTATTAAACAATGTCCCTCTTACTCACATCCTCCAGCTTCGGTGAGCGCTGAACAACTACTCCGCTTAAACAATTTCTCTCTTAAACACATCCTTCAGCCTCGGTGATCGCAGAACAACTACTGCCTTAAACAATGTCTCTCTTAGCAACATCCTCCATCCTCGGTGATCGCAGCACAACTGACTTCTTCAAAAGCTTATCTCTCCCTTATATCCTTCCGGTCTTTTACTTTTCCATTATTCGAAAACTTCGTCGCAAATGCCAGTTGACAGATTCTTCCATTATCACACGATTTATATCATGCAGCTGCAGGTCCGTAGTCAACAAATGGCTAACTACTCCGTCATGTTAAAGCCGACAATCGAGACAGGACCCGTAATTACTTTGGTTGTCTTTTCCACCTCCACACGCACGTGCACGGTTTCTCAAGACCACACACCCAGCAGTCCCAAGACAAAGAAAAACTTAGACCTAAATAAACACGTTCCATAATGCCCTTCCAACAGTCCAGTCTATCAATCAGAAACAATGCCTAACTCAACAGGCATTACATATATATATATATATATATATATATATATATATATTTATATTGTAATAATCAACAATTAGGGTTAATTTAATTTTTGATGAATTTTCCCCACGTTGTGGTGCCAATATGTAATGATCAAAATGATTTATGCGTTTAATTTGTGGTGCCAAAATGAAATAATCAACAATTAGGGTTATTTAATTTTTCCCCACGTTTTGGTGCCAAAATGTAATAATCAACATTTATTTAAATGAAAAAAAATAATCAATTTTTAACAAACAAAATTTATTTATTAATTTGTGGCTTCTAAAATTTACAAACAATTACAATAAAATGAAAATCTCTTAATATTTCATGGTCTTTACTGGGTTTGATGGTTTACAGTGAAAATTATTGAATAATCTTACTAACAATTTACTTCAAAATAATGTGCTGATAAATGATAGAAAAGCTACAAGAAAAACGAACGAAATCTGACTTTACCCTTGTAGTTAGCGTTTACAGGTTTTATTAAGGTTTTGGTTACTTACGCATTCTTTTAGCGCTTCAAAAGTATACTATATTGCAAAATTTTTACACAGATTCTAAATTTTTCTCACACTTATGAAGTTGAAATGCGATTACTAGGCTCCCAGGAACTCGGATGATCCTCCTAATTGGTCGGCTATCTGATGTCGTTTTCCTCAGCACGAAAATATTCAAGTTCTTTATAATGAAGCAAACCCTTGCTTCCGTTGGCTAATTGTTAGCACATCTACTCGGTCCAACTAACTGCTTGCTTACAGGAATCTTATGAGCCTTTTACCGAATTATTTATCGGTTTGGTTTACTTCTAAGTAGCTCGGTGAAGATTTACTTTTAAAATGTCTCTCCTTTCGTGGCTGACCGTAGACGTCGACTACTTTTACGATGTCTCTCCTCTCGTGGTAGACTGAAGACTGCCAATACTTTTGCGCGCGTAATCGCCATTCCGAACCCTCAATAATAGAAACATAGTTCGCCTCTCATTGTCGCTTTGCTCGCTCTCGCTATAATTCAAACTGTTCGCTAACAATTCAAATTAAAACAATGGCTTAATTAATTGGCATTACAATATATATATATATATATATATATATATATATATATATATATATTATTATTATTATTAAAACTCATTTTAAATTACTTTTGATATATTTTATCCATTGTTTGGTGTTATGTACCTTTATGAAACGTTACTGTAATGCCATTAGATTTTCACTTAATATTTCCCTTCCATAATATTCATTAAATCCGGCAACCTATTTTTTGATGGCCTCATATAGTTACTATCTGTGTCAGCAGACGACACTATGACCGAAGTTGAGATGTTATTAAAACAAGTGTACTTGCTGTGACATAGTGGTCAGTGTCATTGGCTCGCATAAAAGAGAGTTGGGGTTCGAATCTCGGCACGTGAGTTTGTATTCCGTATTGTTAGAAGGAGAAAACTGAGGCCATGAAATCTGGGGAACAGATAATCTCGATGGGAACGATAAAACTCCAGGTTGTAGTGAAAGGTTGGGGAGATAATGGAGACGTAAATTGAAGCTGGTTGGACCCTGATCGGGTTTCTTGGAATGAATAATTTTTACGGACAAAAATTTCCTATTTCTAATTAGATTATTACTATTCAAGTGAAGGACTTCGGGGAGTTATGCATCGAAGATGTCAGGGATCTAACACTATATTATATCAAATAACTTCGACGTCAATTAAAATGTTATGGTCACAGTCTAATCGAAAATTCAAGAATTGCTTTCATTGACTGTTCTTGTTCCTAAGCAATTTTTTTAAGAAAATTATTTTTACTTGACCCATGCATCGTTATATTTACCCCACTATTCTTTGCTAAATTTGAGATGGTGTTTGGCGTTGAATCTCTAACCCTAAACAAAATCTTCGCCACATTGCCACAAGCTCACATGACCTCTTTATAGTGGCGGAATGTGGTCTAACAAGAACCCCCCCCCCCATTGTTACGGTACTCACGACTTCAAATTATTGGACAGGACTTGTGATTTAAGTTTCTTGTACCTTAACTTCATGTGACTTTACGCATTTCTTCATTTTATTCTGAATAACCTATATAATTTTTTAGAATAATATTGTCACCCCAAATAACATACCATTTGACCCTTCGTAAGATCTTGTAAGTCTTGAAACACCCAAATAACACACTCATATATATATATATATATAGAAAGTGCAGATTGGTTGTCCTTATTAGCTATGAAGCGTGTTATGCCGGCATTAGATAATTTTTATATGTGAAATTTGATTATTTGATGCCTCCAAAATCTTCTATAGTTTCTTCAAGTTCGTTACATCTGGTTCTTTCCTGCTTTATCATATGTAACTGTCAATATTACTTTCGGTAGTTTTAAAAAAGTAATATAAATAAAAAGTAGTGGTCATACGTATTAAATTAATGAAACTTCATAATTACAGACCTTTCTGTATGTATCTGTTCTACCAATTGCCCATATAAAACAATTTATTTACTTGCATGAATATGTGTTACGCAGATAAATTAGTTACGAAGTTTCGTTGAATTGACAAACCCCGTTCATCATTGTTCTGAATATGTGTAATTATTTGAAACCTAAATAAATACATGTATTCAATCAATGCAGCAATTGAATACTGTTTAAGAAAACAAATATTTTTTTCTCATAACCACAATTTGAAAATAAAGAACATTTCTATTTGTTTTAAGTGTCACCTATGTCCCAACTCTGTGTTAAAAATAGTTTAGTTATACGAGTATTTGTGCTTATAAATAAAAGTGTTCCGTGCATTAGTAAGAATTTAATTGAAGTTCCATGTATGAGTAATGATACTATAACTATAAACAGTTTCAATGCAACAGACTCGAATAACATTCAGACATTTCCCCAAGTATTTATTTATATTAGGCCAGAATGTTGACACTGAACTCTTGGTCATTTCGAATATTTTATCATTTAAACCACCGCACATCAGTGAAGACAAAACCAATGGGCCATTTAACATTTTCCACTTTCACGAACCTCTCCCACCCTTCACTTTTCTTTATTCTTTAAGTCAAATAAACCCGTATGGTGAACGTCAGAATTGAACTAAGCGACCAAAATTAATGGATTAGGCACCAATCTTGATCGTTTACGCATTATTTTTGTCACTCCTTTGCACACGCCCAGCTCAGGGGTACTCCCTGCCCCTTACCGTAAGAGTTTGAAATAGACTAACTATATCAAGAGTGACACTATTAAACTCAGCGACCCCAAAAACTAATGTCGACGGTTTTCACATTACTTTTAAATGTCACCCCTTTCCATCCGCAACTATTAGAGTGCTACAGGTGTATTGTGCTTGTTCCTAGAGCCTGACAAGTCCATCCAGTTTGGTTGAAATTGCTCCACGCGTTTAGATTGTATACTGAGTATACATGTATACATACATTCACCTATTTTTATATATTAGATGTTATATATGTTCCTTACTAACATTATTCCTCTACTTTTCAGAAAGCTCCAAAGCTTGTTGCTCTCCATTTTCCAAATCTTTGTCAATTCGTATTTATTCATTTGCTTCATTTTTTGTCACCACATTTAAAAATCTTCCCGTCCCCCTTTTCGACCTTTCCAACGTTCCGTGTTTTAATCCCGGCAACCTACGTATAGTTTCAGAAAGCTCGTTCATGATTCAAATGCTAAATGGCATTCTTGGGATTTTTCTCACTTATTTACTGCATCCATGCATAAACCACTTTATCTCCTTCCTGAATATCGATACCAGTGGATGAACATAACTTAATTTTTTTCTAGCTTTAAAAATTGTACTCGAAATTCTCCAGGAATAGGTAGTCCATTCCTTTAAACTGTTTATCATACATGATAACATTACCACCATAAAATTGTTATCATTGGTAAATTATCTGCTTTTTTTATTCCCGTTGTTGTATTCTAATAACCTTAGTTTTACTAACGTTTTCTGCATTGTCATTAACTCACATGCAAAATTTTTATGATACTACCGATTATTATTATTATTATTATGTTTTTGTACATAATAAAATGCTGAGCATCTGTATTAAAATGTAGCCTACTGTCTTTTACAATGAGCATACCGTATTATTTATTTTAATTTATACTTTACTATAATATTTATTGTTTGGGATTTGTCTTACTGTCGGTAGTTATTCCCGTTTTATCGTATTATTTTGTGGTAAAATGACTGGCAATCTTAGTCCATTGTTTTCATGGTGAGCTGAGAACCCGATGTCATCTCGATCTGTAATTAAGATAGTGTTAATGGTATAGAGATTGTACATACTACACGCAGTAATTTCCGTTTCTTACATATGAACCTCGTCAACCGAATTAAAGTTGTCAACAGGTTTTTGAAAATTATCTCCACTCTACGTATAAATTTAGGAAGGAACAATTAAAAGTAACCAAAAGTGGAAAGTTGATAGTAGCGTCATTATTAACTTATGTAAAACTAATCCAAAGTTCTCTTAAACCGTATTACAAGTCTTTATAGTCTCACGGAATATATGTCATCATTTCAGTAATTCGTCTACTGCGCTTATAAATGAAAATGAGCATACTTCATTGTGATGAATAAAATTTACTCTATGGCTAACTTTTACATTGACAAGTTACGTTCAATTATCTCTATAACAATGCTAACAAAATTCAAAGTGAAAGATTATAGATAATTTTTAGGAAATAATTAGCTATGGAGTATGAATTATTTCTTTACGATCACGTGTTTAACAATCATCGTAAACATAACATTCAATAGTTCTTCTAGAATTTTTAATATTCAAGCCTTATAATAAAATATAAGTTATGAGTGTAAGATTTTTTAAATTAATTTCAAAATACTTACGACGTTTAGTAACCGCGAAAATAGATTTCGATTCGTGATTTCTTGCAAGCCATTATATATATATATATATATATATATATATATATATATAATATTGTGGGGGGAGGGTATAATTGTTCAGCATATTTTTAATCGTATTTCGCATTTGAAAGTAGACACTGTAATTCAGAGAAAATGTTTTTTTTCCCGGTTGAACGCATATGCTCTAACCATATCCGAGGCACAGATGATTCAAGTAGCATAGTTTTGTCGTCTGCTATGTATTTTGTTCCCTTCATTACTAGTCAACTCGCGAGAAACAATGCGAATCTAATTGACATTCGCTTAGTAATGAAGGATAGTCACTCACCCTAAGCAGGTATGACGTGTGTTTAAAAATAATTATTTAATTATATTATAATTGTCGAATACCCGTTTGTCATTGTATGTTTTGATTTCAAAATTTGTCAGGTGCATATCGCGCCCCTCTGGCACAGCGACCTTGAGAATACTCACTCTGCAACCAATAGAAAGAAGTGTTTCTGTTACGCAACCAATGGGGTGAGGCGTTGCTACGTTGTCTGTCAGGGTCAACAAATCCTTAGTGCTGTGGTAAAATAACCGAGTCCGACCGAGCAGCCATATTGAAAGCAGTCTACCTCTATTGGTGTAGCTAATAGAAAATTACGTAAACTATCGATTGTCAAACAGTGTTTACTAAAAACATCTATTTCTTTCGATTTGTGTAACACCGTGTGCTTGCGTGTATTTCGGTGTGTTCGATACAATCTTCTGTTCTCGAGATCTGGCAATGTTTTGATATGATGGAATATCAGGACCTTGAAACTAATGGATAGCACGACTGAAGGGAATGCGTAGAGGAACGTTTCCAGAATGCCGGTAACTTATACAGGTAATAATTATATAATACTTTGGCTTGTCTGTACGGCGTGTACTTTCTGCTGCCAATACATAAGCTGACACTGCTGCTGAGACTATCAGCATGTTGTGAAACTTGTTTACAAATGTGAGGTTACGGTTCACAACAATACCGTCCCTAACCTGTGCCGTGAACGACAGTTATACTTTTATATTTGTTCGAGTGTCACAAAGTAGGCTGTTGTTAGATCGATTATTTAAAACAGTTTTTTACATTTAGAAGTAAACATGTCAATGGACTTAAGATGCAGTTTTTATGGTGTCATTGAAATGACATTTCATATAAGGTGCGCAGTTAATAATATCTCATTTCTAGAAACAGTTTGCTGGTTATAAACAACAAAATATGTTTGTTTTATATACAAAAAAATATACGTACATAAGTATATTAAATAATTTCGTATATTCGATTTTATTAAATTAAATTAATGGAAGTAAAGAAACACGGATTTATTTATTTCTTTTTCCATGTATTATTCTAAAAATGTTATGCCTCTTTCTGCAATTAGTATGTTATGACATGTTGTGCAGTGTGACCTTTAAAGGTTATTGCTCTTTATCACTTAGAAGTATTGTAACCAATAAATTAGGTCTTTTAACTAATACTGGTTATTTTAAATTCAATATACATAAATTATTTCATATTAAACACTTGTGTAATTTCCTTAAATATTGGACATGCGTGGTTAAGCAATTTTATAAAAAATAGTTATTACATTTTGAGGTTATGTGATTACTACCTCAGAAATTTAAAAATACTGATATCAGACAGAATACATTGAATCTATATGACTCCATTTAAGTAATAATCAGTTTATTCTTTTACCTACTAAGAAGTTAAACACATTTTTCAGTCTCAAAGCGATGCCATCGAAGATGGTTCAATGTGGTAAATGTCGTCTCAAAGCTTTCCTACTTTGAAGTAAGTTTCTGTAGTACCTATCATTTAATATAAATACAGGAGGTTTCCAATTTAATGGTTCAGTTATACTGTTTATTGACATTAAATGTTATTTGAATCTGGTTGACCTGGCTGTTTGAATCTTCAAAGATGTACCGTGACTGTGGATGGATGACATGTGAAGTAGTATATTAAGTTTATGTAAATGTATGTAATTGTTATGTTGTGCTATTTATCATTAATAAATAGTTTGATGAAAGGAACTTAGCATCAGTTTGCTATTGTTTATCATTTGATAGATGTATTAAATTTCTTATCAAACGTTGGTATATCGAATACTATAATTTTTAGATTAATTAAAAGGTAAATTAAATAAGCTCTACGTTTTTTTAAAGTGTTATTGAAATTATATTACAATTAATGACCTTGTTGGGACACAACAGCAATGCCCTTTTTTGCATGTGAACAAAAATCGTTTATAGTGTTTTGTCTTGTTTAAATGTAGTTCAGGCCAGTGTATAGAGCCGCTAAAGTAAATGCTTTTTGGTTATGTGGTTGTGAATGAGTTTGGCACATGTATAATTTTAGTAGTGTTTATGTGGAGTAGCGCTGTGGAGGGCGAGGGCCTGCACGCTAACTCCCTCTGTCGCACGGATTGCGAACTGCTCGCAAACGGCGACACTCCTTCGCCAGCGGGTACGTCCAGCTTACGTCATCAGGAAGACTGCACATGTTATGTAAGATGAGTAATAATAGAGGTCTGCAGACCAACAAAGGAAAACCGTATGACCCGAACTGGGAATCTTCGGTCCTTTCCTAACAGGTGACAACCTCATTCGTGGAACGGAAGGCACAGTCACCAGCTGACGGGGAAACTTGTAGCTACTAACGGTTCAACGGTTGGAGGAAATGTTTATTTTCTTTAGTCCTCAGCATCTTCGGTACATATTTGTCATCCGTGTTATGAATGAATAAATTTACGAACTAAAATTTGTCCTGGCGCAACTTAAGCAACACAAAATATAACCCACATCTAACATTAGTTCAAAGTGTGCCGTTCATGGCCAAGTCATTAGGCTTTTTGTTTATTTTGTCAACATATTTCAGCACTCTTGGGCTTTATAAATAACCACTATTTAACCACGCAATTTATTAGTATTGGACTGACTTGACAATAGTGATTCGAACAGATAATATGAATTACTAACCTTGAGTTATTTATAATATTCTTACATGTTTTATGACACATATAAATACGAAACCATTTTCCACACGTGTGCAGTTTCTTCTATAGAAATCCCTTTGAATGGTACCACACGCAATTAGTGACCTCTAAATTTCCAGCTCTTTCGATTTTGCACTTGCGTCTTTAATATTTACCGAAAAGTAAAGAATACTGACCTTTCGTGTTACCTTGATAATACGAGTATTAAGCACTAAGGTTACTGAATTTTTCAACTAATTCATCTTCGTTTACGGTTCAGCATCTGATTGCAGGCTGGCTAGTTAGAATGACTTTTAATAGTATCTATCTTAATTTTTTCACATCTCTCTTTGGTTTAATCTATTAAAAGCTTATGTTTCGCAATTTGCTTGTTATATATGTAAATAATCTAACTTTGGACTGAAGTTTTTCCTCTACGACTTTATGTAATGTATAGAACACATCTTCTCGTAAGTCCGATAGAAGTTGACCAAATTATACCCATGCAAGACTCGGCTGTGATTCGATACGGTTCTTCATCTTGTATTCTAAGATAACTGACCTGAGAAAAAAGCTCAAAACACTAATCGCAAACTGAACTGTCCGAGCTAATAAATTAAATTTATATTTATTAATTACCTATGAAAATAGGGCACCCTGGAAACATTATTTAGGTACGAAATAAGAAAAGACAAAAAGAAAGAAAGAAAAGATGAAAAATAAAATTATAAAGTTTATTAAAATTGAGATATTTGTTAAATGAGTAAATGCAAAAATAGAAAAGATTAACACATAAATGAGAATAACAGAATCATGTATAATTGTGAAAAATCATATTGGTTAATATGGTGTTTTCATGATATTAAGTAGTAGTATATTCCGCACTAACTTGCAGTCCATCGCTCCCAAACTTTTCTCTCACTTTCCGATCTCGTATTTTGTGTCCGTATTTAATGATCAACAGTGGTTCTATGAAACCATATGTCAAAAGTTTCTTTTATTGTTTATCACACTTACCGTCTATCATTGAGCTTATTATCATATACCCAATAGTAATGCAGGTTTCAAACTAAAAGCTTTGTTACTCTAAATTCTACGAACTTTGCATGAATTTTGATAAGCTCCCTAATAGGCTACCGTGTCAATAAATAAGGTAGAATAGTTATCTTCGTGTCATGATATCCAGATCCGAATATCAGGAATGGCAGGACAACTTCTTACCGAATATAGAAAGTTATAAATATTAATAAATGTTTTGTGATGTGTAGGAAAGTTCTGCATTATTGTAGGATAATATATAAGTAATCACATAGTAAATAAGAAATGCCTGTGCAGATTATTGTTCAAAATGAATTTTACTTATTTACCTAAATATACATTATCCGTTAACTTCCTTTGCATTAGGAATACGTCTGTTAATAATTTTGTGGATCTATAATTTTCCTTAGAATTTATAATACCTTTAAGAATCATTAATTAATAATTTCGGACACACAAACAATCTTTCCTATCATTGCAGCATATTTATCTGTATCCTTCAACTTCACTATCTCAATGCTACTAGATCGGATCAATAATACCGTATGTTTTAATGGAAACATGTAAATCACGTAATCTTGAGGAATTGGTATCGCCTTGATGAATTAGCGCCATAACTGAAGAACAATACTAAGGTGTAGATAGGCTGTTTATAGGGTAATCCACATAGTTGCAACTACATTCTTATAGCATAGGAAAGGGAGTAAAAGGCGGGATGCGGAAAGGTAGAGCAAAGTAGCAAAGGATTACCCTAGGGCCCCCAATCTATAGTTTAAGGATCCTACCCGGCAATTAGCCTAAAAGTGTTTCAGGGAAAACCCTAGAAAAACTTGCATCAGGTAGGTCAGGCAATAGGTACTTGTCCCACGCCCTTCCGATGGCGGCAGAATGGTTTGGTGAGGGGTCGCAGCATGCCTTTCTCCGTGCCTTGACCATTTTAGGAGGCAGCTGGCCGACCGTTCCAATGGGAAGAGAAACAACTCTTATCGTATGCCCAAGGTCTGCGATCCCGGAACATACACCTCTCAACACTGAACGAGGTGCCTCGGCTTGTGGGACCTTTAGTTCAAAAATCCAGAGAGAGGAGAAGGCATCCCCAGCTCTCCGGGAAGTTTCACCTGCGAGAGAACAGCTCTCACACTGTCCTTGTTTACCGTAACTGGTAAGTTGCCCGCTATAGTACAGCCTCCGATTGTTATCCGCATACGAGACATCGATTGGTTGGTGCAAGAGTCATTCATTTTTCGTGAACTAACCAAATAACCGCGCTTTGCTACGGTGTTTCATAAAAAAACTAACGTAAAAATATTACGGTTGAATAAAGAAGATGAAAAAGTAAAACATCAGTTTGCCATGCGTTAATTTTTAAACATCGTTAAGAGTGTTGATACAGGATCAGTACATACGTTTTGCGTTTAATTGGTTCCTTTTATCATTGTTGAAAAATCAAAAATAACTATTAATTTAAATATTGAAATAAATATAATATTTAAATAATGAATTGGCTATCTTTCCTATTCATTATTTTTAATCAGAACGATTTTTTTTTCGTTTTCAGATTTAATTAGTATTATCAAGAATGCCAGCACTTAGTTTGTGTTTCGCAAAATGTTCTTTAGTTCTGGATTTTCAGCACGTTTGATTTGCCCAATATGACACTATGCACAATCATTACTTTGTGACGAGTAGCCTGTGACGTCACTTTCTTGGCAGAAACGATACGCCTCGACGCGTAGAAAGAGAGCGATTTGTCATATTTTTCAACGTTTTGAAATGCTTAAAATTAGTTCGTTTTCGAACTTTTTGTTGTTGAAATAATTTCGAATTAATCCAATTACCACTTCATCCCCTCAGTGGTTGAATTTTGTAAACAATTTTTTCTTACTGATAACATGCAACTTAATAGGAGCCCATAATCCAAATTTCACATTTCTAGCTTTAGTAGTTTCGGGTCTGTGTTGATATCCCATTCAGTTTATTCAGGATAAATGAATCGAACTGTGCATTTGGCTACTTTATAATATTTCATAGTATTAGTATTGCATAGTAATAGTTCTTCGTTAAAAGGATGTTAAATTGAACTGATTGCATTAGCTGGGTGGCAATGGTATTCGTATAGTGATGTATACAATCACTAAAATGCTTCTGGATTTATGCAAATTTAACAATATCATTAATAGAACAGTTGTAACGGGTATGGGCTGTGTTGAATCTTTTGATATCATTTATAATAAACTCTATACCAATTGGTTCAGCAATCAAAAAAAATATAACAGGGTTCCCCTTCTAAATAACTATATTTATTGGGCGCCACAATAAGAGTTTAATTGATATAAAAAGAAAAGAAAACAATTTACCGGCTTTTAACAAGGAAAAATATGATTATTTTATTTTCAAGGGTATTATGTGGTTGTTTTTGCCAAAAATAACGTTATAATTAAATTCATATTATAATTTGTGCTCATTAAACATTTTTGGTCTGTAAAACGATCGCAAGAGGAGTCAAAATATTGAAAGCTGTCAATAGTACCCTAAATACCGAATTAAATCTGTATTTGCTTCAGTCTGAAAAAGAAACTTTGCCATCTGTATGCAGTCGTAGGATATCTGCCACTTTCTAGTGTGTTTGTAAATTTTCAACTGAAGTAAATATTTTTTATATACAAAACCCTGCAAAGATGTGGTTCACTGTATTAATGAATCTTAGATCTTTAAGCGTTTTCTATTAATTAACACTCAAAGTTGCCATTCGTTGTGCCATTTACAAAGTGTTTGTATCCAGGTGTACAAATTTTATTAGAGATACAATTCGAAAGCTTTTAGTCTCCATAAAATATGTGCAATTGTAGACAATAGATTCATTACTCACGTAACACAGAAGTGCCTCGTTCCAAGTATTTCAAAAACTTGGCTGTGGAAGGAAATTAAATAAATTCACTACTTGACTCTTGGAAAATTCGGACTCCACTATTCTTGTTATAAAGGGTGCAATGCGAAGGTCGGTAGTTCCACTATGTGTTGGAAAGCATTCTCACTTTCTGTGTGTATTTAATTTAATGATTATTATTCTCAATTATTCGAAACGTCGCAATTATTATTATATTATACTGTCATTTGATTGTCGAATTACATATAGGAAGAATATTACTATTTCGTTTTCTACGACTGAAAGAATATTTAATGGATGCAATTAACGAAGCTCAAAACTGAAACTAGTATTAATACCAATATTTTTGACAAGAAAAATTCAAAAGCTTACAACATTAAATCAAATTTAATTAAAATCAAAATTAATAAAACCAGTAAAAGGAATAGTTTTTGTTCGACTGTTTACTAGTTTGCGACCACAGCTTTCTTGCAGAGTATAAGCTGCTGCATTATTCTTTTTTAATTGTACCACTTATGGCACATTGTTTCACTATCAAAGGTTAGAGTTTTATGGTCCTTGGTTCGGTAACGTAATTCATATATTTGTGTAGTCGAAAAATAGTGTTTTCAAGAAGAGAAACTCAAAAGTTTTCAACACGAATTGAGTTTCGCATGAGGTGTATTTTGAGGTGAAACCTGGAGAACTTGGAAGCTCTTAAAATCGGTAGTAGTCCTACACAGCAATATTGGACAGCAAATGTTTCGACATAGAAATATTGAAACATTTGAACAGGAAGGTGATTTAAGTTGTATGGGTAATATACGCGGTCGTAGAAGGCACGTAGTTTTCTTAAAAGTAATTGTATGGCGTAACCACTGATGAAAACATTGAGAACTTGATTGAAACCTCCATACAGGTAATTCAATTCCTCTTCTTTTGTGAGATATATTGAAATGTAGTAATTGTGTTCAAAGTCCGACGTAGAAGAGAGTAAGTTGAACGTGTGTTGCAAACATGGGCTGGCTGGTTATTGTGCTTGGTTCTCCGTAGACGGCCGGTAGCAACGAACTCGGAGGCTAGTTTTTGCTGTCGCTCTGCAGTAGTCGCAAAGCATCCACATCATGTCTCTATCAGGTAATTTCGCGTTCGATCGCTGCTGTCAGCTGATTCGTATTTCACGGGCTAGGCATTTCGTTAACATACTTTGTTCATTTATATGGGAAACCTTGGCACATTTATTTACGTATGACTTAATTGAACATAAAGAACGTAACTTTCGCCAAGGACAAATCATCTCTACGTGTTCTTTCCCAACTAGATTCAAGGCTATAGCTTGTTGATTAAATACACTGTCTGAATTGTACCGCAAATTTTGACGTTAAGCTGAGAGGAGACTTTCTCGGCTCAAACTCTGATTACAAATATTTTGAGCACTCGCGAGGTTCGAAAATCCCAGAGACCTTAGTATTTCTGTGTATATTGATTTTTTTCAATTATCTTAGGAGGAACTCGCGCTAAATTTCATGTAATATGTCCATTTTTCACTTTGGCGTTCCTTTCATTTTCAAACATATTGTGACTTCTCAAAATAAACCAAGGAGAAAATTTTATTGTTTAGATCAAACTTTACTGACAGAAAAGGAAATCGCCAGGATATTAAGAAAGGCTTCGTCATTCGTCTCCAAAGAAAAGTTACTCTCGCCTCGGACAGTATTACTTATTCTGTGCGATCAAAAATTTAGGACGGCTTTGTTTGTAATGCATAAATTTTAAAGGAGGCTGCGTTTATATATATGCCATTATGTATGTGTTTGGCCCAAACTTTTTTGAACCACACTCAACAGATAATAGAATTGGTACAATGTAGTAGATAAGATCAATAACAATACCACTGTATCATGATAACCTAAATTTATTAAGGTAACAGATTTGCTGCTGTTAAAAATGATTCGTTGACAGATAAAACCCTAACGATGAGGCGCGTAAATGTTTAATTTTTTGAGTATTTATAAATTTCTAAGTAGTAATATATAAGATATTGAAATTCATCAATACCTAATTACAACCGTTACATAGCTCCGTATTAATATGTAAATAATTAACCCTTTGCACTTTGCTCCGTAGCGGAGCCCTCGAGCTTGTAGACACAATTTAAATGGCTCCACTCCGGAGCCCTCGAGTACAAAGGGTTAACTTAAGCCAGAGTATAGCAAAAAACTGGGTCTTATTTTTAGTACTTACCGTAGCGTGAAGTTTGTACCACATTCCGTAACGGAGTGACCTGGCTTCCATAGAACAACCCTCGTATGTAGTGGGAGTTTTGGAAGCGACTATTTGTATAATTTTCGCCCATGTCCGAATATATTTTCTGATAATGTCCGAGAAGTGATAAGCAATCTTTCAAGAAATTAACTTATGTAAATAATATTGGGTTTTGCATCACTCTGCATTTAATATTTCAGTTCAATAATTCAGAAGTTAATTATTACTCTTGAGTGTATATAATGTGTCCACTCAAAGTAAATTGTTGCTGTGCAGTTTATTACACTGGACTATTACCGTAATTTCCTGCCATTATACGTATATTCTTTGTCATACTTGTGCTTAGTACGGTTTACCGTTTTCAAACCATTAATTTGAAGCCGCAAATACAAAGGATCAAGGTCTCTATCATTAAGAAAGGGCAAGAGCAATTTCATGTTGCTGGTACTTTTTATAACTATGAACACAATTTGTGACTTTAATGAAAGCATTCAGAGATTGAGTTTATAGAAAGTAAAGTATTCTTTGTTGTGCAGTATGTGTTGTTTATAATATAGATGCATTCTGTCATATCATTTCTAATTAAAGTTATTTGTGTATAAATTTATTAGAAAATGGCGAATTCTGTTTGTTTGGCAGAATATTTAATGTGTTGAACTTAACCAATGAATAAATAGTAAGTTTTCACGGAAGCTATTTCTTTCAAAATTGTCTACGAGTATATTTCTGCTTTCGTTTTTTTGTCCTATTTTCTGCATATTCAGTTTAGTTCTCACGAATTTACGATTGTAACTAATTCTTTCATTAATACATTTTAGTCGATTGATAACACATGTAGTCATAAACGTAACCGCATGTAAACGTTCCGTTTTGTTATTTTATGTTTAATTTTTGTTTTGTAGATGTATCAATTTTCAATATCAAACGGAATATATATTTTTAATACTTTATTTTTACATTACCTAATTTCCTTGGTATTTGATGTGCTACTGAAATTGAATTGGAAATAACAGCATAGTTATCTTCTTTGCATCTCAACAATAAGCATTTCTATTATTTTTTTAATTTTCTTGAAGTGCAGATCTGTGTACAGAGCCGCTAAAGTAAATGCGTTTTGATTATGTGATAGTGAATAAATTTGGGACAGTATAATTTTACCTATTTTGTACTTAGTAATGGCGCCTCACCCTCTCATACTGATCTTTGAATATAATTCAAATAAACCGATTTCCTAGATAAGCTATGGCCCTTTTTTTGAAGGTGTAGACAGGCAATATGTAGAAAGCTATGGCCCTTTTTTTGAAGGTGTAGACAGGCAATATGTAGAGTAATCCACATAGTGGCAACTCTCCTCTTATAGCAAGAAAAGGAGTAAAAGGGGAGATGCGGAAAGGACGAGCAAGGTAACCAAGGGTTAATTAGGACCTCCGGGCTATGGTTTAAGGAATCTACCCGCCAATTCGTCTAAAAGTGATGCAGGGGAAACCCTAGAAAAACCAAGGTCGGGCATTTAGTACTTGTCCCACGCCGTTCCGATGGTGGGAGAGGGGTTTGCTGTGCGGTCGCAGCTTTCCCCTCAACGTGCCTTGACCAGTTTAGAAGGCAGTTGGCCGACTATTCCAATAGGAATAGCGGACAACTCTTACCTTATTCCCAAGGTCTCCTTTCCCTTATGATTTAAATATCAGCGACGATTAAGCAACTGTAGACAAAAAGAAACACTCCATTGCATATAAAGCCTCGTTCCTTTCCAACGATTTCTCTTGAACCAGAGGTTTTATAAAACTAGAGAAAAACTCATTTCCAACAATAAATTCAAATAAAAATTATTTTTCATCCTGTCAACACATCAGTTAACTCGCCAAGAGGAGAAGCCAAAAATATCAACGACCTGGAGCATTTTGAACTAAATGTAAGCTAAAAATAAATCTATGTTGTAAAATAAAACAAATACTTGGGTCTATCAAAAATGCTAATTTTGGTTTTTGACTCTAGGATTAAACTCTTCCGCCCTTTCCCGCATACGTATTGTTTTAGAATCCATAGGAAGGTATAGAGAACCATTAAGATACAGTACACACGTATCGTCATCCCAAAGGGATTACAAATGTTCTTACATGAATATCAATTAATGTTGTGTGATATAATATATCTATTACTATTATCTTTTTATGGAGGTAAAGGGGAAGACTTCGCTGCTGCGTGTGGTATAAAAAATCGCGGTAAAACAAAAACTAACAATTTCTGTATTTGTTACATTAGTGTAATCCACCAGAAGCTGGCCTATGCTCCTTAAGCTCCATGTTTTATAATAGCCATGATTCACAAGAAGAGCTTTTTAAAAATAAACATATTAATGTCTACTATGTTCAACTTTCACTTAGACTGAAACATTGATACCTTGTTAATGGACTTACTCTTTACTGACTCCAGATAAATTTAACATACTTTATTTATTAAACTGCAATTTCATGCCTTCGTGTTCCTCTATGCGAACACTCCAATCATTCACTTGACGCAATCCAACGTGTGTTCATTAAAGACCTACGAAATACTTGTTAACTTTACAATCCTATCTAAAACTTGTCACTTCATAGTTTTCTGTCAAACTTAGTAATATAAATGATTGCAATAGTGCTATTTTCAGTGAACGTATCACACTCAGAATATAATACGTACTGCATATTTTGTAGATACTCAGAATAAATTTAAATAAGCGCTTATCATTTTTTATGTAGAAGACAAATTGCTATCGACTAATGTTTCATCAGATTCTTATGTGGGTCAGTGTAGAAGCCATTTTCGAGCTTCTGATTATATCTATCTTTTTGTGTGTTGTGGGAGAATGTAGTCGGGATAAAAAAAAATTATTTGACCCAAACTGTTTATAACAGCACAT
The DNA here is from genome assembly GCA_037074705.1 of Zhengitettix transpicula. Lineage (NCBI taxonomy): Eukaryota > Metazoa > Arthropoda > Insecta > Orthoptera > Tetrigidae > Zhengitettix > Zhengitettix transpicula. The sequence continues at coordinate 41,866,345 of CM073590.1, forward strand.
TTCTGTTACATACACTTGAAACTGATGAGTTTTGTATTACATAAATCTAATAAGTACATGTTCTTACATTTAAGAGCAATAAATATAGTGTCCTTTCAAACTTATTGCTGATTAAGAATCAATACCGTAAGTTTCGTAGCATGAATAAGTCGGGAAATAATTTCGGCAAATAGTTATTCGGTAACAAAAGTTTAAAAGAAAATATGCTTAAGAATCAATTTTTATGATTCTGGCGTCGAACATTTTCGTAAGCAACTTGTTAAATAGTAAAAAGAGCTAATTAAATTCCTTATGGGAAGTAAGACAAAAATTTATTTAAAAAAGGTGCTTTGTAAGATTAGATTTAGGAATAGTAGCAGTTGCTGAAACGATTTGAGGCAGCAGGTTTGGAGTCGGCAGATGAAAGCTAAAGGTAGGAATTCTTAAATAGCTCTTCCTGTTGGAGCAGGAGACGTTTGCCAGTCACCGGCGTCATAATGAGCTTCCCTTAATTAAGTCCTTCCCGCCCGCCGCTGCTAGGGACCACAAACCGTCCCTAAATATTCTCAAATTGTCCGACTTTGGCTGTTCGCGTACCATTCCAAAGTTAACGTCGTCGTACCTTACATAGTCGATTCTATAGCATTGTAACATGTTGTCCATTTACTGATAGAATATTTTTACGAGTTTCTTCGTGATTTCATGGAAACGTATTTTTCTTATTTTATTCATGTCTTTAATTTGACTTCTTTCTTTGATATTGTGGTAACGCTGTTCGTATTTCGTAATACTGAGCGCAGTTCTCTTCGTTATTCATTTTTCTGATGTAGAAATTAAATTAATTTACAGAAACATTTCCTGGATATTTGGATGTAGTTTGTAGTAGAATCAAGTCTCTTGTTTGAGATGATATAATTTGAGTCTGCGAGGGAAAATGTAATTCCGCTATAACAAGGATACGTTGCTGAGCGATGCATGTAATGTGCTACCGTTATTGCAATTTAACGACACATCATTGCCACCAATGGGAATCCGAAGAGGCTATTTCGACACCAAATTCAGGTGCTTATTTCTCAGATTACGGTCTCAAAATGCCTTTCCATATCAAGTTTGTCAGGTTGCAAGACGAAAAATCAATGTTTATGTTCATGTGGTGAAAGGGTAGCTGTGAATAGTGTGTAAATATGACAGTTTAATTTGGTTTTAAATAGCCGTATTTTTTAATTTATGAATAATGTTGCTAGTGCATTTAAGTCCGGGTCTATTTATTAAAATGGAAGACTTATTTTGAATAAATTAGGTGTATGTTTGATTATATAAGCTTTTTATTGTCGTGAACTATTGTTATGATAGCAAATTTTTATCATATTAGTGTATGGAAACTGTTTACGTAGTCTAGTTTAGAAATGAATATTTGTTATTGATGTAACAAAATGTGTTTACAATTTTAGTTCATCGTTTCCGACGCTAAAATAATGAATATGTGGCAACGCATCGTTCCTACATTTTTTGATGAATTTAAGTAATTGACTTATCGAGAATTCATACTTTTCATAATGTTTTTAGCATTGTACATAGTACAAGGAAGTTTTGATTTAGTAAATGTATAGAGTTGATGCTGTATCATGGGCCGGACAGAATGCGAGAATGTCTGAGAAACGCCCTGTTTGCCTCATGAATCGTGATTTACCTTAATTTGACAGAGTTTCGACACAATGGCTTGTGTGTGACTATGCTATTAAAGTATGGAAACTCGTGTCAGCATTGCATTCGTTGGACTGAGAAGAGGAACGAACAAATAAACGTCCATTCTGACGTGTGAATCTTATTATTACAGGCAACTTTGAATTTTAAGATATAAGTTGAATTTGAGTTATTTTCTATAATATTACTACAATTAAAATAACATAGCAGGGAAAAATTGTACATAACGTTTTCTTTCAAAATTACATACCGTTTTTATTTGTTTATTTAACTGTAAGTAAATATAAATTGTAAATGGATCTACGAGTAACTAATACGTTTTTGTGTGCATGGTAGAAATTGAATACATTATCGAAATTTTATGAATAGGTTATGTGAAATTCAGTTAGTGTTGTCTCATAAGTTTTATGGGTTTTTATAGTAAATTGACAGTTAGTATTAATGGGAACATGTAGTTGAAGTACTCCTGTACATTAAAATGTGAAATATTTTGATTCGATTTATTTCCTCCATTATATGACAATTTTGTCAAAAAATCTTGCGTGATAGGATTTAACCTTTCTAATCAGGGCTAATCATATAAAAATAAGTTATAAAAATTAAAACTGATCAAACTATAAAAATAGTGTCTGCTGTTATATTGTGACCGGTTAATTATAACTCTTTTAAAATAACGATACACTTTACGTCTCTCCTCGGCTTTTAATAGAAATTCAACCATAAATTAGATTTATTTCAAGATAAAATACACGGCAAAAATGTAATAATTACAATCACGCGTTTGTTATATTGTTCAACATGCCATTACCCATCACTAAGCCAGTGTAGGTCTCAGTACCTGTGATTGAGGGATAGTATTTTGTGAAAAATGACATTCGATGTGGTTAACTTGGATGGCGACAACTGTGTCTGCGGTTTGGGGTTTGCGGATAAAATATTCTAGTCCTGCTAGATTCTTATGGCCTGTATTTGATGGGACGACTTTATTGAAACTGGGTTTTCGTTGTCTCCCATCTGTGTACACACGTTGATGTAGACAGCTCGTTGCTCTCTTGATTCTCAAAATTGAACAATTGCCTTACGCGTAATATTATTAATCGAAAGTTGAACTCCGATAACTGTGCAAGTATTTATCAGGTTTAAAATGAAATATTTCTCTTCACTTACAGCTGTAAACGAAATTCGTACCGAGGGAACTGAAAATTTCATAGAGTACTAAGATAGACAGGAATGTTTCTATAAATAATGTGCAGCATTAAATGTAGAACAACGCAAAGTAAAGGTTTTGAATCCCTTTATTCTGGGTGGTAGCCTAATGTACATTACTTCGTTATAGCACCGTCAGTTCTAGTGAATAATGGTAATCTGAATGGGTAGCAGTAAAACAGAATTGGAAGTGTGGAGTATCCTTAAAAAGAGAAATGTCCTACATCCAAGAATTCTCAGGGGCAAAATTCTATGACGTATTGCGTCAAAGGTTTGAGAGAAATAGAAGGAAATATAACCAAATGCAGACAAAATAAGTGATAATATAAATACCACACATCGTTTCTGCTCTCCCATTGTCGTTGCATTTTCTTCGCTTTTGAGTTTTGTCAACTGACGAGTGCAGTTGTGTCGCTCTGGTTGAAAAAGTACGGAAAGAACGATTTGGCAGTGAAGGTCAAACATTCTGGGGTGAAATGTCTATTGATGGAAGATTGGTTAGCGACTTCCTGCGAGAGTTGAAAACCGCAGCCTAAATTTCGAAGAGCTCGAACAAAAATTATCAAATTATAATCTTTGCTTATATATATTATTATCTGTAAAAGCATCATGGCATGTCCCACGTGGAACATGTGTCGTGATTTAATGCAATTACTAAGCAGATTAATGCACAAAATCAGAACTTAATTCCAAGGGTCTGACGCCACCACGCACATGAGAAATATTCTAAACAGAAATATTCGGGAATCACAATGATAAGTCACTACTTCCCAAAGTTCAGAGAAAGTATGTGCGAACGGTGAGACAGAGCAGTAAGCCGTCGCACTCAAGCCACGTGAACAGAAGTGGTCTTCGGCAGCCCGCACACGGTCAATACATTCATCAATACGGGGAAATATAGATCAATATATTGACCGTGTGCGGAGTGGATTGACGTAGATATTGAAGTATCTATAGAAAATTGAAGCAGATTTAAATTTTTAGATTTATATTGATCAATATATTGACTGTGCGGTCGTGCTTCAATATTTTCATCAATATGCAGTTCAGGTGGCGATTTCTCACTGAGAGATTCTACAATTTATGACGTCTTTACAAATTAGGGAACAAGTTAAGCTTACCCTCTAGCCGCGCCATTCCCCGCCTAAACCTTCTTGATCAAATGAAGGAAAATTCTTTGCTAAATTACAAATATTTGAATAACTAAATCTGAAAAATGTTGTTATATATTCTATGTAGAAATTAATCTATATTAAATGGTTTTTTCTACACGCTAAATTAAGTTAACGTTCCAGGCGGAGTACAAAGAGAGAAAGAATACAGGCTTGGTGGAGCAACAATAACTTTACCCCAATTTAGTTTACGATTGTTTAGTACCAGCCAACCTGTGCGACTGTAGTATTGTGCTGTAATTTTTTATATATTTAATGTATGTACTAGTTTTTTTGTCGAAATGGTTGAAGATGATTTTGAAAATAAGGTTTGAGGCGTTTTACTGAAATATATGAAACACTGCCTTCACTGTGGGATTCTCGTCTTGAATATTATAAAAAACGCCTAGAAGCAATGGTAGAATTTCTATCTTTGTATCAAATTTTGAAACCATAAGCAACCGTGAAAGACGTGGTTAAGAAAATTAATATGAAGATCAATTACAGAAAGAAACATAAAAATCTGTTTGCCAACGTGGGGCAATTTCATTGTTCAGAGGAACAATTTGAAAATTAACAAGTCTACTGGTGATCTCATATTAAAATAAATAACTACTTTTTTATGCTTTTAATTATTATTAATGAAGAACTGTGTTACAGATGTTGTAATTAGGCCTTTTGGCGATTAATTCAATTTTTTTATATAAAAAAATACATAATAGAAAGACTTACGGCGCCATTTGAAACATTTGGTCTGGGAACATAACCATATATTGTCGGAGATTAGGTGTTTTTACGGCTTCATTCTCTATATCCTGAGACTTCTGATGACAGAAAATTGAGCAAAAAAAACATGTTAGCGTTTTGTGGATCAAGACATATGGATTTTTTGGAACACTCCAAACCTGGTCGCTAATATTCCGAAGGTATTTTCAACATTCACTCGGGTGGAGGACATTATTCGATTGACTGTGTCAATATTTACTTCTGGTTATGGTTTCATTAAGTTTGGAAGAAGAGAAAGTCTGCATAACTGCACAGCTGATAGTTTATAGTATCATCAACCCAGAAAAGTTTAGATCCTCCAAGGTCCTACGAGTTGCAAGATTTCGTCACTTCTTGTCGTACGGTCGTATCCTGACACTTTAAGTACGGCTCAACCATCGATAAAAATTTATCAAATTTACCTCTATCCATTCGAAAATAATTAAAGTAATCATTTTCATCGGTGATAAAAATTTATTTCTATAACTATGTGGTTGTAGCTTTCTTTTTTATGTAACCACTGTTTAACCCATCCCGTTCATACAACATTATGTTCTGTCCCGCGAGTAAGTAGGAAAGCTAAATAAGCTTTTTTCTTACTATTCATAAGCTATGGAAGAAAACACAAGTATTGTTTACTTAAAATTGACAATTACAACCCTCACTGACAGGCACAGTGAACAGCAAAAATGAAAATGAGAAGAAATATTGATCAATATATTGTTGTATCCGGCCTGCTTAAGAAAAGCTTGCAAGGCGTTTGGACGCAGGGCAGCTGCACTGCAGCTTGTAGAGCGATCTAGCAATAATAATTATAGAACAAAAGTAAATAAAATCTGTGCATTATTATTGAAATATCTTTCGTATAGTTACACGTAATGTAAGGATATATTCTGCTTTTGTAATCAACGTTTAGGTCAGCAAACCCTCTCCCGCCACCGGAAGGGTGTGGGACAAGTACCAAATGCCCGACCTACCTGTTGCAGGTTTTTCTAGGGTTTTCCCTGTATCACTTTTAGGCGAATTGTCGGGTAGGATCCTTAAACAATAGTCCGGGGGGCCCATAGTTAACCCTTGACTACCTTGCTCTACCTTTCCGCATCCCCCCCCCCTTTCTCTTCCTTTCCTTTCCTATGCTATAAGAGGGGAGTTGCCACTATGTGGATTATCCTATACATAGCCTGTCTACACCTTAAAAAATCGACGTTTAGGGAGTAAGACGATCCAGTATCTATAATTACATTACCCGATTTCTTATTATGTATGTAAAAATACTTTATTTACTAATTAATTTTTGTCTTCAGACGACGGTCAAATGTTTTATACAAAGCTTTCGTTAGGTAAGTGACCCTAGTCACCTTGAATCCAGAAATCGAAGGACCAGTTAGTATTGTATGTTTATTTCAAGTAACAGCTCAGGAAAATTTTAAATATGCATCCGAAGTTAAAGACGAGAAGATCTTGTGTAGACATATCAATAAATCACGTGTACATTCCTGTTTGTCGGAACACGCAAGCTGTAAATAGCTAAATGAAGAACGTGCTTGATTGCAGGCAGAGCATTTGGATATACAATTATGTGATCAATTGGGTATACAACCCTCAACTACTACGTGGATCCATGCCTTCATTCATAACGATTCTCATCCGTACATTTATTTGACAAAGGAGAGAGTATTGCGAAGCTACACTCCCCTCCGTCATGTAGTCTTCCTGCTTTATCGCGTAGCTCCGAGAATCGATAAGTTAAGAAGAGATCTGACTCACTGCAAAGTATCCACTAGTTACACAAAGATTCGCAGCTTATGTTACAAATGAGACTGTTTTTACCTCAATTTCTTTTTAGATTACTACAAAATAATCAATTTTAATTATGCGGAGGTTTACTCCTCGTTATTTTGTTCCGGGTACCTACCTCACCTTACGTTTACTGAAAGTTCTAAGGTAGTGCTGTAATATTGTCTCCATTAGCCCTTAGTTGAGGAACCATATTAGCATGATTATAATTATCCAAGAAGAAAGTTTTTTGGGCATATGAAATAACAGTAGCAACTATAGAAATATAAATCGGTCCATAGATCCCGAAAGATCTTTAAAAAACGTTGAACGTTAATTTTCGGCCGTCGGGATCTCAAAACTGGGTCGCGTTACTACGAGGACGCTCCACACACTCAGCTATGACGCCACGTCAATCATATTGACGTTTGTGGCATTTCTGCTCCTCGAAGAAAACGGATTACCGCTGGTTCGTCTCGCCACTCATCAGAGAATCTGCATAAGAGGTAACTTGAAGCCAGGGTTGGGCATCCTTTTTTTTTGTAGGGAGCCGTATAGAACAATTAATAATAGTATTTATTTAAAAAATAGAAGGTACAGATATGAACTATACGTATTGTTGGTATTATATATAATAAAATAATAGTATTACAACTGTAATAATGATAAACTTGTGATTGACTTTCTTTTGAAAGAAGTTAAATATATGGTGAAAGTGATGTTAACGCTACGCGTAAGAAACTTTCCAAATTAGTATCGATTTTTCTTGAACAGTCTTGTTTTCTTTCGTTAAAGTCATTTTTTTTAAATTGCACTCAGCAATAAGTACTGCCGAAGAGCGACATCATTTTACATAAAATTAATTAGATTTGGATATTTATATTCGGAAACACGTCTCACGTAAAAATCTTGGAGAGGTACCTCTCGAAACTTGCCCGAAGTGCGAGCAAATCTTCAGTTATTTGAAATTTTTGGTCAACTAAACGAATAATATGTAACAGAGAAATTTAGTTCCAGGCCGGACAAATGTTGAACGAGGGCCGGATGTTGCCCAGCGTTGCTTCAAACTTCTTTACTCACTTCATCGTAGAAGGAGAAGGCGATTGTCTCTTTTTCGAAACAGGAAGGTTTGGTGTTGTTCTTCAGAGTTATTTCGCATTCTATCATTTTATCCGCAAAAAGGAACTTTAGTTTTTTCTGTAGATAATAGCCTAGCTACTTGCTGCGGCCCAAGATAATGTTTTCATCAGTATGTCCGATTTTCCTGGCTGGTGTAAAATCTGAACTTCTCCTGGTTTGGTATTCTACACTCTGTGTTTATTTTTCTGAGCCTTCAATTTCAGTATATCTGGATTTCAATTTTCTGTAACACCTAGATGATAACCAGATAAAATTTTCTAGTTATACAAGCGATCGGAGTCTTTGTATGTGGTATTTGTCGTTTCGTTGCACATTATCAATAACACACCATTCCTTTTTCTCAGAAGTTGTTGTGTGTCGGTGATATTCACAACTGAAGAAAACAGTAGTGTTGTCTTTGCATTTTCCATACAGCAAGCAAGTCGTGCTTGTCTGCCACCGTCGTTCTCTTAAGCAAATGAGACTACTATTGGTTAGTCACTCAAATCGCTCCCGAAGGATGATGACTTCGTTAATCTGTATCCATTTATATATTTTTTGTGTCACATCCATAGTCTGTGTAAGAAGGTAAAAGATTTATATGAATCACTTATTAGGTTACGGCCGTTTTGTTACTCTGACACTGAGAAATGCAACAACTTGTGCATGTATGATTAGATTAGATTTTATTAGTTTCATTAGTCTTCTGCTGAGGAAATAGGACAAGTCAAATTGATATTACGTACAAATGTATGAATGAGATATACATAAATACTCTAGACTATACATAAATAGAGATATGAAGAATTTAAAGTGTACATATTTGAAATTACATGAAATAGGTTCAGGGAGAATATAAGGAATGCTACACACGTAAATAAGGGAGAATAAGTTAGGTTACAGAACATTACACAAGTAAGAAATCTTAAATATAAAGTAAGGAAAAAAGAATTGTAAGCTGAACTTCACTAATAGCACTAAAAGGTTTTCGAAAAATAAAACTGCACTGCACAAATAACACTCCCATTTGTATCTTCTTGTATTGATGAGCCTTCAAAGTGTTATCTGGCATCTCTCCTCAGTGGCTGGAAATCTCGTGTGGATGTCATGAAATAAACAATTGTGAAGTATCAGTTGGACACACAGACAATAAACATTTATATTAGTATTCCATAAATTAAATTATCTTTCAGTTGCCAACTGAATATTTTATGTTCTTTTCAAATTATGACAAGTTATGTTTTTTCTTCGTTGCTTTGAGACGATTATTTTAGTTCGTTCGACCGTTAAAAAATAGGTTTTCCTAAACATGCAATACCATTGCGTTGGTTATTTTCTGCAATCAGTTCCTAATATTTTCCACCATTTGTTTGAGCTGTTTGCTGGGATGTGATGATATTATGTAATCCAGGCTTCGTGTTTAGTACTTAATTAAATTTTGTAAGATCGATGCTGAAAAACGAAAATGCTTATTGCAGACTACAGAATTTAAACAACTATATATTTTACAATCTTACGGGAAACTATATCCTGCGTACCAGGAAACAATTTTTTTCATGGATAATACACATGTACAAGACTACAACCTGTCTCTAATTTAAATTAGCTCTTGTTCTGGGAAAATAACTCAAAAAACGATAATAACGAAATCAGGCTATACATTTTCATGTTGCAACTAAAAAGATATTGCTTTTTATAAAAAATCAAAATGTAGGTAGTGATGTCGCGCCTGATGGGGTGGGGCGGATCCGTTCTGTGATCGTTTCTGCTCTTAAGAACTTTTACGCTGCATTATTTTTGATTCGTAGAGACGTATGGTCTGTATCGATAGTGTTTTCGTATTCAACTAAGTTTACAGACTGAAACATTACTTTAGAATTATTGTTCTCAATGAGAATTAAGTTGATGTTGAAAATAAATAATATTCCACACAATGTTAACTTATATTTATGAAAAAGACAAGTCAGAATTCATACGTCGTATACAGTTTGGAAGATATTGTCGGAAATCCAGTGAGGCTAAAGAAAAACATGAGTGAGTTAATCGTTATTGAGAGCCAAACAAAGCTTATGTAGTGACACCACGTGTGTCAATGAAGATGCCAGTACATCAGCGGATATAAGTATATAATTAAATCGCGTCCCATCAACTTCATTATGTATTGCCATTTTAATTTAAGCAATCACAGATTTTAGTATGTGTTACCTTCCTTCTTATCTCATGAAAAACATGGTTGACTTTCCACGTCATTGCCGGTATCCACTACGCAAGACACAACAGAATTTTTTATTATAATTTTAATTATATTTATCAAGGTATTCCAATATTTATTAGTTATGAGCCAAAAATTAATTTATTTAAATTCGAGTTGTTTCTGTTAATTTTAGCAGGATTGCAATGAAAAAGGCATTCGAACGAATTTCAGATTGTGGATATATTAGTGTCTCACATAATTTTCCCGCTTTCTACGTGTTTTGATGATAAAAGTGTGTGTATTATGGGAAGAGACAAAGGCGGCAGTTATTTCGGTGTTTGACAGTTCGCAGTCGGCCTTGCCAGGTCCTTCACCGGACATTGCCCGAGCGCGCCATCGCTGCGACAGATAACTCACACCTACTACGTTTCATATACTTCAGCTACACAGTACTGTTTCAATTAACTATCTGTAACTAATATCCCTGGATGCGTTTTCGTTTTAATCTGCACGTGAAATTTTAAACTCAATGTTGTTTGGAGGAAAAATCTATCTCAAAATCAGTTTACCATCACTCCAAGAACATTAAGCTGACTGATTTTATTAAATATATCCATTATGGGACATGTATTTCTTAATCACATTTGTAATAAACAATTTTGTCATGCAGCCTGCAGAACATATCCGATTTCAACACCTGGAATACATTTTACTTACATTATTCTTAGGCGAACGTTTGAGACACAGATGACTATGAACTTAGATAGCTATACATTCTAGATTTGTTCTTCCGTGTCTTATCCACGGTTAATTATTTGGGGATGCCAATGGTGATTCGAACCCCAGCCTGATACTTATCCCTCATCAACCTCTTTTGGTTACTGGAACAAATTCAACTTAGAAATAATTACAAGCTAAACAGACAAGGAATGGTATTATAAATCCGTAACAATAATCATAAACCTTACTCAAATATGAAATAGTAGTTATCAATACGAGTAAATAATTAACGAACCAGCCAAATAGGTCTATATGTTCAGTAAATCATATTCTATTTTATCTAAAAAAAATATGACACAAAAGTTTGATAGTTAGCTCAATAACTAAATAACGGAATCACTAATATTTATTGTAGCTACTTAAAAATAATTAATCGATTTCCTGAATAATAGTTCAGTTCAAAGATGAATTGAAGGAACTTTACTCGAATTTCATTCGATTTGTACGATCTTAATGTTTCCTCGAATGTTAATTTCATAGTCATTGAAAATTGTTGCTGGTAGTTTTTAGACAAAAGTCTTGTCGAAAAATATTAAGTCTTTCATTTTGATGTAGTGAACGTTGTAGTTACAGCCTTCTGGTTGTATTTTCCTTCATGTTGGTCGCTGCACACAGTCATCCAACATTAACTCTTACAGATAGCTATATTCAGATTCAATAACAATCTTTTGCATTAACAAAAAGTGTCCAACCTTTGTTTAGTTTACTCATACAAGTTATGGAGTCTTCTTATTTCCTTGTCTGCCACGTTGTCTGTATAAATCACAGTGCAATTCCAAGTAAGGCGACCTTTGGACTTCCTGATAGTGAAACTAGAATTTATTTACCAACTACAAAACTTGCACAACTCTTCGCTATTTTCAACTCTAGACCTTCGCCCAGTGGGTTTTAACGATGTTAGTAAAGGTATTTTTTTGTGATCATTTTTATCCCCCCTCCTTACTTTTTTTTATTATTACAAAAATGGTATTAGAAACTTATATGCAATTTAATATACAAACACAATCCTAACATATTTGTAATTCATAATAGAAGAGGCTTACTGTACAAGCTGATGGAAAAATAAAACGCTAATTATTATGGTTATAATATTTGAATTTTTATTCCACTAAATGATTGATCACAAACATATCAGCTGTCTGAGAAAATAATTTAATATTTTTGATTCTAACAGATTGGTTGATTCCAAAGTATTAAGTGTACGAGAATTACGATAGTATCATGAAACATTACATATGAAATCCTTTAGGATAACAAACATTATTGTTCACCAAAAATAGTATTTGACATCACGATAACGAATCAGCTAACGAGCCTCAAGTTGTATCGGAAAAACTGTATCTACAATGTGTGTGAGGGACAGTGTTTGAACTAAACATGAATAAATGTTGAAACATTAAAAGGATTGTCCCATTAAGTTTAGTTTGTTTTATATTTCTTTGCGAACTATTCAATCCATCATTTAAACTCTTTAATTTATGTATATTAGTATTGTTTATTTATTTACTAGCTGGGTGCCCGGCGTTGCCCGAGATGTCGTTTATCTATAACCCCGGATATGACTCCAAATTCGGTTGCTTTTGCGCTATTTTTATGTAACGTTCCTCGAACCCTATGCCTAATGTGCTCACCTCCCATGCCGAAGGGGGTTCAAGTCATGGAGAAAATATATCGGCCGTTTTTACATATTAGAAGATGTCTACCCCCACAAATGTGCGATAATCAAAAAGTATTTATTTCACGCAAAAATCGACCGATTACATTGTCTGAAAATTTCTACCCCAGCCCACCACCTCCCGAACCCGTCGCGTTTCCCAGGTTGTTACAATTAGATTCAGGAACATTCCTAGTCTCTGAATTGATTCGAATCTCGGTTGTTTTTGCTTTTTTTTACTTAACGTAACTTCACTCCACCCCTAAGCTTGCTTCCCTCACAGGGGTTGAAATTATCCACAAACAGCATCGATATACATAAAATCAAAGTAATTAACTCCAGGAAATAATTATCGCAAATATCGACCGTTTAACATATTTGAAAATTTCCACCCCCCGACCACTCACGCTTCGGGGACTTAAACGGCAAGTTGAATGACGTAATTAAACTCAGTGACAAGTATAACCCCGGATTCAACTCCAATCTCGATAGTTCTGCTTTCTTTTTATGTAATTCCACTTCACGCCCACCCTTAAGGGTGCACCTCTCCAAAGCCCTAAGTGGGTTGAAATTATACCCGCAGAACATGTAGAGAAATTTTTATGTATCTCATTGATGCCGAAATATATTTATTCGAAGCAAAAATCAGCCGGTTAACATGTTTTAAAATTTATTCCCCCGCCCAACTGCTCCAATCCCCTCACACCCCCGCACACCACCACCACCCACCGTGAATATCCCACGTTGTCATAAACACTTTCACCTATATCTCCAATCTGGGATTTAATAACGTTTCGACCGTTTAACATATTTAAACAATTTACACCCCTGGCAACCCTTCCTTGGGGGAGTTAAACGGTTAGTTGAATGTAATAATTTAACTCATTGACATCCAATGTCGGTTGTTTTTGCATCAACATAATGTAATTCCACCCTTAAGGGGAACTCCATTCCCAATCCCGAAAGATGTTGAAATTATACATGGGCAAAATGTAGAGAAATTTTATTAATCTAATTAATCCCGAAATATATTTACTCGACGCAAAAAACTGCCGGTCAACATGTTTTAAAATTTCTATCCCCCGTACACCTCCACCCAACTCATCCCAACCCAGCGCACACCCACGCGTTGCTCAGATTGTCACAAATAAATTCGGTGACATCCATTTCCTTCGATTTGACTTGAATCTCGGTTTTGCATTATTTTCTTGTAAATACCCTCCATCCCCCTATCATTCCCCCCATATCATCCCTACAAACATCATCGGTAGAAATACTATCAACGTCAATGGCCATGGAATTTATTTAATCCACGATAATATCGATGATTTAACATGTTTGAAGAATTCCACCCCGTACAATCCCGCCCAAGGAGATTTCGATTTGACTCGAATTTCGGTTTTTCTCGCGTTATTTTTTTATGAGTCCCAATCCACCACCACCCCTTACTATACACCTCCCTCATGCCGCAAGAAGGTTTAAAATTTTACACACAAAACTTGGATAGAAATACTATAAATAATAATTAACCCTGAAAAATATTATTCAACTCTTATATCGTGATTTCTTGTTTCAATAATTCCACTCCCGTCCATCTCCACCCCTTGGAGTTCAATGATTATTTAAATGTCATAATTAAACCCAGCGACATTCATAACCCTGTATTTGACTCTAATCTCGGTTTTATTCCCGTTATTTATTTTTAACTCCTGTTGAGCCCCACTCCTAAAGTAAGCTCCCTCCAAATTACGAAATGGGTTCAAATTAAACACTGTAGTGAAATTTTAATGATCCCATTGTATATATTTATTCGACGCAAAATTCGGAGCTTTACTTATTTTAAAATTTCTACTCCTTACCCACCACCGCCCAACTTCTCCCACCTTAATCCACCCCCGCGGATTGCTTAGATTGTCATAAATAAACTCAGGGATATCCATTACATTCGATTTGAATAGAATCTCGGTTGTATTAGCGTTATTTTCCGGTATCTCACATCCACACCCACCCCTAAGCATGTCACTCATGTCGCTAGGGGTTGAAATTTTACAAACATAAACTGGGTGGAAATATTAAAAATGTAATTATCCGTTAAAAATATTTATTCCACGCAAATATCGACCGTTTAGCATGTTAAACCTTTTCCATGCCCGGTTCACCCCTACCCTTGGGAGTTAGATGGCCAATTGAATATCATAATGAAACTCTGCGACATCCACAACCATTGATTTGGTTGTATTCTCAGATTTATTCGCGTTATTTATTTTTTTACTCTCACCCTTAAGAGTGCTCCTTTCCCATCCTGTAAGGGATGAAACTATACTCATATAACATATCTTAGATACCTAAAATATTTATCTGCCTAAATAAATGTTTCCACCTCCTCCCGTAAGTGTGCTTCCCTTTCATGCCAAAAGGGGTTACATTTTACAAACAACATTGGTAGATTTATTATCAATGTCACTGACCCCGACAATTAATTATTTCAATTAATTGTATTTATCCTTTAAAAATATTTACTCCACGGAAATATCGATCGTTTAACATGTTCGAAAAATTCAATCCCTGTCCACCCCATCAACTCCCGCCCCTTGGGGTAAAATGCTATAATTGAACTTGTCGATATCCGTAACCTCGGATTTGACTCCAATCTCGGTTGTATTCGCGTTTTTTATTGAAGCGTTCCTCCACCCCACCCCTAAATGTGCTCTACTGATAAGCCCGAAAGGGGTTGAAGTTATACTCACAGAATGTGTAGAGAAATTGTATGAATCTGATTGATCCCGAAAAATATTTCGTCGTTGCAAAAATCGGTAGATTAACATGTTTGACAATTTCCACCCCCGTCGCTGGGAGGTTAATTGCTTGTTTAATGTCGTAATTAAACTCAGCGTTATCCATAAATTTGGTTTTGACTCCAGTCTCGGTTGTATTCGAGTTAATTTATTAGGGTGCTTCTTTCTTATGCCGTAAATTGAAATTTTACTGACATACATAGGTACAAACACTATTATCTTTTTTCCCGGAAAATATTTATCAGACTCAAATATGGGCCTGGATAGCATGTTTTAAGATTTCCACCCCCAACCACCCCCGCTTGGGGAACTTAAACGGCAACTTGAATATCATACTATACTTAAACTCACTGACAACCATAACCCTGGATTTGAGTCCAATCTCGATTGTGTTTGCGTTATTATTATATAAATCTTCTCACCCCCCCCCCTTAAGAGTGCTCCACTCCAATCCCGAAAGAGGTTATATTAAATACATGGAACATGTAGAAAAATATAATAAATCTCAGTGAACCAGAAAATTATTTATTTAACGCAAATATCGCCTGCTTAACATGTTTGAAAATTTCAACCCCTGTCCATCCCCGCTTGAGAAAATTAAACTGTAAGTTAAATGTCATAATTAAACACAGTGACAAATGTAACCCCGGATTCGACTCGAAACTCAAATGTGTTTGAGTAATTACGTGTAATGGCAATCCACCCCCAACCTTTAAGGGTGCATCACTCCCATGCCTAAAGAAGCTGAAATTATAAACAAATATCATGTAGTGAAATTATATGAATGCTATTGATCCCGAATTAGATTGATTCGACGAAAAAATCGGCCGGTTAGCATGTTTGAAAATTTCTTTCCCCGCCCACCCCCTCTCATCACCAACCCACCCCTGTGAGTTTCTCAGATTGTTATAAATGGTCTCAGCGACATCCATATCCCCGATTTGACTCGAATCTCGGTTGATTTGGCGTTAATTATATGAAACGCCCCTCCACCACCACACATAAGGGTGCTCCCATCGCATGCCGAAAGGGGTTGAAAATATACACAAACAACATCAGTAGAAATACAATCAATATAATTAACCTTAAAAAATATTTATTCAACGCAAATATCTGCCGTGTTTGCATGTTCCAAAATTTCCATCCCGCTACCCTGCCTCTGAGGGATAAATGCTAAGTTGAATGTTATAACTAAACTAAGTGGCATTCATAATCTACGATTTGACTCCAATCTCTGTTGTATTCGCGTTATATTCCTGTAAAGCATCTCCACCCCAAACCCTAAGGGTGCCCTTTTCCCAGGGTGTAGGGGATGAAAATTATGTTCATAGGTAGAAACACTATCAATATCTTTGACCCCTAAAAATATTTATCCGACTCAAATATCGACTGTTTTAGCATGTTTACGTATTTCCACCCCCGTCCACCCCAACTTCTC
Organism: Zhengitettix transpicula; assembly: GCA_037074705.1. NCBI lineage: Eukaryota > Metazoa > Arthropoda > Insecta > Orthoptera > Tetrigidae > Zhengitettix > Zhengitettix transpicula. The sequence goes on from CM073590.1 coordinate 41,882,906, forward strand.
GGGGTTGTAGACGCGTCTCACCCCGACAGTGTTTGTTTTCTGGTCGCAAAGAACACGTGTTCGAAATTTGGTTAAATTTGCTCCAGCGGTGTAGATTTGTATAAGGAACATACAAATATATAAACAAACAAACATACATACATACATACAAACAAACAAACGCTCTTTTTTATTCATTAGATTTATTTTCTAGTTAGTATAAATTTATGAAATTATCACAATAAACTGTATTTTACTGAGCTATTATCGGACGTCATCCAGAATGCGCTCTATAGTGGAAATCGGTGAGTAATACATGAGGAAAACTATTCATCGTCATATGATGGATTTAATCTTGATATAGTCATTTTCTTGTAAATTTGGGAACAAGTAAGCCATGTATAGCTGTGTATTTCAATTTACCATAATTACTGCATGGCGACTTACTGTTTACCAGTGAGGTGTACCAGTTAATTATTTCAAATGTCGCCTAGATCGTTTCATAGGTATCAATCGATTCAATAGTCGAACTATCAGTGAAAAAATGCAAATGCCCAAATTTGTCAATTTTTAAATAGTGGTTAAAATATCGTGAATTTATATTTCGGTTTATAGTTTACAGTATGTTTTAAACAAGTCCCATAAAATTTGCGACTGGTATGTCTGTTATCTTCAGCTCTCTCGTAAAGCACAGCACCAGCGTAAACTAACGCAAGCTTTATTGACTCAACACTGTAGTAATTAATTATATTTTTCATGTTCCGCGTTTTGAATATTAAAGTACCGTTGTTGACGACAGCATCAATTATCGGATCGCTCACGTGTATTACTCTTTGTTGTTATTAAAATCAACCGTCAGTCTCAGTACACATGAATCTGTTTTATTAATTATGCAACTAATTAATACCAATGTATTCCATAGCAAATCGTTTAATATTTCGAATCAAACAGAACGTTTAGGATAGTTGTTTAAGATTCGATTTGTATTTATATTTACAAATCCATTCACACTTATTATAATAGGGTTATCCGTGTAAATACTGCCTGAATTTTTTTTATGTTGTGTGTGTAAAGTGTAATTGTTGAGAACATCACATTTTATTTATAGAATTAGTTTACCACAATATTATAATTTATAAACTTTTAATAGGTTTTAGATCAGTACTTAATTTTCTGAAATCACTTTCCTAAACTTTCTTCCCAACGTACGTTTTTACCTACGCAAACGTACAGCCAATAATTGTATAATTTGTAGGCGTCATTTCATACATTTAATCCGAAATCGCAAAACAATAATAATACATTTATTGATAATGATTAAGTTAGTTTGCTGCTGAGAAATAGGACAAGTCAAAAAAATTAAGTTTTCACTGTATAGTTCCTAGAATAGCATATTTGAGAAAATTTACCATTGAGGAAATAAAGAAATCGAAAAAATAAGTACACTTCTAACTTCTTAATCACTTTTAATTTCGAAGCTAGCATTTTACTGGTTTTTAAATGTTTAATTAATTAATCATTTTAAATGCTTTTGTATACCGTACATTTTGATGAAAAGTAAATGGTCATTTGGAAATATTGTTAGATGGAATAATGCTAATTCCAAATGCGAATTTAAATTCTTTATAAGCAACCTCATTTGATTATTGCAGTGTGTACAAGAAAATACTGCATATACCCACTTGTAGTCAAAGAGATAACGTGAAGGAAAATTTACACAAAATACTAGTATTTTATATTTGAAAGTTATTTTCATATTTTTCATTTTCAAATATTTTTTACTTATAATAATACTTTGTGAATTTTGGTTATAATTAGAAATAAAAGTTCATAAAAGATATCCTAATGGAATATGGAGTTGTTCGCTGGTCACAAAGACTCTTTGTCTCGGCCAAAAAATTGATTTGATAATCAAGACGTTTATTTCTCTCACAGGGATCGAGACAGTCTTGGTGGTCTTGGTAACTTCGATTTGACTTCGAAACCTAAGTCAATTCCAGTAAATTGCGAGCTATTAAATATCATGTAAGCAAAAATCCCACCTCGTAATAGTTATGAACTTTTCTGCGGTTAAATGGAAACATTATTCTTGCACCAGGCCGTTAATATTCATACAACCGTTTATTGTCTGATGAATAACTGAATTAATTTGGATCTATGAAGTATCATCTGAAAATCAATTCCTACCTATTACGAGAGTTTTCTGCGAGTGGATTGGCTCTTTACGGTCACGAAAGCCACTGTTGGAGTTCACGAGTTACCACGAACACGAAAGGTTTTCAGTTAGTCGATTAATTATGCTGATTGCCGTGTGCGAACGTTCCTCTAAACTATTGTCTTTCTTTTCTTCTATATTTTGAATACGCCGATTGCACGTGACAACGATAGTAATTACATTGTACCGTTTTCTGTTTTCATGTGATATATTAAGCACATTTGGACTCATATAGATCAATGTTATGATCAGTTTTGTTTATTTCAATACACACATTGTCGGCTGATGCGCGATATTTTTCGCAACGTGTAACGACTTTGCTTAATTATATTAAGGGAATACATAATATACATTTATACTGCATAAGCTAAAACGGTAACTTCCCCTCTACTTAAGGTCGGTGTGTGACCAATTTATACAAAATCAAGAAGAACTATGATTTTTACCATTATTGTTTTAAAAATAGATTATCTTCAGCTGATACAGTAGGGGGGGGGGGGCTTGTAGACAGGCTATGAATAGTATAATCCACATAGTGGCAACTCCCCTCTTATAGCATAGGAAAGGGATTTGAAAGGAGATGCGGAAGGGTGGTGGAAGGTAGCTAAGGGTTAACTACGGCCCCCGGGCTATAGTTCACCTAAAAGTAATGCAGGGAAAACCCTATAAAAACCTGCATCAGGTAGGTCGGGCATTGGGTACTTGTCCCACGCCTTTCCGATAGCGGGAGTTTGCTGTGGGGATGCAGCATTCCCTTCTCCGTGCCTCAACCAGTTTAGGAGGCAGCTGGCCGACTATTCCAATGGGAATCGCGGACAACTCTTACCGTATGCCCAAGGTCTGTGACCCCTGAACATAAACCTCTCAGAACAGGCCGAGGTGCCTATCCTACTCATTTATTAAATGACTGCAACTGGGAATACAAAACGCAGTTCATCTGAATGCAAAGCATAACATTCGTTTAGTGAAAGAAGGTTTTAACCTTAAAAATTACCCCTATTTTTCTTGGGGCATTACAAAGTAAATTTCACTATTCATCGTACATGGGGGTAGTATATAAATCCGGAAACAACGAAAGAGAGGAAAACACACGCAGACCGAACAATAAATTACGGTGCTAAAACTTATCTTCGACACTTTTACAGGCCAAAGAGTTTAAAGAGTAGGAGAACGATCGAAATTTATTAGAGAATTTTACAGTAACAAACTTGGTCGTGTTTGACGTTATTTATACTTAGAACGGTGTCTGCCATTGATCTAAGTGAGGTTGTCTGATCTTAAACATTTAATTTTCATTAAAGCATTAAAATAATAATAAACGTTTCTAATAAAATATTATTATTAGATATTGGTCTTTGATGACCAAACGTGTCTTAAAACTGATCTAAAACTGCTCTAAAATTTATAAATAACAGTCAAGGACATTAATATTCATTTTTATCATGAAATCAAATCCTTAGTTCGATATAAAATGCAATATGCTCAGTGTTTTGAGAAAATCTATTCTGTTCTACAGGAACATGTGGATGTAACTATTCTTCCAACGTCAATAACAGAAGACATCTACCTAAAAGGTGCACGTCATCTTAAATATTATAAATAGTAAAAATTTCTCAAATTGAATACATGGAAAAATTGTCAGTGCATCTATTTAATATTGGGATGAGTAATTTTCTTATTTGTACGAACCGTTAGATAACTAGAACGTACGCAAACAATGAGCTACTAATAACACCCATTCCGACGGCAGCAAGAAATGACTTGCATAAAGGATCAGGGTGGTAGGGGGAATGCTTATACAGCTGCACACACACATTCATAGGCATTGGAGGAGTATAAACTGAAGAGAAGCCAGGAGCAACCGTCCAGAAAGCGGAATTACCCAGAGGAAAGAAAAGTGAGACTTGCTTGTCGGCCTTTTCTGAAGCATGACTGTCGTTTCTACCGCGGTACCGCTACACTGTTCAACATTTCAACTCGGGCAATGGTTTCTGCGTAAAGGAGGGGAGGAAGGGGGTTCGTCGCAAGTCTTCGAGCCCTGATAAATCATCATTTAATCCTTCGAGATTGCACGATGCAAAATTTAAAACTTTCCCAATACTGGCTCAAGTGTTGTCTATAGTTTACAATTATTTTTCACATTCGTACGTAATTCAAACCATAAACAAATTTCATCTCAGCTAGCTGATATCAGTTTTTCTGTATAAAAATCAGTTTTAATAGGCATTTGAAGTTTACTTATTTATACGCATCAGGCTATTCAGAAATTCACCGAAGAGTTACAAATTTATAATATATAGATACAATTATTGGGTCTTAAACAACAGCTGTTTAACAACCCATTGGCCCGTGTTGAGAATTGTATCTGCAAAAGATTCACCTTGAAAGACTTTGCTCTCTAATATAAAATGTAATATGCTGCATTTGTTTGATCTAATAGTTTTATATTTGAACCTTCTCAATAGCCCAATTATTTCAACTGTATTGAACTGTGTGTTTTGCGGGAGGGATGTGTTTCAGTGCAAGCTGTTGTTCAAAATTTTAGAAATGGTACAATATGTTTTGGTAATTGGGTGCATATATAACTTAACTCTGTGTCCATAATTTTAGGTGCTGTGGTCCATTAAATCGTTTTGTTAATATTATTTTGGAAACGTCAGATTCTGTTTCAAGAGGTACAGTATCATTCGACGTTTAATTCGTTGGTATTTTCAATGGTACACTCGATTTCTATAATTAATTTGATAGTGTGTTCCCGTTATTGAGTAAATAGATTTTTAATGAGCTGCAGTGTGATGGAAGTGAAGTCCGATAAGTCAATGAATTAATACTTTCAATTTCCCAGGAGCCTGAATGAAACTATGCGTCACATATCAAGATGATGTCGTTCTAAACATATGAGTTCACGGTTAGATTGTTCAGTTGTGCACAGCTGGTTCTGTGTGAGTAAAAATTGTTTTATCTCGTTTGTCTTGCGCTCTTATCGACGTTGGGTTTGAGGATGACCAAGTTCCGTGTTGACAATGATTCGGAGGTGTGAGACAATTTCGTGGTAGAGACCAGATGAATCTGAGGAAGTGTGTAATCGTTAGACGCGGAAGGTTTAGTAATCCTGTTAAGTAGTCCAGGGAAATCCCGTTCAGTCATTGGTGTGTGACGGTTATGATCATCATTTTCGGGTAAGTCGACATATTAACGTCATAGACTTTAACCACACATCACTACCGATCTACATTGTCAACAGACGCATCAGGACTAAATGAGTATGGTTTATACAATACAATTTTTGAGAATAATGATGCGTTTATACAACACCTTTTTTTTAAAAGAAATAGTACGTATATGCATTACCAGTTCAATGTATTTAAGATTACCAAAAGCAAAAAAATTTCTAACGCACAGCGTGCTTGTTTTCTTTATATATATATATATATATATATATATATAAATTGTAAATAGTCTAATTGGAACTGAAAATACCCAAATTAAGTCATGCGAATATTATAGCTAGAAACTTTTAATATTGCAGAATATCGCAGCAATACTCATTTTAATTTATTTGTTAAACTATGAGCAGTTATTGTATATATAAATCTATCCATGTACTAGTTCGTAAGGAATAATCATTGTAAAAGTAAGTTTCACTTAACCAGATAGTCGCTAATTACCACTGTAGTATATGCAACTATAAATACTCATTTTAATCCATTAGCATTTTGTTTAACCTATGTTATTTTCATGAAATGCACTCGTATAACTAAATGAGGGCAGAATGTGAACAATGCTACATATCACCGTCATATGTTACGTGATTATTATGTGAACAAGATTCATTGATTAGAAAGTAATTAAAAAACAATAAACTGACAACTTTGATTTTGATTAAAAAATGGTACGCAGCAACGACTTTTACACTTCCAAATTCCAACTTACTTTTAGAATAAACATGGAATTGAGAATCGATATGAGGTTCCATATTAAACCAATCAAATTTAAACATATTAAAAATACAAATGCTAGTTCGAATTCTGTTTTAAATTTACAATATAATAATTACTTCAAAAGAAATTCTCACTATTTTGTAATTCTCCACAGGTATTTTAGAGATCACCTTCGCAATTTTTATGTCACACGCTAAGTTCTGATGACTTCGCAATTCTTCTGCCCTCAAAAATATATTGGAGTAAGTTACGGTAACATTTGTTAGCTAATATCGTAGTTCACATGTTAGATTTAGATGAATTAGAGAAGAATGATACATGTCATGAGCAGGGATAATACGCACGTAAGTTTAATGCATTGATTTTTAACGTGAATATAATTTCGGTTTGGATTCTGTTTTGAGTCAGGTCGACGTAGGCTACTTGTATCCACCATGGTACAATGAGCTCTCCCAAACGAGATCACTCTCGCCCGGATCGAAAACGTACAGCCTCCATTTGTGAACTCCGTGCGCGATTCTGGAATAGTAGAGTTCGTGTCGCACTGCATCTGCGCAATCACATGCTTTATTTAGCTTACACAACGATACCACGATTACAAGATTTCACAGCATTTATTGCGGTTATTACAAGCGACCTAATATTGACAGATTTTGAAGACTATTCACGTAAAAAACTCAAACCGATACGACGTATGGGATCGGTTAAGGGTACTTCTCCGTAGAAGTTCCCGTACGCTTCCCAGATGTCGCCTCGAACGAGACGTGAAACAAAATTAAAAGACTGAAAACATGCATGATTTTTTATATTATACAGACTAGCTACATGAAAATATCACCAGCTGTATACTGATTTCGGAATTAATTAATTTATTGTTAAATCTATAGTCATTTGTGTGGTACTATAAACCTGTACCCGTAAAGAAAATATCGGTAATTCCCTCGTCGTTTGCAGTCCGGTTCCCACAATTTCCTCGGAGAAAGGATTCTGAACGTGAATGTATCGCGATGAGGGAAATAAATTCGTGTTTCACTAAGAAAAGAATGAAGGAAACTGTTGTAGTCTCTCTATATAAAAATGAATGTTTGTGTGTCCCCTAAGCGCTCCAAAGCCATTCATCCGATTGCGATGAAAGTTTGGTGAGTTGTTGTGTGCACCCCGGGAAGGTTTCTGTCGGGTTTTCAAAGCGGTAGGAATCTCCCGAAGGGTGAACGGGGGTGAAATTGAAAAACATGCCATAACGGCCGATATTATCTTTGATTAGTTATTTTTTTGGGTGCATGTGATGAATATTTTCTATCCAGATGTATTTAATGTATAATTTCAACCTCTTAAATAAGGTTACATAAAAAAACGCCAAACAACCGAGATTGGTGTCAAATCCAGCGTTAAATATGCCAATGAGTTCGCATTTGCCACACTGGTTAAGATGTATTCAGCCCCTAGGAGCGGGGAAGGGGAAGAAATTTTATAACATGATAAACCGGTCGTTATTAGCGTCGAATAATTAGTTTTTGATGAGGTTCTTCTTCAGATATTTGAATGTATAATTTCAACCCCGTACAGAAAGGGAAGACAACACCACTCATGGTGGGGGGTGGAGGGGCGTTACTTAAAACAAAAAGCGAAAGTACCGAGATAGGTGTTAAATCCATGGTTATAGATGTCAATGAGTTTAATTCTTACGTTAACTATGCCAGTTAAGTTGTAGTTCGGCCCCTAGGAGTGGGGGAGGATGAGGGTGAAATTCCGTTACATATAAGAAATTAGTTAAGAACTGAGACTGGTGTTGAATTTAGGGTTATGGAAGTCTCTGTGTTTAATTCGGACATTTACCATACTGGTTAATGTGTAGCTCAGCCACTTGGAGTGGGAGTGAAACAAATGTACATTTACAATCTTAAATGTGTAGACCAATTTCTCCCAAACTTTATACACATGTGACGTACGATCCAGGAATATACACACTTACCGCCTCTAGGGTTGGGGTTGATTTAAAAACATTCCTGTTATTAGCGTCGAATAAAACGTTGTCGGAGTCGCTTAATTTGATAGTGTCATTATAGAATTTTTAAGTGTCCTAATTTCAACTCCAAAAGCAAAGGAGGGAAGCACCCTTACTATACGGGTGGTGAAAGGGATTCACATAAAAAGTAATGAAAAAAAGACCGATATTAGTGTTGATTCCGGGGTTATAGGAGCGGCTGATTTTAATTTTTGCAATTACCATGATGGTTAATAAAATTTTATCTTCCTACACGTGAAGGTGGACGTTGTTGACAAAATTTTACCCTCTTACGTTACGGGGTAATTTTATTATTTTCTTACCGTACCATTTATATTTTGCTCTCTATTTAGTTAAAGGTTGTGTTTCTTTAGTCCTAATGGTACCGGGTGTAGTTTTAGACTGTATTAAGTTAGGGAGTGTTCTTTACTGTTTTAATTCGTCGTTATTGTTAGACTCTTATTTTATGTAGTACGAGAATTCCCGTCAGTCATCATCATGAGTTATTAGCTGCCGTGGGGTTAGGTCGGGAAGGGGAATGTAAATGGGTGAATGTTCCAAACGTTGGCAGTATTGATGATGATTATATGAACTGTTTACCAAGAGGTTAGTGTCGAATTAATTCCTTCCGGGCTAATTTCAATAAATTCCCGGGCAACCCTGGGCACTCGGCTAAGTATAAAATAAAACTCGATTTACAGAGGCATCACATTAGGTAGAGTCGATATTACTCAAAATTGTTTCTAGGAACGTTTTCGAAAATTTATGTAAGAGAGCAAACATATGGGATTAGCAAGATGAACGTGGTAGGAAATAAAAAACAGCGAGCATATTTTTCTGTGTCAAATGATACACACATATTGGTCTATTGATAAGTAATTATTTTTTGATTGCATATATTTTAGTGGCAATCCGTTAACATTACATTTAACTGTAATGAAACCGTTACGCTCTCGACTCATTTGTGGAGAACCCAAAATCTATCGGGATAGACGTTAACTTCTCCCACGACCACGGCTATGAAAGTCTTACTCATTCATTGCATTTTAAAAATAATAAAAATTTTCCAATACATAAATCTTCGTAACCCAATTAACCAATCAAATAAGCTTGGCCTAAATTTTTATGTATTTGGGATGTCCTGCAATTATGTGCAATTCCTTATTATACTTCTTGTAGTTTTTATTTCTCCGAACTTTGAAGTGTGGGATGTCTGTGAGGTGACTTTCTATTACGACAATGCACTATTTACAGAAGACAGTCGTCAAGGAATCTGTAACAATAATACAAGGTCTGAATAATGTACGAAGGTGTACAGCTAAAGGATACACAAAGAGAGAGAGAGAGCAATTAGAATTATGTGACCCCTTTTTCTCGATGGAATTTAAATCGATAATCCTAAGAACTTTGCAAACAATTATTTAAGTATTTATGTAATGCAACCCCACATTTATCGAAAATAATTAAAACACCATTACTAATTTTGTTATTAATTTTGAACCAATGAGCTTTCGACCGTATTCATACACAATACAAAATTATAATTTTATAAAATATTTACAATATTCAAAATCCAATATATATGTCCAATATATATGTCAACATTAAAATTATTTATATATCTTAGAAAATTGTTCAAATACAACCTTCCATTTTTTAACACGAGATTAGATAAAACCGATGTGTATCTGTACCATAGGAACGTAGTCAGTTATTCCTACAGGATTGTCCGTAGGATAGACACGCATCCTGTTGGAACCGATACACGGAGAGAATATTTAGTTTTCGACGTATATAATTGTAAAAAATTTGACAAATTTAAGGTATGAATAATGTATTATAAATTACAAAATAATTTGTCATTTTGATATTTTATCATAAATATTTAAAGAAATTTTAATGTTGTCAAATTACGTGTATGAATTTGAAAATTTTAAATGTTTTATTAAAATTATCATTTTGTTTTGTAGATGAATAAGGCTAAATTATCGGCTGAAAGGTCCTTGGAACAAAATTAATAAACGTTTGGTAATTGAGCTTTTATTATTTTGGATGCTGATTAAAAACATAAGAAGTTATATTACATATCCAAGAAAAGTAATAAAATTTATCATATATAATAAGAATAAAACTTATTTGAATATTTTCAGGATCAGAAATATGGGACAGAAATGCCACAATTGAACACAAATCTATAAGTTGTGCAATGAAATACGGATCGTTTTCATGTTAGGAGTAACTTAATGAGAAGGGTCACGAGACTAGCAGAGTGGAACGCGTAAGAAATCTGAAATTAAGATGAGGAGGACATATTGCGAGTTGAATACATGGACGATGGAGAAATACAGTTCGGAATTGCTACGCACAATCGTAGGCGAAGGAAGCTGGTAATTAAAAATAACTGCAAGGAATGAGTATCTCTTTATATATAGACGGAGGTAGCATGCGTGTTGCCTCAGAGCGTGTAAATTTGTGTATACTCGTATTTGTGTAGGGAGAAAGCTCAGCAGCTTTCGGGTGTTGCGAGAGCACGGCCTTGTAATGCCTGGAAACCACATCGTTCCAAGGCAAGTGGAAACAACTACACACTTTATTGCACCGCGCCACCACCTCGTTTCTTAACAATTTCATCGACACAGCCGATCACTGTAATGTATTCAGCGAAAGACACGTAGCAGACAATTGGAATGGAAGGCGAATAATTTCCTACTACAATGAATGTTTTCAACTCCCAAGCTATCAATTTTATATTCGAGTTTATAATTTCAAAGCGGAACAGTTGCGCTTTCTGTTCATGATGAAGTGGAAAGGGCAGTTTCTGTTGTCAATGTAATACATTTATTAAAATAATTGTTTTTCCCACTGGTTTTTTATTAATAAATATGGAATTTAATGTGTAAGCTCTTGGCCGTTTTTCTTATTCCAACTATACACGTAATGAAAAATAGAAGTAAAATATAAATTTATGTCTCCCCGTCTCTTCAATACAGCGAAATAAAGAGAAAAATCACATTTTATTGCTACCATTTGGCTTTGCGCCTCACCGCCAAAGGGTGAGTCCAGAGAAGTAAATCTTAAAACCTAGCATTAATTATGGTTCTACAATTATTGAAAATATCATTCAAACTGGTTCGGAATAATTGCATGGGTTATGTAATCTTTAAACCTTATGTCGGAGAAGAATATAATTTTATGAATTAATTTACCAAATTCGGCCTTCTGTGGTCAGCGTCATTGCCTCGCGACACAGAAGACTCGGTTTCGAATCCCGGCATGGCCATGGTTGTTTACCCATGGGTCACAAAAACTGGGGTTAAGACTCAGGGAGAATCGACACTATGAACAAGTGTCACTCCTAAATCCAGAATGTCCCTTGGCAGTTGTCCCGGGTGGCCAAGGCCCTTAATGAAAACACTCGTATGCAATCATAGTCATTGCGGGAGTCTAATGGGTTCACACACTTTTATTTACAATTTTTCCAACTGTATCCCGAGAGTAGTCTTCAATAGAAGGCGTACAGAATTCCCCAAATGGTGGCAGAGGCTCCAGAGATCGATCTAGCTTCCTTCACCAATGGTCAAACAAATATTCTCAATCGCATAGTCGGTTACAACTTTTTTCTACTGAGGCCAGCGCCCGATAACGAAGTGTGGTTTCTACCGTGGTCTGTCGTCGACCACCAAAATTTTCCTCCATAGAATTTGGCGGTCTGCGAAAAACCCAGACCTTTCTCACGGGTTCAACGACTTATGTTCGGGTTTTATCAGTTGTCGTCTGTCTGTTGCGACATCCCGTTGCCTCTGCACCACGGAAATTCTTCTCCAATTGAATATTTCACTTAACCCTCAATATACGTGATATTAGATAATCTGGTCATAAAAGTTTTAATTGATAAATTCTGCAAAAACTAATTATTTCCATCGGCACTTCTCATGTTTACCATTCTGAAACATGGAAACTTCTCTCTTCATTCACATTTTTGAGTATCTGTGTTACGCCCTTTATTCAGGAATTAAAACAAGAATGTAGTCAACCAATAACTATTCCCCATATACTCTTCTATTGCAGCAGATATAACGGCATCAGAAGACCTACAATTGCAAAACACAACATCTCAGACCTCTGTACTTCAACGTCAGCTGTCACGGACCTCATAAAATTTATCGAGGAAGCAAACCTAAGTCAACAAATATAGAAACCAAAACGAAAATAATGTTAAGAATATCGATGTATATAAATAGTAACACTATGTAATCTATTGTAATAACATACGGGTCGCCAATGACAACGATGCCGACGCAACCATTATAAACCTCAATAAATAAATAAACAAAACATGGAGCACGGTTCTGAACGATCAATGTGTTATATTGATACATTAGAGCTTAGGTATGCAGTTTTTCTTTAACGCGTTATTTACACTTGTATTGTTCCAGTAGCATATTATTTTGATTTAATACTTTTTAATAATTATTTTATTAGGTTATTGTACGATTACTTTCTCGTATACTATTCACAAAGATTGTTTTTACTTACAGTTTATGCTATTTAAAAAGAAAGGTATATGGGGCAGACTTAATATTAACTTTTCCAAATGCTGAATGCAATTTAAGATTCAAGTTTGACGCTTCAGAGGAAAAAATAGTTTAATTTAATGCAATTCAATCATTTATTCAATTGACTATGTAGGAATGTGTGATTTTATCTTCGATGGTCATGTACGGTATTTGTTAACAGTAAGTGCGAGTAAATATCTGAATGCGGCCTCAATGAAAGGAAGTGTGTTCTAAAACTAAAAACACAAATCGGTTGAGGAAAAAAAAAGCAAATAAGATTTCAGAAGATGGTATGTATAGCTATATCAAAAGCGAAGAGTTATAGGTGCTTGGCTTACAGTGTAGTTATAATTTAAAATTAGGTACACTTTAGCTGTTATGCTCCGTGAGGGGTTTGAATCCACCAACCTGATCTCTTTAAAGGAACGGCAGGACGAGCCGCATTGGCGAACAATCGTAGTGTGTTATACTGTTTTCAGCGAGTTGTATACGAGGTCTACTTAGGACTGTACGCGGCATCAGCGCCTTCTTCCTCGCAAGTACTATCTAATTTTAATTGCACTACAGTGTGCTTAATGTTTACAATCAACGACTGCTCAATTGTAGTGAAAAAATATTTATTCACTTGTTCAATTATGCATATTGACATAAAATGTGTAGTGTTTCTCTCACGTGAAGTTGAAAGTTGTCAGATTTTTTTTTGTATCGATGGTGATTTGTAACATTTGCTTTTGCAGCGACTTTTTTGCGCTTTATTTCTCGACCCGCAGGCAGTGACGTGTGACGCTACTACGAAACATTGCATGCGTTGGCTTCGACAAGATAATCGCTGTGTCTAAATATAACAAACTTGCTATTTAATGCCATGCTTGCTCTATCAATCCTATTAAAGATGATCGATGTAGTTGGAACTGTGATTGTTTTCCAAAGGCCGCTTCTCTGTCAGTCGTTCCTTTCAGTTGATGACGACGCAGGTTCAAACATCATCATTAAAGTAATGAGCCACTGTGTTCATCTTACGTTTGTGCAATAACACCTTGGCATCCCAGAAAATCTTGTCTGACCTACGGGAAATTGTATTGTAATAATAAATTGAGCTACGAAATAGTTTTTATACAATTAACTAACTAGTTATAAATTTATATGGTTTTTCGTACGTAGCACGCAATGACATGAAGTTATTGTTGCCAGATCAGCACAGCATTATTCGTTTTATATTTCTTCTGTCTATCATAGTACAATTATTTACTGTTATTTATTTATTCTTCTAGTCATATTGATATATTTTAGACAGTGTCGCCAGGTACAATTCCAGACTCATTTCAGAGATGCTTCACTTGAAATCCAACATCAAAGCTATTAATGTACAGACACTATGAAACTCAATAGTTGCTATGATCCCTTATTATTACTCTAAACCTGTTTTCCCATTGTCGTTGCTCCCTTATTGTTACGCCAACCCTTCGGCTCTCCAATTGTCGTTACGTTTACGTCGCATTTGAGTGTTGTCACTGACACCTGACGAAAGGATTGCTCTTTTTGGTCTGTATTAGCTATCTTTCTAATTCATTATTTTCAATCAGACGTAAATTTTTTTAGTCCCCAAGTTATAATGCAATGGCCTCATTTACGCCGTCGATAATGAAATAGTAAAATTTTATTTATTAAATAATTACATAATCGTAATTACCACAAAATATGTTTATATATTTACGTATAATATGACAACACAATTTATGAATAACCAGAATTAGATATTTATTATTTCCCTGAAATTTAAATATAAAACGTCTGTCTTAAAAGCATGATAATTAAATATTATGGCTTTTGAGTTCGTCACCTACTTTGTGCGATGTTTCGCTCCTACGGCTCTTGCGTTTATAGAATCACCTGACGAAAGCAACAAGTATTTCAAAAACTTTGTGTGGTACATACCTTTTTTACATAAATGAAAATTGCTGTAATATAATAGTGATAATCATTCACTATATCCAGAGAATTTTTTTCCCTCCGGGTTTCTTTGTCAATCGAAGCAAGGAAAACATTACCGTGAAAAGAATGAAAGAGTTGGTTGTGCGTTCAATGACGAACTGAACCTTTAGTATATTTGCACGCAAATAAGTTGAAGGAGTAAGAAATCAATCACGAACGACGATTGTTGTGAAGTCTGCTGCATTAATCAGTGTATTTGTTATAATGTTCGATCATGTAAATAGAAATGTTTAGTTACATCAATTGTAATATTTCCAGTATTACGATTATTTATGTCCCTTGAATAAAGGCCTGGAATTATTACTCTACAATATTCTAATGGCAGTTTAAACTCAATAGAAATATGGAATATTTTTTCCCCGTCTTTTAACTGAATCCTCACTATGGTTAGCAATTTCTCTTACGATTGAATTAATTCATTTTCGGATATTTTACGATGCTATATTATTTTGTTGGAGTGTCTCTCGAAGTCTTTGGGGGTCTTCGTGTACGTCACGTTTCTGGCTTAATCTGCTTTGCACATTTTGGCACGTGCGCGTAGCTTCGGATCTGTGGAAAGCGTTTGCAGCAGAATGACCTGACGCGAATTTACCTTCATCGCCCTAAGATAATCGCATTAACGGTCGGCCGGGGGTTTTACCGAAAGCCGAATATTTTACAATTGATTCGAACAATGCTTTTTGTGTGATGAGGCTGACACAATACAAACGTCAATGGCGACTTCTTGCAGGCGCAACCTCAATATCAAATTCCTATTCAATTTGATAAAGTGATTGTTTTACAAAGTAGCTTTGTCGCATATTCGTAACACAGTACATATTATACACAAGATAAATCACTGATACACGAAAATAATCCCTTTCAATAAACTTCCAGATTCCATGAAGTGTCAGGAACTGATAAACATGTAATGTAATCAATAGCTAACAAAATACTTGCTTAACTATATGGTAATTAAATTCATCATAAATAGTTTGAATATGCTGTACATTGTAATATATATTACATGCGACAGAACAGGTTGAAAACCATTAATTTTAATTAAACTGAGTTATTGTCCTAACTCTTTCCACATACTTTGAAACTTGGATTTTCTATGGGGTCTATGGAGTACGATTTTATAATTATAGGTGAGTGAGTCAACCCAGCTAATATACCAATCGTTCATCACATCTTACCACTCCCAAATTGTTGGCAACTCCTGTGACAATTTATCGTAGTTGAATGTAACTACTCCTTCGCACTTGAATTACTTCAGTATAAAACTTGTTAGTTAACAAAGCAACGTTGTATTGTTGCACATTAGGAACTTATTGTTCGTGAGAAGTAAATTTTGCAACGCGTTCCGTATTCAAGTAGTAGCGTTACAGGCTATTTGTCGCGATTTTTGTTGGTAGCGCATGATACGCCATTTCGACGGCTGGCTCGACCAGAGCGTGAGTCATCAGGCAATGACATTGCCAGATTCTGTTCCCGAGCCTGCTAGAGCCTCCGGAAATATTTGTAAATATCAACAACTTATGTACATCGATGTGTGCTGTGTTAGATATTAGGCAAATATAGACCACTATCTTCACTTTGTCAAACATGAATATTTTATAGTTCCTTGCAATTTCTGTAATTCAACTTGTTCATTATTAAAGATCTCTGATAACAAATCCTAACTTAAATACAATTATTTCAAGAAATTGTGCTAGATTCCTTATATTACATCACTTTACTACGTGGAACTCCGTACGGAATGTCTGCCATTACACTTATCGTTAAACCATTGAAGGCTATTTAAAAGAGTTTCAAAAAGTGGATTCCCTTATTTATACTTTAATCAATGCAAGTCTAATTCTTTCGTACTTTTTATTAACATTTAACTTTGTACATACACGCGCAATTTTAGAGCACGGTTTCTAATCTAAGCACGTCAGTACAAGGAGTACAAATTTAGCAATCACGTGTCTCGTATACTAGTACATCTGTACCTATATAACATGCGCTTTCGGACTATATTATTGGGATGTATGATCAGCATTCCTCACATTATCATTGGTGTACTGAATGATATTAAGTGCCGCGATCGCAGTGTCACAGCCCTTTCCAAATACAAACGTCATACGACAGGCTCGCGCAACATTCTGCTTGGTTTTGCAGGTATATTTGCTATGTCGTCTACACATGTTTCAAAAGCGTATGTATTGTATCAAGAAAATGCAATATATTCAGTGTAACGCTTAAAGACTCCCGTTCTCAGTTTTCGAGTTTCTTTTTATGTCAACTGAATAATATTCTACAGATTTTTTTAACACTTCTTTTAATTTCCGTTTGAGTGGTTCGAGGGTGATTTGAAATGCTTTTTTAAGTACTTTTTTGTTGGATGCTTATTTCAGCAGGTGAAATCGTATTATATTTTTGTTAATTAATCTGCCTCCCAGTTTTAACCACGTTTGTCACCGGATGTATATTATGGTCATAGTTAAGTTCGAATCGACTACATGTTTTCGAGTTTCTGTAATGTTTCAACATTTCGTTGACTTACGTTGTAAGAAAATTATGGTGGGTTTGTGGTTTTAATTTTATTATCGTTTAAGCTATCTGATCCTCTAAAATATCTCGTTAACGAAAGACTGATAATGTACTTTATAGAAATATAGCAAAAAACGGTTCCCGCTCGCGACATTTAATTTGCATTGAAAGTATGAAAAGTTTCCTTCCGAAAATTAAAAAATAAAAAATATTCAGTTGCCTGCGTGGAAGTTTAACAATAATAATATAATTTCAAATATTTCTAATATTATTACTAAAAACTTTTATATTCTTAGGGAAAGTGCCTAGTATGTTTTCAGACAGATCATTCCAAACCCTTATTAAACTTTTAACAATAGGATATTTCCCAACATGATCTTTTTGTGCACATGGTCATTAATTGACAAAAACGTTAGATTAATGAGTCAACCATGTCTGTCGAAGCCGCTTGGTCTGCATAAGCCTTTTAGTCAGGAAGGAAGTCGCCCAAATTTAGAGACTCTGTGGTAGGTTATTCCGCTCTTAACGATTCGAGTTTGCAACGCCATATTCTAACATAGGTCTAACTAGTCATAGATGTGCCTTGTACTTTTCTTCGGTATATAGCTCAACATTTAACCATATTTTTTGTATTTAGTGGGCTTTTATGTAATGAGGATCATTTCCGGTCGTATGAACCATATTTTGTGAAGTGGAACATTCGATCCCGGTTAACTTTTGCGGAAGACTCTTGTAAATAAATAACTTATTCTCTGTAGTACTTATCAAAGCTAGTACGTAAATATGTGACAAACATTATAGCTCGTTGTTTCAATTTTACTTGAACTCTTTTGTTTTATTTTCAGGTATGGGCGTATTCTGTCGTCTGTAAAGAGAAGCCGTTTGTTCCCTGCTCTCGTGAGTGTCCTCAACGTGATTAATTACAAGTAACAATAATTGCTTCTGCTGGAGAGCACATGTGCACATGACAGGTTAGTTCCCTCGAACAGGTGGTTTGCCCCTATTCGTATTAAGAAAAGTCGTTGGTGAATTTTTCTTCAGTGACCGCAAAATTACCGTGGCAAGCCGACTACAAGTCAGAAAATCCAGTGATGATAAAATGCCAGACGACATCCGAGAACCCAAATGGCAGTACATGTGAATACCACTAAAACTTGTTGCCTGTAATTGAATTGTATCGCTGAGCTTAAGACATTCATTTTGACGCTATTTCAAAATATTCCACGTTTGTACATAAACGGCCTTTTTTTTCTTTTTAACACTCTCTCATGATATTTTTCACCGTATCATTTCGTTTTTTATATAAAAATTGTTTATTTACTACTTCCAAATAATTATATATATGCTTACTATTTAAAGCAAATCTTATAAATAAAAATGAGTGTATGTATGTATGTATGTTTGTATGTATATATGTATGTTCGTTATACAAATCTACACCGCTGGAGCAAATTTCACCAAATTTCGTACACATGTTCTTTGCGACCAGAAAACCAACACTGTCGGGGTGAGACGCGTCTACCACCCCCAGAAGCGGGGGTGGAAATATTTAAACATGCTAAAACAGTCGATATTTCAGTCGGATAAATATTTTTAGGGGTCAAAGATATTTATAGTGTTTCCACTGATGATATCTGAATATAATTTTCAACCTCTACACCCTGGGGTAAGAGCACCCCTAGCGTTTGGGCTGGAGAATACAAATCTATTCCGGTGGATGAAATTTCATCAAATTTCGTACACGTGTTCTTTGCGACCAGTAAACAAACACTGTCGGGGTGAGACGCCTCTACGGGGGTGGAAATTTTTAAACATGTTAAAACAGTCGATATTTCGGTCGGATAAATATTTTTAGGGGTCAAAGATATTTATAGTGTTTATTTCAACCATTTTACGGCATGGGAAAGGTGAACTCTAGGGGTGGGGGTGGAGGAATATTACTAAAAATAACTCTAATACAAACGAGACTGGAGTCAAAAGCAAAGTTATGGATAACGCTGAGTTTAATTATGCTATAAACTAGCAATTAACCTCCCAGGGACGGGCCTGGTCGGGGGGTGGAAATTGTCAAACATGTTAATCAACTTTGCAACTAAATATTTTTCCGGATCAATGAGATTTCTCTACATTTTCACAGATTATAACTTCAGCCCCTTTCGGGCTTATCAGTAGAGCACTTTTAGGTTTTGGGTGGAGGAACGCTGCAATAAAATAACGCGAATACAACCGAGATTGGAGTCAAATCCAAGGTTATGCATGTCGCCCAGTTCAATTATAGCATCAAATTGGCCATTTAGCCCCAAGGGGCGGGAGTGGATGGGATAGAAATTTTCTAACATGTTAAATCATCGATATTAGGGTGGAATAAATAAATGCCGGGACCATTGACGTTGATAGTATTTCTACCTATGTTGTTTGTAGGCATGATAGGGGTGGGGGTGGAGGGGATTTCCTTGAAAATAACGGGAAAACAACCGAGATTCGAGTCAAATCGAAGGTAATGGATGTCGCTGAATTTATTTATGACAATCTGGACAACGCGCGGGTATCGGCTGGGTTGGGATGAGTTGACCGGCTGTTTTTTGCGTCGATTAAATATATTTCGGGATGAATTAGATTAATAAAATTTCGCTACATGTTCTCTGTGTATAATTTCAACCCCTTTCGGACTCGGAAGGGTGCACCCTTAAGGGTGGGCGTGAAGTAGCATTACATAAAAAGAAACCAGAAACTATCGGGATTGTCACTGAGTTTAATTATGACATTAAACTTGACCGTTTAAGTCCCCGAAGCGGGAGTGGTCGGGGGTGAAAATTTTCAAGCATGTTAAACGGTCGATATTTGCGATAATTATTTCCTGGGGTTAATTACTTTGATAGTATTTATACCGATGTTGTTTGTGTATAATTTAACCCCTGTGAGGGGAGCAAGCTTACGGGTGGGGTGGAGGTACGTTAAATAAAAACCCGCAAAAACAACCGAGATTCGAATCAATTCAGAGACTATGAATGTCGCTGAGTCTAATTGTGACAACCTGGGTAACGCGATGGGTTGGGGAGGTGGTGGGCGGGGAATAAATTTTCAGACAATGTAATCGGCCGATTTTTCGTGGAATGCATTCTTTTTCATTATCGCATATTTGTGGGGGTGGTCATCTTCTAACATGTAAAAACGGCCGATATATTTAGTCAATGACTTTATCCCCCCTCGGCATGGGAGGTGAGCACATTTAAGGATAGGGTTCGAGGAGCTTTACATAAAAATAGCGCAAAAGTAACCAAAATTGGAGTGTTATCGATGGTTATTCATAAATGACATCTCGGGCAACGCCGGGCACCCAGCTAGTTACAAATAAACAACAGTCATATGAAGTCAGAAATATATTGACTGACAATTACGTTTCGTCACTAATTTGAGATCTCTTCAGGTATGACTTTTACACTACAAAACCAAACAAATACAATAATTAAAAGAAATTTTTATGAAAGATTTGGCAGATAATAAATCTTATAAATTTTGGGGGAACTTACAAATGTTTTCTGACTTCAAATGTATTTATACTTCCAAATAACTTCAACATACACCAGTTGTATTATCTACACAGCTTCGCGTAGAATTCATGCATTCTTGTGAATGTAAAAAAAAACATAAATAATAAGAAATTCTAATCTAATACGATATACAGATACACGTTACGATACGCAAGAGAAAAGAGGCTTAATCTGATATATATACATATATATATATATATATATATATATATATAGTATTCTTTGAAGAATAAAGAATGCAGTCTTTCTCAGAGTAAATAATAAATAAAATATTCTCGCTCGTCTAACCGAGTGAAAATATGTATCCGCGTTTATCGACGTTTCGATGACGTTCACCGTCATTGTCTTCTAGAAAAGACGATGCCAGTGAACATCATATTTTATTCATACTTTGAAGAACTTTACTGGATCTGATACGCGAATGGATTCGGAACTAAATAACTTTTTCGTGTGTGTCACTGGTTTTTAAATTGGGATGACGGCTGATTGAAGGATTTACAGTTTAATGTTTTAAACTTCAAAGTCAAAACGTGGTGTTATATTCGTGCTTTCCAAGAAGTTTGCTATGGGATCTACTTTGTAGTGCTTGGCTTTAATCCTGAATGGCGTAGGCGTGCTGTCAGCATGCTTCCTGGCCTTTAATGTTCTTCCTGTCTGCTTCCTCTTTGTCTAATGCTTCGCAATTATAACGGTGCTCGCGAGAAAAAAATTCACATTTGCACCCAGCGGACACAGCGCTTAATGATGTACGCCTTACAAAGAGTACTTTGTACAACAAATAGCATACTGTCAAGTTGTCAACTTAGGAACTAAATTTTATGCAGGAGCAAAACGAGTGTGCGTAAACTAAAACAAACTAACAGCACCAGACTTGATGTAATTTAATTTAATGGATTACAATCCTCTATCTGGGACGAGTTATATCGATTGTGCCATACGCCAGAAACTATTGGATAAGCAATTTTTAAGTACTTTAAGAAATATCAACTACTGTACTAGTAATTTTCAATTTTTTTACACAACTAAGAGAAGCCATCAACTAGTGTTCTTATAATAACATTCATATTTCGTCATGTCTCCCTTTCCGTCCTTACGTTGCAACAATTCGAAACCAGATCGAATTGTATGTTCATCGAGCTTTAACTAAAAATTATAGGATTCTAGTGTCGATACTTTTAAATAGTTTTCCGATAAGTTCAGAAATTTAAAATACAACACAATAAAAGCCGCACGTAATAATCAATATCCTGTATTACATATTAAAAAACAATCTTTGAAATTTGTGTTCAGGGTGTCAACTCATTCAAATCCTCTAATATGCGTCTCTAGACCTAATGTCTAGTCATTATTTTACGCAATTGCATGGTTAATTCAATGGTGCAAGTGGTGTTCTGTTGTAGGCCTCGGCTCGTTCGTGGCTGATTCTCGTAAACTCTCCGTTTAACATTAATCTACCGGAATAAGTTGAAAGGGGTTATATTGTACAATCTGGGCGATCAGTTCCGTGAAAAAACGTTCTAGGAAACGTTTCTTGCAACAAGGCGAGAGCAGGCGTTCTGCGTGACGTGTGCACCGTCCTGTTTGAAGAAAACATTGTACGCGGCAGTATTTACAAATTGTGATCACATCCTGCACACATGAGAAGGCATAATCTCCTTTTTAAGTTTAAAGCCAGATTTGATTTGAATACTATCAAAATGCGCTCCTTCGAGCGTGGTTCTTCTATCGAACCGTTGTGTAGTTCTTTATTTAATTCAGCAACTGTCTAAACGCAAAACCCCTGGACCAGACCTGATAACCAACGAAATATTGAAAAATTATCAAAGAAAGCTGTAGCGTATTTAACCTCAATTTGTAATGGTTGTATAAGACTTAGATACTTTCCTCTGGCACGGAGAATAGCAAACGTCTTCCAATCTCCAAAGTGGAAAGAACAAACATGGCCCTGATTACTACAGACCCATAAGCCTACTGTCCAAGCTACTAGAGAAGGTGATCCTAACTATACTGCAAGAATACATACACGAACACGAAGTTATAGCATCTCATCAGTTTGGCCTCAGACAGTCACACTCGACTACTCACCGACTCAGACTGACAGAGACGATTTATAAATCGATTCTCCGACCCATTCTTACATACGACTGCCCAGCTTGGAGCAACGCACCTATAACTTCGCTCAAGAAACTTCAAACCATGCATAATAAAGTGATACGTATCGCAATTAACAGCCCGTGGTCGATACGAAACTGTCAAATACATCAAGAGTTAAAGGTTCCACTAATAACAGACTATATCCACAGAATAACCAGTAACTTCTTCAAAAATATACTGAAGTGTACAAGTCCAACGAAATTAAACCTAGGACAAAAAAACACTCATAAAACACTTAAACGCAAGCTACCACAAGACTTCCATAAATAATTGTCAACCTGAACCTAATGCCAGAGGTGTGAAATATTTTCAGATAACCCTCTCTCCAAATTGTTATACTCTTACCCATATGATTTCTTATTATAGCCTAGCCGTGAATTGCATATTACTTGCATACCCAGCTAAATAAAGTTAAAAAAATTCATGTGCTAATTTCTTCGATTTCCGAGAACCTACAGAAAACAACGTCATCCGCAAATCTGAAGTTGTGTTCTCCAATTTTTAATCCATGCAATTTTACCGGACAGCTGGTGTGCCGCCCTTAAAAGAGGTGTGAAAATTTAGCTATAGGCACAAGTAATGGGAAATTGAATGTACGAGAAGTCTTTATCGCAGTCTAAGAAGAGGAAGGGAAAAGACATTTCAGGCCTATAATGTAATGGAGTTCACAGTGGATGGAGGAAAAGGAATGGTACAACATACAACACTGCGATCACAGAACAAAAATTGGATCGTTAAGGATGTTGGCTTAGCAACTGCTCTGATGTGAAGAGTTTAGTTAACGAAAGATCAAGTTGCCGAAATTAGTGTATCTGATAACTGGTTCTAATATTCCTGTCAGGTTGGTTTTTTTCCTTGCACCTTAAGTTTTACAGTCTCTATAACCATTTGCTTCCTAGATATGAGTATACACAGATATATTACCTAAATGATCTATTTACTATACGTTTTTTTATATAATAACGAAACACAGATAATCTTATTTTTGTGAACTGCGGTAAATTAAGTTTATATATTATTATAAAACGAGTTTTGTTGTTGTTGTGTGTGTGTCTGAAATGTCAATTCGAACTGACGCTTTATCAATGTGTAATCGAGGATGTTACATGGCAATAGAACGAGACCAATGTTATGAGAGTAGAATGTTTGCGATGTATTGATTTTTGAATGGAGGACAGGAAGCCGCAGTGGACATTATTGCGGCGAGTGTAACTGTTTGGGCCATCAGCCGACGTGATCAGCTTGGACAAAGAGGGCGTTGCTTTACTACTCTAATCTACGTGCTTCCCTAATACACTTCATATTATTTTTAATATATATTATTCGCACACAATTTTGGTTCTATAAGTGTACTAACTTACTTTTCATTTCCTATGTCTTTTCTCAATGAATGTATAAAGAGATTAGCAGATTCGGGTGTGGTGAATGTACCCTTGGACACGTATCGCATCAGTGATTCAGAATTTTGTATTCGACAGGAAATTTGGTGTTCTTTTATTTTTCTACTTACAAAAGGAACTTTAATAGATATTTTCTGCTTTATACTTGTGACCACAAATTTTCTATATTATCCTGACCATGTGAGAAGGAATAATTTCCTTTTTTTAAGTTTGAGTCTCAACATCAAACAAATAAATTTACTTTTAAAGTAAATTTATTTGTTTGATGTTGAGACCCAAAGTTGGTCGTTTTTAAACTTAATTTCTTATCCTATTAGTTGTACTAGGTACATATACCTTTTTTTAGGGTAACGGGCTACATGAGGGTAATCCACATAGTGGCAACTCCCTTTAAATAGTATAGGAAAGGATTTGAAAGGGGGGACGCGGAAGCGTAGAGGAAGGTAGCCAAGGGTTAACTAGGGGATCCTACCCGGCATTCGCCTAAAAGTAATGCAGGGAAAACCCTAGAAACACCTGCATCAGGTAGGTCGGGCATTTTGGTAGTTGTCCCACGCCCTTCCGATAGCGGGAGAAGAGTTTGCTGTGGGGACGCAGCATTCTCATCGAATTTCTCATTGCTAAAAGTAACTGCAAGAATTTAATATTGTTCTGGGTTTATATACATTTAAAAAAACATTACTACAACAAAAGTTTTACTGTGTCGAATTATTTTTGGAAATAGTCTTCTCAGTTTTAGTATTGCCTGATATAGTTCTGAATGAATTTTATCTACTAATATATCCAAAGAGAAAAATATGTTTTTACTAATAGAGATATTAACTTAATGCATTCCATCAGAAAGTCTCAATTCTTCAGGAATGATGAAAATTCTAAGAAAAGTAACGCACATTACAATTGACTATGTTCAAAACGAATATTAAATTAAATCGTGATATTTGTGTATTTACACTTCTATTTTAAATACCACTTGGCCACAGACATTTCGAATGTAAATAAATGTTGCCTACAATTTGCCACGTCTTCTTTTTTTTCCTGGTTAAGGATAAAATAGCCATTAATATGCCTCAGTTCATTTCCAAGTTTGCACGTATGGGTCATGACGAATTTCCTGCTAAAAGTTGTCTTTACCTTCTGTAGAAGGCTGAGCGCAAGGTTGGTTTTTTTTTATCTTACGGAGGAGACGCGTCAGAACGTGTGGGTTTGAAAGGAACAGATCTTATCCGATGAAATATTTCGAGATGTATTCCGTGTCGCTTGTTTAATGTATTCTTCTCCCCCTGCTCCATATTAATATGTGCTCAAGGCAGCACATTTGAAGGCTTCTGACGCATAAACTGTGCGAATAATGTCGCTTGTCATTTATGTATTCGCTTTTGTGTATTTAAGGAGAAAAGGCAGAGGTTTTCGACCGGATGTAGTAAACAGCACGAGTCATTGGACTTCTGCAATGACAGTCCTCTATTCAGTAATATGCTCCTGATACTCCACATACGCAATAAGTAAAGAGAGTTCGATAAATTCTCCATAGCGTTTTACTGGATTAGAGCAATTCATGTTGAATCATTATCAATTTATTTTTAGTAACTGACAATCACATTTGTTTTCCTTTTTCTTAAATGCGAAAATTACATTGATATTACATTGGGTTGTGGAATAAAGATATATAACCTAAAAAAATTGCAATAACTTAAATCCAGTTTTGTTATTTTTGCGAATGTTTTATTTTCAACCAAGTGACGCAATTTTGTGACTGCGTTAGACGTACAAATTCCAGTTAACAATATCGGGAGAAACTATCATTCTCATTGATCTCAAAAAATATTTATTTCACGCAAATATCGGCATTTTTGCATCTTTTAAAATTTCCACCCCTGTCCCTAGATATTGTAATAATGTCTTACCACCATAGTGTGTTTGATTGTGGAGAAGAAAATATTGATTCTATGAAAGGCAGTTAATTTTCTTATTTTTAGTCGCATTAACAGCTATGGTCATTAGCGCCTTTATACAAGTTTTTCATTGTACTAGTCGCGGAACTAATTTTTGTGGGGTTTCTCGGTATTCGAACTCGTACACACACACACGCATACACACACACTCAACATCCATGACCGCGCCGGGATGTGAACCGGGGACCTTGTAATGCGAAACAGTGACACTGACCACTACACCACAGGAGGTAAGTACAAGTTAATTTTGTAGGAAATCCCTACAGTGGATTTCAATTCGATATGTTCGTTGTTAAATAAATTAAATACTTATCGGATTAAACAAATATCATTAAATTTTATTGTATTTTGGTTCTCTGTGGATTTCAGTCTTTTTAATTAAGTGTTAAGGGCAAAAATAGCTTTTAATAATATCGTGAAATATATATATATGAATTATGAAAACAATTCGAACAACTTATCAATTTAGAAATTGTACTATCTCAAACTTACAATTTGTGTGGTTTAACAACTAGCGTTGCCAAATTGACTGAAAATATACAGCTTTTTATAACGTAAATGCAACTAAAACTTTATGTAACTTGACTTCCATGGAACAAATTCTAAAGTTCATCTGTTATTTTAATAATTATGTACGTATTATATAGAAAGACTAAGTATTTTTCTGCTGAATTTAATTTATAATCCGGCAAAGTAGCCTCCTTATTGCTATTGTGAGAGAATACAAAAACAAATAAAGCTTAATTCTTCAGTTGGAACAGACTTATCTGGGAAAATATACCAGAAATCTTTTAAGGAATAGTTTTATAATGATATAAAGTAAAATACTTAAATTTGACGTTTAATGCACATGGAGCACACATTTTATTTAAAAAATACTGCACTAGTTTTCATTGTTTGACTCGTAGAATGCATAAACGGAAAGAGCAGAGATTGGTAAAGGAATGTTGAATATTTTAGACGATTATATTAAGCCGTTGGAGAATAAAACCAAGAAAATAATAGAACGGGAAAATGCTGTTTAACAGTAAAACGATTTTTTTTATTCCTTGGTGATTTATTCCGAGAATCTGCCATGTGACGCAATAGCCGCAAGTAGAAGCTCGCCATTTAGGTTCTCCAGATTTTCTTATACAAATCATACATGAAGGTAGAGTTTCCTTTCACAGATCTAAATGTAGATTTGAATCTATTTCAATTACTGTCATGAGTTCTCCAGCTGTCTTTCTTCTGTTTGACTATTCGTGTTCGCAGTTTGTATTTCATTTGCTTACCTTACTTCTCTCCTTCATACCACTGATAATGGAAAGCCCCGAAAACGTCTCTAGAAATGTCACAATACCATTATCAATTTATTATCCAGCCCGTAACAGTGTGCACCTGCTTCAGAAATTGGATATAACTCAGACAATGCAAGGTTGAGTCGATCTTACATTTCATTACATTTAATGCAAACGAAAAATAGTAAAACGATTTGTTTTGTTTCCCTGGCGACTTCTTAGACTATCTGTAGTGTTATGCAATAGGGTGTAAACACTTAACAGAACTGAATGTAGTTGAAAGGGTATTCAACATATCGAATTGTTGTTCAATTATTCATAAATTTGCATTTTGTTTAATTTAAAACCCATACGTTATTTTTAGTTGTTTTTTAAAAATGTTAAGGATTGTGGAAATGAGAAGGCATGGTTTCAAATTATTTGCACTGCGTTATGAATTTAATTTTGCAATTTGTTATAAATTATAATAGAATCGATATTAATTACTTCTGACGTGTTGTCAATTCAATTGTTTTTAGATGCCTGCCCCCCTCTCCCGCAAAAAAAAAGATTCGAGAAAAATGAGCTCAAAACGTGTTACATATTATATTAAGACCGAGGCTGATGAGTTTCCCCACATACTCATCATGGAACGATATAAACAGTCCATCAGCAAGTATAAAATAGGATTACACGCTTTCCGGTTGCTTTAAAACCGCAAACACAGTAATTGCATACTTAAAATTTGATTAGCGTATTTTCATTGTACAGAAACAATGGTACTGTTTTTAATTAACTAATCATAACCACACTGAATTCAAAGTAACATGAAAGCAGTAACGCACTTCGTGTATTTTAGAGATAGGTTGGCGTGAGCATATCAACTTAATTGTGGAAATAGAAGCCAACAGGTACAAGCGGTACACAACGTTTTGTGCTGTTCTTCTAGTTTATTACTTGTCATTATCTGAGCAATAATATTTAACAAAATTTTAATAATATCTGTGATAAATACCATATTGATTAAATAATTTATGAAATTAGAAGGGGCATCAATTTGTATTCATGAAATAAAGTATCATTTTCAAGTGTTACCCGAATTCTTACTAAATTCCTTTGATATTAGTCTTTTTTTTTGTCGTAAGATTTTCTTGTAGTTTCTTTTTGTACTTTGAGATCGTAATCTCAATTTATCTCTTAATGTATTGACCACGCACTCGTAATAGATTCAATTCCTTCTGATTTTTAAAATTCATGTTATTTCGTTCCTCATATCATTTTATTAATTAGTTTGTTATTTACAAATACAACTAAACATACTGTCAAATATGAATTTAATTCATGTAGCAAACAATATCAGTCTTTCCAAAAGTATAGGTCGTTTTTGGAAGTCGTTTGGGTGACGAGTTATTTAAAATGCTCTCCCATTCTTCTGTAACTAATTTTCATTTTTTAAACCGTACATCCGTTTACCATACAAGTACTTCAACCTCTGAACAGACGCCGGATTTTTTTCTTTGCTTTACAACTGAGTCGCGTTGATTAAACACGATGTTACTTCGCCTCGTACCATCTGCATCTGTTTGGTGTTTAATCAACGCCACCCGGTTGGAAGCCGAAGAACATCCCATAATGTTTTTATTTTGAAAAATTTCGTGATCAAAGAACTAACTTTAGTTTTGTTAATGAACAGTCACATAAATATGCGCGCTATTCGCAGCAGACAATTTTTATTTTAGAAATATTGTTTGATTTTTGTGAGACCCGACAGTTAAGATTCTTGATAATTATGAGTTTATTTCAGAATGTATTTAATGAATATTAAATTCGTTTTTTTGAAAATAATATTTAAGAGTGATATTCTACATTATGGCCATGATTACACGTGGTAGCAATAGCAGGGTGAACATAAAAGAGGATTCGAATGGAAGAGCAAAGTAGCCTGGACTATAGTTTATGATCTTACCCGGCATCCGCATAAAGTGATGCAGGACAAACCCTAGAAAACCTGCATCAGATAGGTCGGACTTTTCGTACATGTCCCACTCTCTTCCGAAGACTGGATTGGGGTTTTCTGCGGTAACGTAGTATTCCCTTCTCCGTGCCTCGACCAGGTTAGGAGGCAGCTGGTCGAGTGTTCCAATAGGAACAGAGGACAACTTTTAACGTAAGCCCATGTACTGTGACCCTGCCTGAGGAGCCTCGGCTAGTGGCATCGCTTAGTTCAAAATTAGAGGGACATAGGTCTTTAGACTTGTACATTTGCGCTGAATGAAATGCACTCGTCTTCAGACGAGGAAATTTTTGGTAATTTTTTTTCCTATTTCCATCATATCTTCAGAACTTCAACTTCATTTTCTTTAGACTCCCACCTAGCCAATTTTTTCTGTTTCGCGTTTCAGGCCCTTTCCAACTTCTCCCTCCAACACAGACTATAAAAATCCTAAAAAAAACTATTATGCTTGAAAACAAATATTTATTTGACGTTAATTGCATATAATTTGAAAAATATAGAAGACGAAAAAAATTTTCATTTTAATGACAAAATTGCGGAATATTATTGTTTCTACACAGTCTTCGTAATTGAGTGATATAAACAACAATTTACTCGGAGAGTATTGTTTACTATGCCTAGTGAAGGAATAGTACGTACGGTATTTAACGATGGCATGCGCTAAGTGGTTGTCTTTCCGTGTATTATTAAACCTAATTTAACATAAAAAATTCGCGTCTGTTATGAAAGTTAATATTAAGAAAGATAGCCAAAAATTTCATACAAAAGCTCGAATGGGCGTCGTGACTACGTTTGGATAGGCTTATCTATCTGAGTTTAAAATAGAAAAATACCTTGTTTATGCACAGAATTATTATTTTTGAAGAACCGTAATACACAATGGTACTAATGTTTTTGTTGTATATGTTTAGTTCTGTTGTCAAAGTAAATAAGAAAATTATTTTGAAAACTCGAATTTGTAGGATTGCAGAACTAAACTTCACGTTCTCATATAAATATGCAGGTATTCGATTACACAAATATTTGTTACTCACGCTAAAACTAAATTTGTAACAAAATTTGCAACAAAAATTATCAATAGGCTGAAAAAATGTTATTATTGTCGATCATCTGTAAATTCTGGTCGCTGATTTAAAATAAAGCTTTTCTGATTTAAAACAAACAGATTTTCCAACCTGGATGATGCAGCCAATGTTAGTGTCTGATGTTTCTGTTCAGTACCTAGAACTCTCAGTAATGCAAAATCATGAGTCAGCTGAAAGGAGTGTCCGCATGGCTTTCTGATGAGACAGAAATTTAATACCCAAAGTCAACCAAATTTGCAAGAGAGCTATTATTACCGTCTTCATCTTCTTATTTAGCTGAGCTGAATGTGGATTTAGTGTCGTAACGGGGAGACGAGAGACTGATGCTGACTAAATTTGAGCCCAATATAAAATCTTTCTTCAGCAAGCATCCAGCGCAAGGGTCTCGCTGATCCAGTAGTGACCTTACATTGAATGTTGCAGTTATTGAAAATTTAAATAACGATTACTAAAATCTTATAGAAAAATCTTTCATATCTGTTATTTTGTACTAGATTTTCGTTAACGGTTATAAGCTGTGCCAATAACAGTCAATTCGGGCGCAACGTGTGGGCAATCCGCACGTTAATAATTTTTGTCAAATTAAAAGTTTTGGTAAACGTAACATACATACACCTGAAGGGGTCCCAATTAGGGTGTTGAGTATTAAAAGTTTTTCTGACTAAAAGGCTGTTATTTATATTAAATTTTAGTTGTCTATTACATGTTTTGAAAATTATTTATCGTTTTATTCTTAATAATCTGCTAGTAATTTCTTTCTAAAACCTGTCATTTTTGTCCTGAAACAGGTTTTAATTAGGCTTCTTTAAGGAAGAATTCAATTTTTGAATATAAAAAAATATGCATTTTACATAGGGGTGCATTAGAAAGACTTTTGTGGGGGGGAGGCATAGTAAAAATAACACTGCTCTATAGATTAGAAGTTTAGACGATTGGGCGATGCAGATATTTCTAAAAATGAATTTTTGAATCATATTTTGTGAAAGACACTATTATCTGCTAATTTCAGGTAGAAAAGAAACTAGGAAAGCAAATGTTTCTGTAAAGTATTCTCTCAATATCAAAACGGGCATTGACGTGTTAGGTAATATTTTAATCCATGACATGTAATCTTCCATCTCTTTTGCACTATTTATCTTCGTTGTTTAATCTGTTTTTATAATCTTTGACTCAGCTATCATATTTGTACATTTATATTTACAATTTTATAATTTGAAGGTCCACATTAAGACTTAAACAAGTTAACTTAATGAAATTGTAATTATTAATTGTCTGTTCGTGCTACATTACTAATTGAAACTATATCATTCTTGTATAACTATTGTTCACATCGTCGGACCGTGGCCACCAAGTTGATACGAACAGCTTTAATAGATTGCGATGTTCAAAAGCAAGGTGTGCTGTATGAAAAGAGGATGCCGATTTGAATGTGAGATTACTACGGGGCAAAGAATTCATTAAAGTTGATCATTTTTCCATGTGGTGTGACACATTTTTGAGTTACGTATGTGCGTCAATAATTGGAAACGTCTGTTAAGCCAAAATCGACATGAATTCCTCTAGTTTCTTAATCATGTTAAGGAATACTCTGTTGCGTCGTTGTTTTGCAGATGTCACTTAATATTTGCACTCTAACTAAAAATACTATTATAATAGTGTAGAATTCCGCAGTCCACAGTAAAATTCGCTCTTGGCAACGAGTGAGAAGGCTCTGAGACTATTACTACTTATCTGGTATGCAATTTAATTATTTCTAAGCCAATAAGTGTTACATTGTTCGTCTGGTTGGAAATGGGTATTTATCAATATATATTCTATGCTACCACTACTAAATACGCTTACAATTATGCCGAATTACTTACGTAACCTTTGTGTAACCCATAGTGTCCGCAACTTTCGGAGAATGCTTCAAGTCTGCACTTCATGTGTTTCTAACTAACCTCAAATCAGAAACAATTTAGAGAATGTTTCTTTCTATTATTATCAATTTATCAAGGAAAAGGGTTTTAATCCGTTTTGCAGGTTATTCCTCTGTATCAAAACAGATCTTCCAATTTTTTTTACATTGGGTGAACTATTTTTTTGTCCACCACTAATCTGTCCATCGTGCCAAAGTGAAGTATAAAAACATAAAAAAATGAATTAACTTTTCCGTTTTAATTTCCTAGGGCTCTGCGAATGACATCAAGTGTTCGAAGTAACTGTTTGGGTTGTAGAAACAACCTACACGCCGTTGGACGTAACTCGCGCGCTACACCAAAACGATCGCTGACCTCTCTCCTAATGCATGTACTATCGAACAATATTTTAACACAGTAGTACTTGGAATATAAAACCTGTATTGAGTGTCCATATAATTAATAACAGCGTAAATAGCGGCAGCAATTTAACTAGCTGTTAACCAACCATCCATAGAATCTACACAAAGACCGATTGGATCCAGTTGACTGGAGAGTTGGCAGGATATTATATTTGTGCTTGGCGTGTGGTAATGTGCCCACGGCGTGGTGACCTGACGTAAGCCGAGGCTCGTAGTCGCCTCTCTGGGGTACTGACGCTGCCGCGTCGTCGCTCCTTTGGAGTTATGTGATGGCTACAGTCACAAGCGTAACCCATGAAAGATTTATGCAAGAACCAGAGAATGTCTTCGTAATAGCCACTAAACTATGGAGCAGCTATAGAAGCAATTATAGCTATAACAATTACAATAATAATGATGATTGCTAAACCATGTTTCTTAAACATGTGAGTCTTTCTCTCATGGTATT
Organism: Zhengitettix transpicula; assembly: GCA_037074705.1. NCBI lineage: Eukaryota > Metazoa > Arthropoda > Insecta > Orthoptera > Tetrigidae > Zhengitettix > Zhengitettix transpicula. Next base: position 41,916,294 of record CM073590.1, read on the forward strand.
GTGGGAGTATCAAAATGCTTAGAATAGCCAATGAATTTTTTTAAAAAAGTAATAATCAATTTGTGGTTTCCCTGAATTAATGGTGTTTGTTTAAATAACATCTGGCGATCCGCTCTGTCGTCCTGTGATCGCCTCTGTTCTCCAAGCCCTCTGTTGTACAAAAACATCGGAAAATCAAATTTTATAATTTAATTTATTTTTGTCATATATCCAAATTCAAAAAGAAAACTATTCCACAAATACAATCGTTCTCCAACAATCAGGCGAAGAAGACTCCTTTAACAACAATCTCTTCTCCCCAAGGGATAACCTTTTCGCCAGTGATAATTATTAAGTCTCTCAAAGAAATATACTATTTCAAAGAGTATTCATTAAATATATATATATATATATATAGTGGTAATTAAAAGGAAATTAATTAAACAAAAATTTGGCCTCTCATTGTTAGCGGCATAAAACACACAAGTCGTACACAATAATGTGGCAAGAATGCAATGTTTGTGGGTATTGTAGAGGGTGGTTCGCTAGACGCGCAGAGAGCAGAGTCTGTGGGGAGGCGAGCTCCAGTAAAGTTTTCGTGGAAATTAGCAGTGGACAGGCGAAAAGTATAACATCCAGAAAGTGTCTGGATAAAACAGTTAGAACATTTTTACAAGTTGCAGTCTGTGAGATAACTACGTAAAATTCAACGCTAAATATTTATATTGTTGAGTCTAAATTATAATATTCTCGATGCAGACCATTTCTTCAAATTTGGAAGCCCAGGTAACTGCATTCAGCAGTTAATCTTCCGAACGAGCTAATAGGATTTCTTAAACGAATAGTGAACTAACTATTTGCAAAACTAAAAGTATTGATTAGAGTCGGTGTAAAAAATGGCCTTTTTATAAAGTGTAATAAGTGTGTGTGTGCGCGAACAAGACAATTTCCTTGTTTACCAGAGACAGTAAGGTAAAATTCCACAGAATTACTATCTGTAAACTCATAAGTAAAGATATTATTGTCAGATTTCGGATTTCGTTCAGAATGTAAAGTTCATATTTTATGTTTTTGCATTGTAATAATCTATTGATGAATTGAGTCCATGATAGCTTGATAAAATTTAATTTTTAACAAGTATTTCTTTATTAAAGGCCCAGTAAACGACCCTGAGAAAAAGTCATTTTATTGTAAAAGATTAATTGATAATGTAAATTGAAATTTATTTGCATTAATAACTTTTGTAAATTATAATTGTTTGCAATTAATAAATGTTAATTGTTTGTTTAAATTGATTTTTCATTCTTTATTGGACGTAAAATTCTACAAATAGACGCTTAACGTGAGGCATTGTTTTTAACTTAATTGCCTTTCATTTGTGATTACTACAAATTGGTCTTCAACGTGTGGTTTTCTTTGTCAAGTAAGTTGAATAATTGTAGTGTAAAATGCAAATTATTACAATATATATATATATATATATATATATATATATATTGTGTCAGAACAGTCTAGTCAGTCACTATTGCGCTGCGCAAATTAAATCTGTTTTAATTTTTTTTTCGTGCGTTCTACTATTTCTCAGGTATTTTATTTGTTTACTGTTGACTGGTGTGCGTGGTGCGGTGCGCCACTGCGTGTATTATGATACTGGGGCAATAGGACCTGTAGGTTGTGCCCGATTCGGACCCACGTGGCCGAATCACCCGATTCGGCGACCAATGAACGGGGCCCCAAGGCGAGCTGGCAAGTGACCCCAAGAAGTAAAGGAGAATATAGCGAGAGACCTTGGAGTGAACGTTGGTGTTTGGATTGCTGTTAGAGAAACCGCCACTGTACCTCGCCGCTGCCGACCTGATCCCGGCTCTGTCGGACAACCCAAGGAGAAGCTGCCAGGACCCTACAGCCCGCCTACGATCATCCCCGGTCGTACGAGCTACAGCCAGGGAGGCCGGAAGACGTCGCTGCGCCGGGTCATCCCGGACGCCTGCTGTCAGCGTGTTGGCGACCCTCGCCAGTTAGCAACGCGTTATCCCACCATGAGCCAGTGAATGCAGAGAGACAGACGTAACGTAGTAATTTAACGACTTGTTTTGTACTAGTGCTGAAACTAGCCGTTCCTTGATTTCATTTTTGTAACATAATTGCCTTTGGCAAAGTTAAATTGTACTCTGCTGGTTGATGAAAATTATAAATTGTAAAGTATCCAGTGTCCCGAATTTTATTTACCGCACAGTCGAATCTGGTCACGTTCCTCAACGGTTTTCCTCAGTGATCCCCAACCACATCACTTATAAATTTTGCTTTGCCCTCTGTTTTGGTCGAGGCATTGCGTATTCGATTCCACGTTACAATATATATATATATATATATATATATATATATATATATATATTTCTTGTGGCGGCCATGTTACAGTAATATGCGTAATACGGCCACCATGTATCGTGGAAAATATACACTTCAATTGTGAATTCAATGAAACTAGCAAAAGCAGTCAAAGAACATAAGAGACTATGAGAGCAGTAGTGGATTAACCAACATTGTTATATTGTCGACATTCTATTGTCGACACGAAAGGAGAAACTTTTATCGATGCAGTGCTATATCAACATAAGTGTCGAGTGTCTCTTCTAACTGAGGCTACAGTTTTTTTTCCCCGGGAGTTATATAAGTTCTTTTATTTGTCTTGAAGGAAGGTTGGCAGACTCCGCGCATTGCTATCTCAGTTACAAAATAATTTGTCTGTGTCATTTGTAATTCAGGATTTTCATATTTCTGCTCTACTGACACAATATAACCTTGTATTTCACATGTACATGAGACTAAAAGAGAAACAGAGACCTAACCCACTAGCATACATAATTGACAAATAAACTTTCTGGGCAACATTTTTTTATATTTTTGGTTTTGACGGCATTGTTTTGTTTTTTGCAAATTTGATTTTCAGTGATTTATTCAAGTTTGTCTTGTAAATCTTAAATCTGAAAATTTCAAATTAACGGAACCAATGTTGATTAGTGCACTACTTCTCTCACAGCACATCATGTTCTCTGACTGCTAGTTCCATTGAATTCATAATTGAAGTGTATTTTTTCCAAGACATCGATGAAATTTTAAGGAAATATGAGGTCTCGCCGAATTTCCAAATTTTGTTTCTAATTCTTGACATGCTTTCAAAGCTGACTCTTCTAAGCCCAATGTGATGTTGTTAATTTATCATTCAAATTAGCAACTGCCTGTTTTATATGGATTAACGTGCTACAATTAGTTAAAATATAAAATAAAAGTTGATATTCATATTAGTTACGTAAAGAAAACTTAATTTAAAGTCGTTTAAATCATAAGCTGTAAGCACCATTCCAAGTGTATTTTGAAATCGGGAGTCACTCTGCTCAGAAATGAACAAGTTATGGGTTAAAAGGTCTAATAATAATATTCAAAAGCCACATTTTGATAAATACAGTAAATCACATTAATATTTTCAGTGTTTCTTGTTCGTATTCAGGACGATTGATTTTCCAAATTGCGTTGTTCGGCCAGTGCCAATCCCCTTGCAATGCTCAGCCATTTCAGGTAGGGTTTGCATGGGTTCCCGCTTCCTTTTACGGTTTGGACTGTCAACAAATCTTTTATCCTGTCTTTGGCTAAGACCTTCAAAGGTCGCCCGTTACAGATGAACTTTTAGTTTTTTTTAGAGTAAACAGAAAACATTTGGAATGTTCAGAGTGTAATTCTTTTTTTTTATTATTTATTAGACAAAACTTTAATCTTACGATTATTTGTTGTTACATAAAGTATTAGAGTATATACAATTAAAATCCTGTACATAATTAACCTGGGAACGTGGCACTTAAGTTAATCCAGCAATTAACATAATTTTGCAATTTTTTTTTCATGTATTTTAATTTGGGTGTCTGAGGGACATACATTGTTGAGTTATGAGGGATCGCTGGTGAATTTCATGGGATGGGTGGAATGGGTTGGTGGGGTCTGCGGGTATGAGGATGGGGTGGGTTAGGAGGTGCCAGAGTGTTCTGGGGGAAGGATGAGGTCAATAGGGCGTTTTCTCTCAGGCAACGTGCGTGAATGGAATTGCTGAATCGTGGTGTTAGGATTAATGAGGTTACGGATTTGGAGATTATTGAGTTGACTTGGGGAGGTTTAATGTTGTGGTGGATGATGGAATTTCTGAGGTACCAGGGAGAGATAGTGATGGTGCGAAGGATTATGTTTTGTTTAGTTTGAATTTTGGCTGAATGGGTTTTGGCTGTTGCTCCCCATATGGATGAGGCGTAGGACCAGGTGGGTTGAATTATGGAGAGATATAATAGGCGTTTTGTGCTGAGGGCGAGTGGGGATTTTCTGTTTAGGAGAGGATATAAAGTTCTGAATTTAAGGTTAATTGTAGAGAGCAGGTGTTTAATGTGGGGTTTCCAAGAGAGTTTTGAATCGAAGGTAAGTCCTAGATAGGTGGTTTCTGTTTTTGTGGGTATTTCGGCGTTGTTTAGATATAGGGGGATGAGGGGAGGAGGATTTTTGGATAGTGTGACTGGGACGGTTATTGATTTTGTGGGATTTATGCTGATTCGCCATTGTTTGGACCAATGTTCTAGGTGGCTGAGCGCTGACCGAAGAGGTTGGATATTGGAGGTGAGTGAGGAGGTTTGGTAGGAGATGGCGATGTCGTCTGTGAAAATGATTGTGCTTGTGTTGTGGAATATCGTGGGAGAAGATGTTGTATAGGTAGGGGACAATGACGCTTCCTTGGGGGACTCCTGCAGCGATGGGGTGGGGTATTTATTTATTTTGATGGAGAAGGTTCTGTTGGAGAGGTAGTTGAGGAGTATTCTATAATGGGTGTCATTTAAATAATCTTTTAATTTTTGAGAGAAGGGAAGGGTGATGAATTTTGTCGAACTATTTTTCTATGTCAGGATTTACGCTGTTCGAAGGAGTTGTTTATGAGGTTGGAGAGGGAGTATAATTGATGGCAGCAGGAATGTTTTGGGCGAAAACCGTATTGTGTGTCAGGAACTAGGAAGGAGAGTTGTTTGATTAAATGAGGGAGAAGTAATTTTTCAAATAGTTTGGAGATTGTAGGAAGGGTGGGATTTTGGTTTGTTGGGTTTCGGTAACATGATTATGGTAGCATGTTTCCATTTGGTTGGGTAGTAGGTGGTTCTGAGGATGGCGTTGAAGATAAAGGTGATTAGGATTATTGTTTTTTTGGGGAGTTGTTTTAGATGGCAGTTGGTCATGTCCTGGGGAGGCTTTGTTTTTTAGTTTTTTATTGCGGCTTTGATTTGGGAAGGGGTGAAAAGTTTAGGGAGGGGGGATAGTTGTAGCGGCTGATGGAGTTTTGTTGCTATGGTGTGATTGTGATTTGTGTAAAAGGAGTAGTTAGGGGAAAATTGGTTAGTCAATATTTGGGCGAAAATATTCGCTTTTTGTGAGGGGGTGGTGTGCCATTGGTTGTCTTTTTTAAGTGGGGGAATGTTAGTTTTCTTTTTGGTCAGATATTTAGTTTTTTGCCATAGTGATTTGTCAGCTGCGTTGAGTTGTTGAAGGTAGTTATAGTGTTTTGAGTCGCTGGTGTCTTTTAGTAGTTTTTGTAGTTGTCTGGTGGCGTCATTGTATTGGCGTTTGACTATGGGGTTTTTGGTATTGCACCATTGTTTTCGCAGATCTTTTTTCTCTTGGAAATTTGGTTTTGATGTGGGTTTTTTGGGTGAAGTTTTGGTGCTTTTTGGTGGGAGGCTATAGCGGCAGAGGTGAGGATGATAGATTGTAAATGATTTAGGGCTAGGTCTATGTCTGAGGGCGTCTTCAGTGGGATATTGAGGATTTTTAGTTTTTCTATTATTTGAGAGAAGTGGATCCAGTTAGTGAATGTGTTATTGGGTCTGTGATTGGTGGTATTGGGAGGAAGGGATAGATTTAGCTGTGCTATGACTGGTAGGTGATCGGAACTAAGTTCGTGGAGTATTTGTGGGTTGGAAAGGTATTCAGTGGTTTTGTGGCAGATGAAGAAGTCTAGTATGTCTGGTGATTTGAGGCTGTCTGGGTAGTAAGTGGGTCCGGTAGGATGTATTATTTGGATATGGAGTTTGGAGAGGATGCAGTTGTCTTTACCTCTGGTATTGGAAGTTCTGGATCCGAAGTTCGGGTGTTTAGCGTTGTAATCTCCTATTATGTAGGGAGAGACGCAGGAGGAGAGTAGCTTTTTCCAGGTGTCAGATGTGATTTGGTTGGCTAGAGCAGAGTAGAAAGAGGAGATGTTAATGAGGACGTTAGTGGTGTGTAATTCTATAATAGCAATTACACTTCACAAAACGGTACAACAAATAACAGAAAGAATACCATTTGTTTCCCTGTTTACATGGGTTATGAGTTTAAACTGCTGGTTCAGGTGTGATTCGTATGTTTTACGTAAACCAATAAAAGACAAACCCATATATTATCTTAAATCTCTGATACCGGCATACTATTTTGTTAGCACTGTTAATTTACTACCCCGCATAATCGAGTTCTTTATCAAATGTTACTTAAATGTGCAGCGTGAATAATAAAAATATAGAATTTATAGTATAAAAAAGACGAAACCGATGAAACAACTTCTTTTGCAAAGTAGAGTATAAAATTAAATTTTATTGTGTCATCTATATAAATGAAATAATACTTTTGTCTGTATATTGCACAAAATGAGTGATTTTCGTTTATATGTACGTTTGATTAGGGAATCCAGAATCGATGTCATCTACATTCTTTTCTGTCCTTGACATTGACTTTGTTCGCTTTTAAAAAGAAAAAGTTCAGACTGATTTCGGTCAAACTTTTTCGTTATTATATATAGCTGTAAGATTTCATAGCAATAATAAATTGCAAATGGCGAACGTTCAAAAACCTTATTTTAACTGCTAAGTTAGCTTAAGGTAAAAACTGAATAACGTCTTCTATCTGAAGCGGTAAATGACTTTGAAGCTTTCTTAAATTGTCGACTATCTTTGAATAAGTAAACTTAAAATTCATCATCAGTGGCTGTACAATTTGCCTGGACCTCGAGAAGTCGAGTTATCTCCAGCCACCTTCCTTCATGTTCGTATTCCCACTCTTCTGGAGTCCACATTATCTTCATGAATAGACCTGGACCTTCCTCTTCTACTTCCCCTGATTTCGCTGTTAACATATTTTCTGGGTCTCTTTTAACATGGTCAATCCTTTGCATTCTTGGCATATATATACTGCTTGATAATTTTGATTCATAGTTAGTATAATTCATAATTATACATTGTCCTTTTTCTTAATTCAACCGTACTTCCTTGTAATTTTTTCTAAAGCAACCACTTCTCTTCAATTCTTACATCAGTATTAGTTTAACTATGTCTTACAAAGGTGCCTTAGTTTTCCTTCTTAGTCGTCCAAATTTCCTTTTAATAGTAGGCAAACAAAATTGCGAGTAGCCGAAAAGATAACAGTACATTATACATATAGATGGAATTAAATAAAAATAAGTTAACGAGTAATATTGGAACTAATGAATTAGAATTAACGCGTTAAAGGAAAGGAAATGGACCCAATCCCTATAGTATCACTAATAGACGCCAAATCTAACCATAAAGCTAAGAACCGTGATCAATATTTTCATCTCCATACGGGAGATAAGTGACCACTACTCGTATGTATACCCTATACGTGGTCGAAGTCATGAAACCAAATTATTAGCACCAATAATATATAATGTCTATATTCTGCTTCATATAGCTTCTGAGATTTAAAATAGCTGACGCACATTGGTTTTGTAACTGTAAACTCCCATTTTGTGAATTTTTTGTAGACTTGGCGCCAAATATATTCTGACCACCACATTAATAGTCACACGGCGACAAATACTTATTACTTTGTATTTCTTCGTGAATATTAACTTTTGTTGACATCGCAGGAGGATTAATTCAAGCAAATGTTGTCACGTCTTATGAAAACTGACACAAATCTTCGAAAACAACAATTTATTATCCACAGCTTCAGAGCTTTACATCAACACATGCTTCACTAAATCACGCCATATTTCATTAAACCATTTTTCTGAATTATTTTAATGCAGCAATGAAAACGCGTATGTGTTGAACTTTGCTGTATATTCTATAATACGACCAAATTGAAACTATACGTTGCGTACCTTATAAAGTAATGGCAGGAATTTTCGAGTCAATTCATAGCTTTAATTAAATGTTCTTTAGGTTTGGTAAAATTCAGATTAGGTGCAAAATTATAAAGCTGGTAATTTATTTCTGAACATACTGTTCCTGTCATTTACTATTACTATTACTAAATTATTTATCCTGTAAAGTACAAGCTAATCGTCGAACACTTTCCGAAAGAATAATGTCAACAATGGTTTTAAAGTGGTCTGACGTGAAAAAAAACCAGCTGCAATTGATGGACGCTTTTAGGGAAATTCAGGCAATAAGAAGCAAATTCGTTGCTTGAACGTAATTACGCTTTAAAATTAAACATGTAACTCTTTAAGCCATAATTTACCTTCACATGACGGCTAGCCTGGAGAAATTTCCTACATAGAATTTCCAAATTAAACTCAAGTTAGAGCACTTTTTTATTACACAACTTAGTATAGGTGTTATGAAATGAGTAGTAGTAGAAGGGATAAGATTTAGGGGCAGTATTGTCGCCAATGGGGAACCTCTTCTTGGAGACATGCTGGAGCAACGCTACTATTATTCTTAAAAACATTCATTATATTCTTACGAACGGAATATATAGACAGCACCCCGGTCTCTTCTACATCTCCAGAGAAATTGACGGCTGTGCATTGTATTTTGGATGGACTGTTTTTTTTTTCTCAAGTTATAATTTTTTGGTGGTTATTTACTACTTCACATATGAACAAATACTGCCGTTTGTTGAGTGTTTACTCGTGGCATAGATACGTATTTATTCTGATGGATTAATGTATTTATAAGGTAACGTCACTACAAAACACGTTACGAATAATAGATGAATCGTCAAGTTTTGTGAGTACAAACTACTGTGTGCCTACAGTTATTTATCATTCAAATAAAATATTTTCGTGCAGATTATGCAAAAAACTGCGAAAATTGTACATGGAAAAAATCTAAGAAAATAAAATAATTAAAATTTCTAAGGAAATAGTTTTTATAGTTTTTGAAATGTAATTGATAATAGAAGTCTTCGTGACCCTGTGTAGTTTACGCCGTGTATTCAGGATGTCGATCCTTGGGCAAAATATTAGCACACAAGCTAGTAACTATTTTCAGCAACCAGAAAATTAATTAAGGAATATGCTTATCACCAGTAATGCACGTAAGTTAATAGATACAAAACGTGATTGAAGTGAAGTACGATGAAATGCATCACTATTTGAAAGTATAAAGTAAATTAAACATTAGTTACATACATTTTGGAAATCTTATATCAAGAATGGTTTCTATAATCCTCTCTGCTTCTGCCTTACATTTTATTGCTCCATTGCTCCATTATATTTAATAAATTAAGTCAAACCATATATATTAATTAATATTTCGTATTATACCTACATTTTGCCTATTGAATCTGTTCCAAATAAAATTAAATAAATTCTGTTCAGTACAGAAGCGTGGACGATGCTCATAAACAATGCGGCATTTACACTCACGCTCCGAGAAATCTGACAAATAGAAATTGTGTTGAAGGGTTTCGCTAACTTCCAGTTGCTTCCGCGTCAGGCATTTACGCCCAGTTGCGTTATTTACAGGTATTAAACTTTTATCACTTTTGAAGTCACAACAAAAATTACGGCGAGTCTCTTCGGAATTAAACACCATTTCTGTGCGTGATTTTAATGAGAGGTAAATTCGCCCAATGAACTTGTAGTGTTGTTAAAGCAACTTTCCGTTTCCTAATACTATGTTGAGAAAATGTAACGAAAACATACTATCGTAGGTATAAGGCCTTCAATGTGTTGATATTCGTTAAAAGTGTGTAAACGTGAAATAATCAGTTTTACGTAAGGTTGCAGATACTCAGTTCATCAAAAAATTTGAATTGCGCATGTTGTTAAACTTTGATTTTCAAAATTGTATGCAGCACACTCTTCAGTCGGAGAGAAGCCACCGAGACTATGCAATAATTATATCAGGTAGACCACACAAATAACAATTCCGCCGTGCTTCCGAAATACTTTTTATATAATTAGCAGTAGACCCATCAAACCTTAAAACAGGATGAAGTTGCCAGTAACGACCGACCTCGACATTGAATGTTTATTTAGATCGATAAAATGGTAGAAAAGGTAAGTGTTACGAAACACTATAACCAGATGGATAATATCGTCCAGAAAGCACACATAAACCGATATTTTTCAGCTGTATAGTCCTCTTCTTAGTTTAGAAAATTTGAAGTGTAGGATACGAGAGAAACGAGATGTAAATGGAAACGATCAAAAGTGTAGGGTCAATAATATTATTCACCTATTAAATAAAATTGGCTGTATGTGTATGTTCTTTATACAAACCTACATCCGTGGAGAAAAATTCACCAAATTTCGTACACGCGTTCTTTGCGACCAGGAAACAAAAACACTGTCGGGGTGAGACAGATCTACCACCCCCAGGATATATTCAAACGTGCTGAAACCTCTGATATTTCCAAACATATTATCAGGCTGATATTTACGTCGAAGAAATATTTTTCCGTTTAATGAGATTCATTATATTTCTTTAGATGTTCTCTGTGTATAACAATCCCAACAAGCTTGGGAGGTAAGTACCCTAAAGGGTGGGAGTGGAGTTGCATTACATAAAAATATCGCAAAAACAACAAATATTGATCTCGAATCCGGGGTTATAGATGTTTCTGAGATTATTTATGACATAGCCTAATTCATCAATTCATCAATTTTATTATTCGTAACTTAATGATATAGTGGAGATATTGTTTGGGTACTCCGGTGCATTGTTTGTTAGAAAATAGCAAAGTAGAGGGGTTATAAAAGATGAGGAAAGGAATGCCAACGTTTCGAACAGAAAAATAACTCTTTTCGTCTTGTGGGAAACGAAAGGATTACGAATCAGAGCTGGGGCACACGAGTCTGTGAAATAAACGAACTAAATTCGGCTTATTTCTGAGTTGTCTATCGAGTATGTTAGCAGTTTAATCTCTAATTTCAAATATAGACAATGGAATAATACCAGAATGTTGACCCATCATACCGTTGTCAATAAATTTCTTATCAATGATATGATTGGATCCTGAGAGAATTAAATGCGGAAGTATGAGCATGTGGAGCAAAAAACTCAATAGTCCTAAGATAAGAGAGGTGTATTTATCACCTGAAGATTTTAGTTACTCTTTATTAACTACTATTGTTCCCACTTATATTCTTACACATGCCTCGCCGTACCATCTCCGCCTTTAATACAAGAGAAAAGCTAACCAAAAAATTTCCTAATGAGTTTATAACTGTATTGTCAATACAATAACTATGACGGATTGAAATAAGTGAGCCTGCAAAAATTAATACAGAACAAATTAGGTTCGAGAACGGATGTAATGTTCCAGCGCTGATGTACACTTGTTTTTGTTGCAATTATACGCAAAATTGGAACCCTTTGACCACAAAGGAATGGGTGTATTGAACGTAGAGAAATGTCAGTAGCCTGGGTGACGAAGGTTAGGCTTCCGCATTCTCCAGCAGATAAAGCACGCGTGCAACCTGAAGGAGGTGCTTGTCTTTTGTCACATGGGTTAATGACTACAGTGTGTTTATCGGTCAACAAAGAAGTGCAGACTGCTTGTCGCCACCTACGCAACAACGATAGTGCACTCCGTTAGAAAGACTTGCGAAAAGAGGGAAGTGACCACTTCAAATTGTTCCGCATTAGTACCAGCTGAAAGGCAACAGATGTCCACCCGAATGGGACACCACTTTTCCACCATTAGACATACGTAAAGTCACATTAACATTTTGTAACCTATCGCCAGATGCTGTAACTAATTACGACTATTGTGTCAGATCTTCCTCTGATACCATTCTTTTCCTTCAGAATTTTAAGAATTAAGGACGATTTCCAGTATAAAGCGTGGAAGTTTAAACCATAGAATCGTCGTTTAAGTTTGCTACTGATTGTGGTTACGATATCTATGCAGATCCTGAAGAAATAATTAGTGGCCAGTATTACATAAAAACTCAAAGCATTTTAACTGTGTTATTTATAAAAAAATATGAAATTTAAATGTACGGACCCTTGGTGCTGAGGTCTACATTTGTGTAGAAACTAGAAAAAAATCGGATGCTACAAGACAGTGAGAAATATTTAACATACGGGCCTGGCGAGTCAGCGAATTTGTTGTTCGTCGGCAACTATCGTAGCCTTCCAGACGATCTGGTGATGAAATTAGCGAAGCGGAACTGCGAAAGAGTTGAAACCTTAGTCAGTGAAGCGAGACCCTTATGTGAGTTTCCCCGCAGTTACGACGCCACGCAACTACACGCGGCGCTATTATGAAACGCGGCATTTTGCCATTCGAGTACGTTTATTCGTGCTCCCAGGTCTAATAATGAATATTCGTCTTTTCTTTACATTCATTGCAATATTATAATTTAAGATTCTATGCGACTCGAGTACTTCAGCATGAACTAATTAAAATATGACATTTGTGTTAAAAGCATAATAATTTGGTAGTAAATAGTGAAATACAAATTGCAATTTATTTATCACTTATTTTAGTCGTATTTTTTATTATATTTATTTATAATTAATATAATTTATAATAACTTGAACGTTATTTTCAGTTCAATAAGAATATTTTAATTCTTATATTTCTCAATATACTATTAATCATTTAGAGATGTGTAAAAGTTAACATATGAATTGCACATCCGAAATTACTGAAGCTAGAAACATGAAATTTGGAATGTAGGTTTCTATAACGAAATTTAGAACAATCAAGCAAGGATTTTAATTTCTGAAGATGTGAAATGGGTTTCGAAGGGTCGCATAATTAAAAAGTCGCTAAAGAAGTTTGACTTTCAGTGTTTGCTACCTTGAAAATTTCTGTTACCTCCTACGTGGCAACCTAAACTAAGTTTTAGACCGAAAATTAGTTTGTTCTTGTCACCTTCTGTATCGTATGAAGCAATTGCAACCAAACATGGTACACGTATGAATTACAATCTGGATTAAAAAAACACCGATTGTAAGACACTACAGACACAGTGGGGAAGAAAAGTAAAATAATGCGATAACTACTGATTTTAGAGAGATTAATAATGTGTCTCCCTATGCTGCTTAACTCGAATGTCAGTCCCTATCGACTGGTCAGAGACGGGTCAACAATAAAAAATTTACGAAAGGCTGAGATTGGAATTATATCCATAGTTCTTGGGGTCGCTCAGATGAACACTGAACAATAATAAAAGTTAGTACTAATCATTACTGTAAAATGTTTTGCTTTGTAATTGTTGAACGAAGATTACTTGATTAACGTTCCGTTAAATAAGAAAAATAAAACTTCTTAAATTCAGCAGTACTATACTAACCTGAGATTACTGGAAGATAAACCCGCATTTCTATGAAGACACTAATTTACGTAAAAAAGGTTTTTAATTTAAAAGTGCTTCATTATAGAAAGCAGTAAATTTCCTCAGTTTATTAGTAGTATTGAAAATTAAGAGGTAAGAGTTTCACTATATTTTATTTGTTGTTTGATACCATTCGTGTCAGAAACCCTAAGTTCGTAGGCAGTTTGCAACAGTTTGGATGAATTATTCCAAGCATTATAAATGCAGCTAAGTTATTTTCCATCATTCAATTGCATAAAGTATTTTGTTTGTCTGAATTAAGCTAATAATTCTCTTGTGTATGCTTTACGTTATTCTTGTCATTAATCATTTTAATCACAAATATAATTACAATAACTTTGATTAGTGATATTATTCCGTTGTATTTAATGAAAGTATGATTTCTTGTAGCTAGTACTTCTCACCAATTGCATATGTAGATATATTATAGAAATATATTTTGTATAGTAAGGTACTTATGATCCAAAATTTGAGGAAATTGAAATAAATTTTAAATATCTTCCGAATTTTTGGAATTACTTTTCGGAGTTAAATGTTTTTTTTGTAGTGCTACATTCCATGAACATTATTTACTGGCTTACGTTTGTATTTAATGCATTACTGACAATTATTTCCAATTAACAAAATAATGAAAATAAAATCCAAAATAGTTTAAGAACCGCAGTGCTGTAAGTCGAAAGATATTTTTTCGTTTTATATGGAATTCAAATGAATGGCCCTCTTGCAAAACTGAATCCCACGTATCGTCATTACGAGAGAACGCTTCAAAGTGTTTGTTGCCCATTATTTGCTTGTAGCAACTGGTTACGTCACTGACGCTGAGGAAGTGAATGCAAACAAGCAAATAGCTGTTCCTGCAAATAATTTATTGCAGAAGGCAACAGATTTGACTTATTATTGCTATTGGCGATATTTGCACCGACAGAGAATTTATATTCTGCCAGCATAGCCCTTTTGTGCTTCCAGCAATAGAGAAAGCTAATATTCAATAATAATTTTTCAGAAAAAATTGCGACGGGAACGAGAATCGAATAAAGACCGCGCAAGCGATCATTAACGCGAAAGTAGTCGAACAACGTGTGTTCGGTTTTTCAACAAATGGTAAGGAGTACACGATCTTTAATGTTTAATGTAAATTTGAATAAATATATCATCTAATTCTATTTTTCTTGCTGTGACGTTTCTGAGTACAAACGTAGCATTCATGTAAACATTATTATTATTTTTTGTAATGTCGATCCGTTGACCTTCGTCGTGTTGTACAGATTAAAGAATCTTAAGGAGACTATGCTCTTTTGGTTAATAGGTTTGAAATTAGTGTAACGTATGTCTAAGCTTATTTTTCAACTGGCGTACACATAATTTTCCGCATTGCATTGTGAGTAGGATGACAGAGAAGTGAACAGGATATTATTACGCAATGTAACAGGAAATTTCATTGAAAAGAAAACGAACTAAACTAAACTAAACTCCTCACGGAATAATTATATTTCACCCTTCTATATCAAGTTTAGTTTTAAAAAAAGTCGTAAAACCAATAGATCATATTGGAATGCGTTGGTTTCTAAAAGAAAAGCTGTCTACTATTGCTGAATTGAAAATAAAAAAAACTATTGCTCCATAAATTAGGGAACTACCCTTTATTTAAAAATAGTTAGTTGAAATTAAAGTATATTTCAATAAGCTGGAAATAATTTCTAATATATCTCCAAGCTTTGAATAACTTGTTACTGTAGTTTGAAATTGCAAAAAATTCTATTTAATAAGTTTCAATTATAATTAATGATTATGGAAAAAACTTCCATGCGGATATACACACCATAAAAACTTAACGTAAATTGAACTGATAGCAAGATTGTTCACAAATTTAAATATTCCATGAAATCATCCAGGCGTTCGTTCTATAGACATCTGATATAACCTTGAAATTTTAATGTGAATCAAAGAAATAATTCTATGTAAAAGACTAGAAAATTGTGAAGTATTAAAAATCAGCATTGTTTATCTAAAATAGGTACATATAGTTTTTAGTGATTTCTTTATATATTTGTAAATCGCCATATTAATTTTAAATCAGTACGAAATGTTTCCTCAGACTTCTGAAACTTTTTTAGTTTTAAACTAATTTTATGGTCAATTATTTGTCCGAAATCTAGTTTAGACTTCGTCGAATAGGTCTTATTGCAGATTTGTCTGTGAAGTTTGTTCGAAAATCTCCTACGACTGAATTTCTGTCTACTTGTTTCGAGATACTTAAATTAGCAACCTTCCTGTACCGTTCCTCAACCCCCATTGCAAATCCATTCCAGTGTTATTAAAGGGAAATAGCCACCACGTGGATTACCCTCATGTAGCCTAGAAAAAAAAATGAAATGAGAATATATATTCAGGAGGTCTGTCGGATCTGCTGTTAGCTCTCGCAGGCAGAACCTTTCTGGAGAGACGGAGAGGGCTTGCTTCGAGGATGCCTTCTATGGCATACGGTTATTGTTCCTATTGGAAAAGTCGGTTCGCTGACTCCTAAACTTGTCGAGGCACGGAGAAGGGAGCAAAACCGTCTCCCACCGTGGTGTCGGACAGGTACCACGTGCCCGACCTACCTGATGCAGTTTTTCTACGGTTTGTCGTGCATCACTTTTAGGCGAATGCTAGGTAGGATCCATAAACTACAGCCCGGGGGCCCTAGTTAACCCTTAGCTACCTTCCTCTACCCCCTCTTTCAAATCCCTGCCTATGCTATTAAAGGAAAGTTGCAAGCGCACGCATTACCCTCACGCAGCCTATTCCTAGAAAAGAAAACCTGAATTGAGAACATTATGTTATATATAATCGGTTTTGATTTCCTTAGTTGCGAAATAGGCAAAATGCGCAATCAGCACTATAATTGTACGTTCGATTAAAATTAACCAATGTCAAAACAGAAATCATGTATACGTTTTGGAAATAATCCCATCACTTAAGTTGCCTTCATCTGAAAACAGAAAAAACGAATGCCATTTGATTATAGACATGACGTATTACTTCCATGTTGGATATCTCATGAACATGAATACAGCAGTACAAACATCTTAGATATTTAATATTTTACTCCGAGAGTGATACGTCGTGAATGTGAGCTATAGGAAATTATTTTTCCATTTACAAGTCCGGATATTAATATTAACAACGATTCATAATGGAAATAATTGAGAACTTGCTTGCTAATCCTGTTATTTTACAAAAAATTGTACAGTTCATTGCTCAATGATTAATTTTTATAAAGAAATGCTTGGTGTTATTCATCCATGTAATATTTCTATTAACGCCTTGGCGAAATTACAAAATATTTCAATATTAAACGGGCATGTAATTTGGTGAAGAAATAGCTCTCCTACAAAAATTCTTTGAAAAACTTCAATAAGTGATTGATTTGATTCAGTTCAAGAATTTGTACAACTACAAAAAGTATGAAACCTTATTCTATTAATAGTCTTTGAAATTATTAGCAAAAAAAGTAAAATATAGTATTCATCACGTCGTTGGCTAAATATACATGATTTAGAGAATGTGTTTTTTCTGAAACCATGAGAATATCTGAAACATGTTCAATGTTCAAGAGTAAAGTAACCTCTCTGTTTTTGGTAAAAAGCAAGGGCTGAATCTAATTGTTAGCTATTTTCTTACCTTTGCAGATTATATCATTCATATTTACGCATATATTAATATTCATCAGCTATACGCAATGTTTACACTAATTTAGTTTGAGCAGCATGATTAATTTTTTTGATATCTCCAGCTTTTAATTATTGGTTACAGACATTTTATTTAGTGTTTCGAGAATTTTAATTTGTGGCTGAAGTAATTTCCCCAGGATATTAATTCTCGTTGGACTGGATTTATTTCAGTATTTAAAACCTTCGTCCCAGTAACAGAAATATGATTAAGAATTAAAAATTTAGATCCATTTAAACTTGTTGTTATACCTGTACCGGCGTTTATTTGAAACAGAAAAATTAATTTTCTATTTCTACCGTTTATTTATTCATACTCAATCTCCAAAGCTGATGTTACTCGACTCAAAAAAAGCTTAAAAATGTATGCGATATTTATGGAAAAGGTTACGTGCGATGGACAACATTATTGTGCGGATGATATATTTTTTATAATATTAAACGGTACACTTGTTCACTGTATTTTATAGTTTTAAGTTTATAGTTTTAAAACATATCGTACAATTTTGACATTTCAAACGCACGATATTTTTTTGTATTGTCTAATGAATTTAATTTATTGTATATAGCAGTCGAGGATATTTAAAATATTGTACAGTAACTGTTGTTTTAATCTTATATTTTGACTTTCGACTCAAATGGCACCTCATTCCGTTACTGGCAGTATAAGGCCATAATTTCTATATTCTTTATTTAATTTATTTTGCGCCAAGACTTCGTTTTGCAGAGTTTATTTCCTCCAACACAAGTAACTATTTGAGTTATGTACCGAGATCACGTCTTACCTTATTATTACCCTTCGATCACTAATTATGTTCTTAAAATATAATTTAGAAAACATTTATGAACTTCGTAATGTCGCGTGTGAGAATGTAAATTTATTTGGGCGAGTTTCATTAGTGAAGAAGCGAACATACAGTGTACTACCTTCATTGGATGTTAGTTTTTCCATTTCTGTAAATTCCAGTGATATTACATAAACTGTTATCATATTCGTGTGTGCAGGCACTACGTTCCTTGTGAGAAGACGTAAATTGTGACCCGTTTCCGCCACGGTAATTAAAAAGTGCCGCTTTCCACTCATGAAACCGGTATGCAAATTAATTTGGCTGTTCAGAGTTATGGAAGGATCCTTCGAATTGAAACATTTCGTGGAAAAATATCGGTGATCTCTTTGCTAGTAAAAGTCAAGGGAAACCATCGGGGAAAGAATTCACAGCTTGACAAAGTGAAATCTTATTATATTGAAGATTCCTACACAACGACCTGGAATCTTTCTTTCGTGATATTTTTATTTCCAGACGATTTTAAATATACTGTACTTCCACGGAATTTGTGAGAATGCGAAATTGAATACTTTTCAACAGCATACGAAGGAGAAGTAATATACAATTACTCATGAAAGACAGGATTCAAATTAAAAATTAAAGTGTGGTACAAATTTACACAAGACACAGAAATACTTCATTTATGGACGAACTTATTTCTTTCTTTTGTTTTATAGTATGTTTGGAATTGTTTCATAATGTTAGTCGGAAACATAGCAGCTGGCTTCTCGAGGTAAGAGTATAAGTGGACCTTAATTGACATTTTAAGTTCTAAACATTAATTTATGCATTAATTATTTCATTCACCAGTTTTTTCTGCTCGCTTTTTTCCCTTCCTAGGCGGTTTTCTTGTTACAGTTTTGAAAGTTGGCCACGTCCATTTCTTTTACCGTTAGACATTCTTCAAACATTTTCTGAAATTCTCGTATTTTAAATTAACTGCTGAATTACCAGGGAATTTATTGTCAACATACTCAAGTCTTTTACCTATCTGATACATTATATTAAAACTGCTTAGAGAGATCCTGTTAGACGTGAAGGGTCTATAAATATTATTTACAAGAGACCTTAGTTTTGAAATCTTGCACTTTTTCCCTCACATCAAAAAAAATGCTTCTGTTACCCGATTGCTTATTATTTTGAAAACATTTATGTTCAAGGAAGGTGCATATTTTCGCGCAACTATGAATGAAGTGACGATTGGTTCCCTCCAAACCATAAGTGCATTTCCTTCCGTTAATTAATTTACAGAAGGGGGGGGGGGGGCATTTCACAGATACGACGTGATAACTGTAGAGCTTGGAAGTCGAGGTCTATTAAGTGTTAGAAACCTGAGCGCAACAATTTGTAGTGAAATTGACCATCTACTTAATATATGTTGATTTTACTCGAAAAGAATTCCGGATTCCGATATTCATATGATATTTGATTTTCTACTTGTTTGAAAAAATATGTAAACTGGCAGAAATGGAAACTTTGTACAACAGTGTAATCTGAACGAATTTGACATTATAATACAAATTAGTAACACATAGGAAACATAAGTAAGCTCCAAAAATATTTGTTATATATTTTCGCTAATGAAAAATACTACATTTAAGGGGGTTTACAAATTGAGCATACCGGACTTGATTTAAATTGTTCATTGACCATTAGTCACATTATTACATACGTTCCAGTATATAGATAGAGTATAAGCATATTAATAATATTAAGTTGTAAAAATAACCAAATGATTCTATATGGTTAATGTTTTGACATTTACCAATCTATTTAAATTCGATAAGGGAAACATTTATGAAATATTTCACCAAGTATATGTTTTCGTTTTAGAAAGCACATTAAACCGAAACCATTAAGATAAAAAGTTGAATAATTACTGGGATAATATCAAATTCGTAAATAATGTAAGTTTTTTGTGAACATGTGAGGAAGAAATTTAAATTGTTAGGCCCCTTGGCGATTTTAAGCAATTTCGGAGGACTTTTTTACATTGTCAATTTGACAATGATCTTAGCTGGCAGCAATTCGTCGAATGTCCGCATGCAATAGTATTCAGTCGGCTGGGAGTGCGATTTGCATATTGCTGTATCAGCCGACAGCTATTGAATAATTATCGTTACCGCTAACTTCCCGGTGCTCACCTGGAGCTCGCCGAATCTCCAAGTCATTCTCAGGGAAATTGAAAGTTTTATATATATATATATATATTATAACGTTGAAACTAATTGTTATATTTGTTGTAGCCGGCAGTATGTATCAATAATACGAGTAAATGCACCTGTTTAGATGCACGATGTGATTCATGTAAATAATTTCTTTTATGCGAGCCTGGAGGGAATAATGGGAATATTTCCAACAATTACGAAATACCACCAGGGAAATAAACAAATATGATGAAAAAAACAGTCTAAATTATCGCACCCGGTTAGATCTGTAACAAAATAGTACAAACTGTAAATAACTTTATGCGGGGATCTTTACTCGGGTAAAATGATAATGTTGAGATACATTATTTCTCTTTAATCACATTGGATAAATATGTCAGCAGCAATTTATGGTCCATATTAATGTGTGTGCCGATATCAAATTTACCCTCTTTTTTTTTTTGGCAAGGATTTTAGTACCACTTATTTGCACTAGAAACTGCGGACAGGTTTCCTACTTCATAATAAGTAATTATTACTTAGCAGATATTATTGTCGAAATATAAATATATAGAGTACCGCGCTAAGTATGATAATTCTTTATTACAAAGAACCATTTCCCAAGGCATTCTCAATTTGTGGAATCGTAAAGCACCCTAGAGGAGTGGCACAATTCTAGTTTTTCTAAATTTCATAAATTATTTCTTCTTGAAGTCTTTAACTGGGTTCACTGTTGTTGATCGTAAAATAAGTCAAATGGGCATGAAGGCGAAACGACACACTATAACTGCGAGATTATTATTTATTGTCCTAACAACTGCCAGGGTCATTAGCGATCTTTTTTACAGTTAGATTTGACTCATCGACTTTGTAAGGAAACACACGCACACAAGATTCATGCCCTCGCCGGGATTCGAACCTGGAACCTCTCTGATGCGATGCAGCGACGCTGACCTCTACACCACTGGAGGTTGGCGGTACTAGTATTGTATTATAGAATATATTAAATTTCATTTTAACATATCACAAGAAGTGAAATTTTGTGTAAACCCGTACTTGATATGGTGCTGAACATTGCACCAATAAAAGCTTCAAATATATATATATATATATATTGTAGTAATTGGTAAATAAGGCATTGTTCTAATTGAAAAGTTGAATGGTAGAGGACTCATTATTGGTGGATATAGCGGACGCCGCAACAAACCGGCAATGCAAAGAAAGTATTGTTGATCGGTTTTACGCGCTCAATTTACGAGACGAACGAACAGTCGGGCAATGAACGGTGAGGTGTAAAGACCACAAAATTCTAATACACGAAAAGTTGAACAATTTAGTCAGTCAGCAGCGAGAATGAAAAAGGTCTAATTTAAAGAACGATAAAGTGTTTTAGTAACCAGTACGCTGTTATATCAAAAATGCAGAAATTTGTACTAGTCTTCAGTCAACAGACAAAACCAATGAGGTGCATTTTCAACAAAAATCCACGAGACATACAAATCCAGGTTGCAGTAAATCATCGAGAATCGACAAATTTATTTTAAACCAGCTAACAAACTACGCTAATTAGAGTCTGTGTACATTTAGAGTCTGTGTACATTTAGAGTCTGTGTACATTTAGAGTCTGTGTACATTTAGAGTCTGTGTACATTTAGAGTCTGTGAGTACTTAGAATCAGTGAGATCCCCAAAATTGTGCACGAAAAGTTAAAATGAGACCTGGGCTGCCGTAAGTAGAAAGAAAACTTTAAAATCATTGTAAACCACGTTTGAAAGATAAACGTCAGATCGTTTTTTAATTATCGATAAAATGAGATCTTTAATTATTCAGATCATTCTTTATGTCTTGATAAAAATTGAAATAGTTTAAATTCAATCTTTAGTATTATTTCTTCAGCAACAAATTTCGTCTATGTTCAGACGCATTGATTCCCATATAAAGTAAATATAATTTTTGTGATTTTGATTATATAAATTCTGCCATTATCAAACCCAGGTCAAGACCCTGAGATCCCAATTATTTTGTATATTTTATAATTGTATTAAATTTGGCATAATAAATTTTGTTTGTTGTTTAAAGTTAATAGTGTAATTCATTTAAAAGCTAGTTTATAAATTATTACAAATTGGCGCCCCACGTTGGGCGCCATTTTGTAATAATTTATAAACTAGCTTTTGTTATCTTTTGACAATAATTCATGATATGAACTATGTGGCGTTTTTAAATGAAAAGAACTATTATGTGAAAACTATTAAACAAGATTTATTAACAATTTTAATACAAGTATTCAAATCTCAGGGTCTTGAACTGGGTTTGATAATGGCAGAATTTATATAATCAAAATCACAAAAATTACATTTACTTTATATGGTAATCAATGCGTCTGAACATAGACGAAATTTGTTGCTGAAGAAATAATACTAAAGATTGAATTTACACAATTTCAATTTTTATCAAGAAATAAAGAATGATCTGAATAATTAAAGATCTCATTTTATCGATAATTAAAGAACGATCTGACGGTTATCTTTTAAACGTGGTTTACAATGATTTTAAAGTTTTCTTTCTACTTACGGCAGCCCAGGTCTCATTTTAACTTTTCGTGCACAATTTTGGGGATATCACTGATTCTAAGTACTCACAGACTCTAATTAGCGTAGTTTGTTAGTTGGTTTAAAATAAATTTGTCGATTCTCGATGATTTACTGCAAACTGGATTCGTAGATCTCGTCAGTCACGTTGAAAATGCCACTCACTGGTTTTGTCTGTTGACTGAAGATTGATTTAGTTTCTGCAATTTGATATAACAGCGTACATATTACTGGAACACATTCTCTCGTTCTTTAAATTAGACCTTTTTCATTCCCGCTGCTGACTGACTAAATTGTTCAACTTTTCGTGTAATAGAATTTTGTGGTCTTTACACCTCACCGTTCATTGCCTGACTGTATTACTTTTGTAAAATAGACTTTGCTGGTCTTTATACCTCGCCGTTCATTGCCCGACTGTTCGTTCGTCTCGTAAATTTTGAGCGCGTAGAACCTTCTCGATCGATCAACAATACTTTCTTTGCATTGCCGGTTTGTTGCGGCGTTCGCTATATCCACCAATAATGAGTCCTCTACAATTCAACTTTTCAATTAGAACAATGCCTTAATTACCAATTACTACAATATATAGCTTAAGGATTGTCTACAAGAATATGAAGCCTATAATGCTAGCTTGCTAG
Source organism: Zhengitettix transpicula (assembly GCA_037074705.1). Lineage (NCBI taxonomy): Eukaryota > Metazoa > Arthropoda > Insecta > Orthoptera > Tetrigidae > Zhengitettix > Zhengitettix transpicula. Next base: position 41,939,786 of record CM073590.1, read on the forward strand.
AGTTGCATTGTTGTCTCAAGCAGCATTGAGACGTACGGAACTTGAGAGATTCAGAGTTGCTCGGAGCAGGATGGCGGAAGTTGCGTATTGAGGAGTCAGTAATCAGAGATCCTGGGACCACGACTCAGCAAGTGTGATTTGGAAGCTGAGAAATGTTGTATTAAAAGTCCCCGGGTTTTTTAATTCCAAGTCGCCAGTGTGGAATTATATTTCGTCTATTGCCGTGTTCTTGTAATTATCAAAGTTCTAGAGAACATTGCTATCAACTGTGATTGTTAGGATGAGAAAGTGATTTGTGTTCGCAAACTAAAACATCTTTAAAATCAGTAAAATATGGCCTTTTTGTGATGTGTTTAAAAAAACAAGTGAGATCGATCCAAGATGAACAGATATGGGTAAAGTAGACAAAAAGGAGTTTTCTTAATTGTAAACCTTATAGTGTAAATATAATTATCGTCAGATTTCGAATTTCGATCATTTCATTTAAAATTATAATAATTTAGGTCAGGTATATTTTTTCCTTGTAATATTTAATTGTAATTTATAAACTATCTTTACTGGAGGCCCGATAGGTGACCGTGAAAATTAAGCCGTGGCACAATAATATCAATTTGTAAAATTTCAAATGAGATAAAAATTTGTTTTATTAAATTATTTTGTTATATTTTTAATTAATGTTTTCATTTCAATCCTTTCATTTTTAACTTTAAATTTGTTTATTACAAAACTGGCACATCAACGTAAGGCTAAACTTCATTTAAAATTAATCATTTATTTAGTTAATAACTATATATATATATATGACGCCGGAACTCTTTAAAACATAAATAAGTATAAAGACAATCGCCAAATTAATTGTAGTTTTTTTAAAATAGAAAACTTAGTTTGCAGCTATTGTGACTTAATCTATTAGTACCCAGTTACACGTAATATGTAAGGAATACAATTTTCTCGTAAATTGCTTGTTACGTATTTATTATGAAATAGAAAGTGCGAGCTCTGCACAAGGTTCAGCATGAGTCACTGGACATAGGGGAAAGCATTCATCAACCGTGTATGAGTTACGAGATACTGCTAAAGGACTGCGTTCTGTTCTTAACGAACAAACTTGCAATTTTACGCCCCACCCATTCCGTTCCTAATGATAAAATGAAAAAGTACATGCTCAAGGCTTAGAATTAGACTGTCTGCGGCTACACCTTGCTGCACCAATTTACATCTGCTTTATTTCTGTTATAAATTTATAATTAAGCCTTACATTCGTCGATGAGCGAACCAGCTGCAATACCTCATCTTCTGTTTAATTATTTATACTTGTAGAAATATCCCATTGGAACCCCTTAGATAATTGAGAATTATAGTACTTGTGTGTCAACATAAAACTTTTACCACTACTCGTCTTAATTTTTGTATGTTACTTCATTTCTGAAAAAGATGTACATTAATATTTCATTACTTTCAAGTATCTTGTCGTTGATATTTTTAATTCGTTATTGTGAAATAGGTCAGAAGAAAAGTCTAAAATTCTTCACGGTATATTAAGAAAATATTTCACGGTATAAATACAATCGTTAGTGGAGTTCGATTCAATTTGTTGCGGTCTTTTAGGAAGATGCTGAATTATTCCCTTGGAAAGTGTAAAAGCTGAATAGCACAACAGATTTAGGACAAGAAATAGTCTGCAAACATTATCTCAAAATGGGTTTTCATATGTCAAATATTATTTTCTAAAATAATTGGAGCTATAAACTGTTCTGAGAACAAATCTGTTATGAAGAGAAGATTTATATTATATACTAGCTGGGTGCCCGGAGTTGCCCGGAATGTCGTATATCCAGAACTCCCAATTTGATACCAATCTCAGTTGCTTTTGCGTTATTTTTGTTTAATGCACCTACCATGCCGAAAGAGGTTAAACTCATTGATCTAGAAAAAGTTTCTTTCATATCGTCCGTTTCAATATTTACAAAATTTCCACTCACGTCCCCACACTACTTAGAAACAACAGAAAGCTGAATGTCATAATTGAGTTTAGAGATATCGATACCCCAATCGTATTGGCGTTATTTTCATGTAACGCCCCACCAAACCCTACCATTAAGCTTGCTCCCCTCCATGCCGACAGGGAGTGAAATTATACACACAGAACATTTAGAGAAATATTACAAATTTAATTGACCCCGAAAAATATTATTGAGACGCTAATATCGGCCGATTAACATGTATTAAAAATACTACCCACGCTTGCGGGAGTTAAACGGCAAGTTAAATGTAAAAATAAAACTCAGTGACATACAAAGCCTTGGACACGTAAGAGCGCTCCTTTTCCTGCTGTAAGGGGTTAAAATTATAATCAAATAACATTGGTTGAAACACTATCTCTTCAATCCTTAGAAATATTTATTTAAATAAATATCGGCTGTTTTAGCATGTTTGAAAGTATCCACCCCTCCCCTAAGTGTGCTTATCTCTCATGCCGAAAGATGTTAAATTTAACAAACAGCATCAGTAAATAAATTATCAATGTCATTGACCTCGACAATTAATTATTTAACGAAAATATCAACCGTTTAACATGATAGTAAATTCTACCCACGTCCACCCCATACACCCCTCACCTGGGGGTTGAATGGCAAGTTCAATGTTATAATTGAACTCAGCGACATCTATAACCTTGGTTTTGACTCCAATCTCGGTTGTATTCGCGTTATTTTATTGTAGCGCTCCTCCACCCCCACTTCTATGGGTGCTCTACTGCTAAGACCGAAATGGGTTGAAGTTATACTCAAAGAACATGTAGAGAAATTTTATGAATCTCATTGATCCGGAAAAATATGTAGTCGTCGCATAAATCGGTAGATTATCCATTTTTGACTATTTCCACCCCCCGACCACCCCCGTCCCTGGGAGGTTAATTGCTAGTTTAATGTCATAATTAAACTCATAATTATCCATAACTTTGGTTTTGACTCCAGTCTCAGTTGTATTCGAGTTATTTTCTTGTAACATTCCTCCACCCCCATCCCTAGAGTTCTTCTTTCTCATGCCGTAAAATGTTGAAATTTTACTGACATACATTGGTACAAACACTATTAATCACTTTTACCCGGAAAATATTTATAACCCTGGAAAATATTTATTGATCGCAAATATCTGCCGTGTTTGCATGTTCCAAAATTTCCACCCCGCTACCCCTGCGGTAAATGCTAAGTTGAATGTCTTAACTAAAGTCAGTGGCATCCATAACCTTCGATGTGACTCCAATCTCGGTTGTTTTCGCGTTATTTTCCCGTAAAGCATCTCCACCCCAAACCCTAAGGGTTCCCTTTTCCCAGGGTGTAGAGGATAAAAATTATATTCTGATAACATCGGTAGAAACACTATCAATATCTTTGACCCCTATAACTATTTATCAGACTGAAATATCGACTGTTTTAGCATGTTTAAATTTTTCCACACCCGCTTCTGCGGGTGGTAGACGCGTCTCACTCCGACAGTGTACGTTTCCTGGTTGCAAAGAACACGTGTACGAAATTTGGTGAAATTTGCTCCATCGGTGTAGATTTGTATGAGGAACATACAAATATATATACAAACAAACACTGCTTTATTTATTAGAAGAAGAAGAAGATTAGAAGATAGATAGATTGAAAATTCTAAAACGCTTTATTTTAATCAAGTTAGATTCTTAAGATTGTGTTTCCAATTCATTCTGTCCAACAATATTAATTACAGTTAGTTAAGTAGATTCCACATGCATATAGAGAATGGTTAAAAAATTCTAACAATGGCATTTCTTCTGAACAACATCCATTGGGAAAGCATTTTTAGAGTTTATCGGTTTCTAGTCATTTGAAAGTCTCACAGACTTAAAATGAAGCAGGGTCTATTTCGTAAAATAAGGTGTTTTGGCAACAACCTTTCGGATTTCACATAACTTAATAACGAATAAATGGGGTCCCATCAGTTATTGATATTCTTATTAATTCGGTCAGTGATATCATACTCACTTTAGAATTACTGTTTGATAAAAGAGAAACGAATCAAATTGAAAATTAATTTTTATGCTACTCAGAAAAGTGAGAAAAGAAATTCTTCAGGGTCAGATCAAAACTTTAAATACAAAATAATAATGCAAGTCTTGAACTTGACCTGACCTCAAAGTTAATTTTGGTAAGTTCTTGCAAATATTTGAGATGACGAAAATAGTTTGATTCTAATTTTGATTACTTATTTATTTTTTTGGAAACAGTTACTTTGTTCCTCGATCGTCATGTTGTATCCGGTCCAGTGATGTGATGAAATTCCACAATTGGTCTCCTGGAATATAGGTAAGAAATTTTCACAAATTGACTTGAGCAGGCACAAATCACTTCGATCCACTTTCGTGACTGGGCGAAGTTCGAGAAATATTTCCTACACTAACTAGAACAGCTCACTGGATGATGCGTCTTGTACGTTGCACTTTTCTAACCCGATCATAAAATGCATTGAAATAGACATGTCAGTTTGCGCTTGGTGATGACAACCAATCGCAACGCTTTTGAAGAACTGTTGTGTTTCCCTGATTGGAGGGTTTTCTCGGACTCCTCCAGTGGGGAATGTGGGACTTGTTATATGTTGTTCGTTACGTTGTTGATACTTTCGGCCCAGTCCGGACACATGCAAGGAAAGTGACTTCAATCACAAAATTATTCAATCTTAAAAAAGTAATCCATTAATAGTAGTATTTTAATAATAACTAAAATGTATCCTTACAGTAGCATTCGTAGTCCTGAGAGGAAAGGTTTGTGAAATATGAGTTCGTTACGCCACTATATATTTACATACATACACATATATGTATATAATGTATAATTGCCTCGCGTGACTAAAGAGTAGCTTAATATACTTTATTATTTACGATTGGCCCTAATATTTTTTTTAATCGATACTTATTAGATCACTAACCTGCGATAATGAAGGTCCCAGATTCGATTTACGAACTGAGACCGTGAAAGATCTTAAAACTAACTATAAAGAGAAAATAAAGTTTGACCAAATGCATAGCAGTTTTTACTCTATATGCAGTACTTCAGAAATAGCACGTATTGATGTCGCAAATATGTATCAGGATTAGACGTTTCTAACTATTGTCCTTGACCGTTTAGTTGCAGCCGTACTCGGTAGACGGTAGCTGTAATTACAATATTTATGTTTAACATAGGCTGTATTATCTATGTTCAGTAATAATTTTTTTGTAAAGTCAGCGCTACAAACCTGTACCGCGTATTTCACGGCCATTTCCTCTGATATGGAGAGTGAGGACAATGTAAGGATACTTCGATAACAGATGTATCAATGTCGACGTGTTGATTGGCTGTTTGTGGTATTATTAATGTACAGTTCTGTCGCGGAAGATAAAGTAGTATTATTGCGTATCCTTTCTCCAAAATCTGTTTGGGATAAATCACATGATTTAGATGGGCGATGGCCCGCCAGCAAATACCGAGACACGGTGATTGAAATGCGTGCGTATTTCATGACGAATTGCGCGAATAAATTGCTGGCTAAACGCCCTGCGCATAATTCAAATGAATCACCGCTGTTTCAGTTACGCTCGTTTCACTCAAATGTCAGTTATTTTAATTGAAAACAAATTTTCTTCCGCACATGTACTGGACAGCCGCGTTCCCTACATTAAGCGCTAGTCAAAGCTTTGTACGGGTGTTTCACGTTCATGTCTTCATTAAATATTCGTACAATTCATTCTGTTGTAATTAAAACTTTTATGGCTTGCATTCAGCGGCAGTTGGTGACATTTTAATTCGACTAGTTCATGTAATTGTTACACGGAAATGTTACACTATGTATAAGGTTTTGATTTTAAGGAATATACGGTCTATGTATTTCAGTTTAACCATCGTAATGCTAAATTTCTATATCTGCATTTGTATTTTCACGATTTATATCATAATTTCAATTGAATTCTGAGGTCAACATTCCAAGATTTTTATCATCCTCCGTCGGGTAATGTAATCGCATCAAACACTGTTATGCAGCGATAATGAAATACATTATTTCGATTAAATAAAATATAATGACGAGTTGAGCGCTGATATCCTATTTAAGAATTTGGAAAATGAAAACATCGTGAAGGGATGGTGACCTACATTGAAAAAATTACTCTTTTCTGTAGAATTTGTGGCACCCAGTGTTTCCATTTGGACCTTCTGAAGGACTTGGTACCTGTATTTGTGTAATTCTACATCTGCACTCTTCCTCCACTTCATTCCATCCTCTATCACGGAATTTACTTATAGCGTATGTCACAGTAAATTTGCTTAATTTAATTATCATTTCATACTTGTAGTACTTTTGACTACTCTCTTAATTAAAGTTTTGAAACACGAAAGTCCCAATTTTCGTTGTCTGATAAAATTGTGAATAATTAATATACATACAATGTATGTTAATGACGATTTTGTGTTTTTAATATTATATATATATATATATATATATATGTGTGTGTGTGTGTGTGTGTGTTTGTAAATATTCATTTACTTCATAAGGATGTCCCTGGTTTGTTAAGGGCGTTATTTTTTACGTTTTTTATGTTTCATTTCCGCCGCGTTTGGAAATTTGATATTCAGTAAATTGCTTGCTTCTCCAGTATTTATTCCTAACTGAAATCTTTCAAATGTTCTTCTGGTATATATATCTCACGACACGATACTCTACTGGCGCGTACTGCTGTTAATACGAAATACTTGATTCGATTTACCTACCGACATCTAAATGTAACCCTCGTTTTTTTTCTCCATAACTGGGAAAACTAAAGTTAAATTAAATGTAACATTTAGTTCCAGACAACGTAACGAAATGCAAATGCGGTCTTTTTTTGTGTCTCACTCTGTTTCGTCCTCCGTTCTATCTAGGTTTTTCTTTGTGTCAGGCTCTACGTAGTCTCAGTGACTCGGCTTCTCAAAATGAACACGGTGGCTTAGTCAGTAAATCCCTGTATTAAAAGTGTCAGTGTAGAGTGAATTCTGGTTTCCTAATCTGCTGTGTAATAACGTATGTTGAAAGCCCGTTTCCCAGACTTCGGAGAAAAGAATGTAACTACTTCTCGCTACAAATCAAAGATTCCATTTCTGATTCGAATAGTCGTCAATGAGAATTTATATTGGAATTGATGTTCTGATTAGTTGATGTCTGGAAAATCCTTGAGGTATTTTTGGTCACGAACTTCATGAAAAAAATACAATCTTTAAGAATCTGTAAAATGTTATTTCCATGTACAAATTTTGTTGCGAGCGTCAGTTATTTTACTATTCAAAGTTGTGTTGTTAATAATATATTTACTGAATTACGTATATAGTTAGCCTTAATTGGCACTGATTTGCTTGTTCGCTATTGGTTTGTATTCTGTTTACTTGATGTGTCGTATTTCTATACAGGTATCGATTTTCGTAATGTTAAAGTGCCTATTGGTTGGCGCCTGCTGTTGAGTGAGGAATGCCGAGACTATTGTTCGATTCCGGTTCCGACGGGGATTTAATAGGCTCTAACCAGCACAAGGTTGTCATGGGAACGCAACATCCCGAAGCATACGTCGGCCAGCCAGTTCCACCTATGAGCAACAATTTGCTCATGGAAATTCACCTTTCAACCACTTTAAATATCGCATCCAAATCACTGCATAGATTAGAATAAATTAAAAGTTTTAGTGTTTTCTTGATCTCTGCATATTTTTAATTTCCACATATTTGAAGTGCAACAGTATCACTAGGAATTGTAGCAAACCTAATTGTTATACCATCACCATAACCATTGGAGATAAATTTGTATAGCACTAATATGGGAGAAAGTGTGAATTCGGTTCCTCGCATTCCACACGAAGTTCTTTTATAAGATAGAACTAATATTCCATTATCATACAAGTATCGATGAAATACCAATTAATAAGCTGTCCACGTTTTACCTTATAGTATATCATCTTAAATGTTATGTTTTTAAGTGGACAATAGAGTTTTTCGGAAACGTAATACTGAATGTATAAAATCTTTCCAGGTACGTGAGATATTTAAAGAAATTACTTCTACCGTTTTTCAAATAATTTAAAATAGTTATCAGTTGGTGTACCACCATAAATTGATAGTCTCCAGATTATTGCACGATATTAACAGTGAGAGTAAATTATATATTTCGTACCTGTGATATAAACAAATTTTAAATACTTAGGAAACAATGTTATTTGCTAAAAAAAAAGGAGAAGAAGAGGTTCCTCGTGAAAGTTAAATTGGTTGCTAAACAGCAGATAAATCAATAAACACTCAAATTGACTAGATTAGTAGAAAACGAAATAAAAACTAATGTAATATTGATATTTGTCTGATTATAATAATACAGTAAATAAATAAATATAATGGCCAGACAGTCAGAATAGATTTAATGATTGACAATTTTCAGTTACAAAAAGCATTGCTGCAAGACCACGCTATTAAATTTTATTCCAAATTATTTCATATTATATAACATAATTTTTTTGAATATCTTACTACTTCTACTACTCCTTTTTTTTTCAAGTTGTAGACAGGCTATGTATAGAGGCAACTTCCCTCTTATAGCATAGGAAAAGGAGTGAAAGGTGGGATGCGGAAAGGTAGAGCAAGGTAGCCAAGGGTTAACTAGGGCCTCCGGGCTATGGTTTAAGGATCCTATCCGGCAATTCGCCTAAAAGTAATGCAGGGGAAACCCTAGAAAAACCTGCATCAGGTAGGTCGGGCATTTGGTACTTGTCCCACGCCCTTCTGATGGCGGGAGAGGGGTTTGCTGTGGGGTCGCAGCTTTCCCCTCGCCGTGCCCTGACCAGTTTAGGAGGCAGGTGGCCGACTATACTCCTTGGCTCGACAGCCCATTAAGGACCTTGGTCTACCGATACGACTGCCAAACTGCCATCTTACAAGACACATTCTGGATTTAGGAGTGACACCTGGTCAGAGTATCGATTTTCCCATAGCCTTAACCTCAGTTTTCGTGACCAGGAGACGACCACAAACATCCATGCCCATGCCAGGGTTCGAACCCCGGACCTCTGTGATGTGAGGCAATGACGCTGGCCACTACACCACACATTGAAAATCTTCGAAGATCAAACTTATTATATACATGATCCATGATTTTTCAAGAAATGTTAGATTACAATATTAATCAGTTATTCCCCTGTTAAGTGTCAAACTAGGGACAAAATGTTGCGATGGTGGCTCTAATTGCTGTTCATTACATTTTTAATTAATAATAATGAGTTCTCAAGTTTATGCTCCATTATTTATGAAAATTCTGCACATAAATTAATTTAAATGCTATCCTAGAAAATGTCTAAGTAATGAATCCACTAAGCTTATGTTATATATTCTTATATCCCTTATATCACTTCAACCAAATAAGAAAACAAAATTTTAATATTATAAGGTCAATAAAAATTATTTCACTTATGCCTCAAGAAAAATTTATTGTTTGTATGCACATAAAAAACTAGCTCAAATTTTCAGTATTTGTACTAAGGTGAGTTTTAATTTTCGGTGCACAGTAAAGTTTAACTTTGTACGCAATTAACATTTAGTTGTACGTAAGCGTGAGGCGGAATTACATTAATATAGCTAAATTAAGAGACGAATTGATTTCGTGTGTAGTTTAAGTTAGTGACGAATTAGGAGTCGCGCTAAGAAATTTAAAACAAGTTGATAATATCAATGAAAAACAACCAACAATGAAACTCAATAAAACATCTAATAAACATTCCCTCGATTTCTTGAATGTTAATCGACGATAGAAGCTCTCGCCGTCTCGTCGCGTCTCTTTTATGAAAAGAGAAACGAGAACACTGTCAGTCGACAACAACACATTAGCATATCAATAAATAATGATTCGTGTCCCTGGCAAACAAAGCCGTGAATATTTATCTGTCCTATTTTTCCGTTTTAGTAATCCTTCAATCGGGTAGGAGTCTTGCATTGATTGACAACTAGCTGGGTGCCCGGCGTTGCCCGGGATGTTGTATATCCATAACCCCCAATTTGACTCCAATCTCGATTGCTTGTGCGTTATTTTTATGTAATGCACTTCGCCCCCTACATGTGCTCACCCCCCATGCCGAAAGGGGTTCAACTCATTGACCCCGAAAAAGTTTCTTTCATAAATCATATCGTCCGTTTCAACATTTTACATAATTACCATCCACGTCCCCATTGTACTTTGGGTTCAACAAAAAGTTGAATGTCATTATTAAATTCAGAGATATCGATACCCTCGGATTTGATTCCAATCGAATTATCGTTATTTTCATGTAACGCCCCACCAAACCCCACCCCTAAGCTTGCTCCCCTCCATGCCGACAGGGATTAAAATTATACACAGAGAACATCTAGAGAAATATTATGAATTTAATTGACCCCAAAAACAGTTATTGCGACCCTAATATCGGCCGATTAACATGTTTTAAAAATACCACCCACGTTTGAATGTAAGAATTAAACTCAGTGACATAAAAAACCTTGGATTCAAATCAAATCTCGATTGTTTTGCATAATTTAAGTAATGTCACACCCTTAACGATGCTTCCCTCCCGAACCAAAGAATGGTTGAAATTATACATGGAGAAATGTAGAAAGACATTATAAGGTTCATTGATCCCGAAATATATTTATTCGACGCAAAAATCGGATGTTTGAAATGTTTGCAAATTTTTACCCCCCTCCCAACATCATACATCACGGCGCAAACCCTTCCCACTGCCACCCACCCACGCGCGTTGACCAGATTGTCATAAATAAACTCAGCGACTTCCATAACCCTGGTTTTGATTCCAATCTCAGTCGTATGGGCATTATTTTGCTGTAACGAACCACCCATCATCACCCCTATCCGTCATCGCCTCCTAAGCCGGAAAAACAAATATTCTGAATTGAATTGACTGCGAAAAATATTAGGCACAAACATCTGGAAATTAACATGTTTGAATAATTTCCACCCTCGTTCATACTCACCCGTGGGGGTTAAACCGCAAGTTGAATGCCATAATTAAGCTTAGAGACATCCATAACCCGGACTCTACTCAAAGCTCGAATGTGTTTAAGTTATTTTTATGTAATAGCACTCCACCCCAACTCTTAATGGTGCACCACTCCAAGCCTGATATATGGAACATGTAAAGAAATTTTATAAATCTCAGTGAACCAGAAAAATATTTATTCGACGCAAATATCGACTGCTTAACATGTTTGAAAATTTAAACCCCTGTCTACCCCCGCTTGGGGAAGTTAAACTGTAAGTTGAATGTCATAATTAAACTCAGTGCAAATATAATACTGGATTCAACTCCAAACTCGAATGTGTTTGCGTAATTTCATGTATTCCACTCCACCCCAACCCTTAATGGGGCACCACTCTTATGCCTAAAAGAGGTTGAAATTATACACAGAGAACATGTAGTGAAATTTTATGAATGCCATATATCTCGAATTATATTGAGTCGACGCAAAAATCGGCCGATTAGTATGTTTGAAAATTTCTTTCCCGCCCACCCCTTCTCGTCACCGCTAATTCCCACCCACCCCCGTGGGTTTCTCAGTTTGTCATAAATAAATTCAGCCACAGCCATAACTCCGATTGGACTCGAATCTCGGTTGTTTTTGCGTTAAATATATGAAACGCCCTTCACCCTCACCACTAAGGGTGCTCCCCTATCATGCTGAAAAGAGGTTGAAATTTAAAAACAACACGGTATAAATAATATCCACGTCATTGACCCCGACAAATATTTATTCCATGTAAATATCGACCATTTATCATGTTTGAAAAATTCCACCCCCGGCCGTGGGGGTTAAATGGCCCATTCAATGTTATAATTGAACTCACCAACATCCATTACACTGGATTTGACTCGAACGTCGGTTGTATTCGCGTTATTTTACTGTAAAGAATCTCCACCCCCACCGCTAAGGGTTCTATTAGGGGTTGAAATTATACACAAATTACATTCTTAGAAACACTATGAATGTCTTTGACACTGAAAAATATTTATCCGGCTCTAATAACGGCTGTTTTAGCATGTATGAAATTTTCCACACCCGTTCCTAGGGGTTGTAGATGTGTCTCACCCCGACAGTTACCGTCTCCTGGTCGCAAAGAACACGTGTACGATATTTGGTGAAATTTGCTTTACGAGTGTAGATTTGTATGCGGAACATACACACATACACTCATTTTTATTTATAAGATAGAGAGGCTGCTGCTACCTTTTTATTTTCAGGAGACTAGAAAAAGTTCATTATTTAGTTTTGTATTGTTTGGAAAAGAGAGACTTCCCTATAGAGCGCGGTGGTATTGAAATGCAATCATTTTGTACTACATAGTCCGAATTTGATGTAACCTTTACATAGTATTTTTAAATAAAAATATTTATACACAATTTTTTTTAATTCTCTTATACATATATTTATTTATTGGGATACTTTCTTAAATTTCTGGCGTTTATTTCATCGGTAATATTCAAACAATATATAATTCATTTAACAGTATCCAGTTGTAATGCTGGTTTTCGAAGGTTGTTTAGCTTTAATGTTAGTTGAGAACGAAGTATGTGTTGAGTACGAGTAGTAGGGCCTGTGTTGTAGCTTTATCTGCGATCTCGCAGAACCTGTTCCACGGCCCCGAACCCTACGTCGCCAGATACTTTTCATTAACAGATGTCCGTATTAGCGCTAAATTCTGCCGTCAGCAAACCGAAATAATCTATCTCGATTACCTACTAATACAAATTGTTCGTATCAATTGTATTCTACGCTTAATATTAGTTGAAATGCTTAAATATTCACGCCGTGAGAATAAATTAGTGGCGGTTTGTCAGAATCTGTGACACACCATCGACGATAGCAGTAGAATAGACGCGATAAATATTTTCTCATAGCTTTCGAACTTGGTGCCTTAATATCTCCTCTTAGATAAGTTCTTTAATTAGTTCCTCTCTTTAAGGGACTTGTGAATTAACGAAAAAGTATTGCTGATATTATACCGGAAAGAAAAAGTGGACATAAATGGTGAAGTATATCCTATTATAACCTAAAAGGAGAAGAATCATTTCAGCATATGGTGGCTGATAATTACACAATAAGATAGACTTTATACAGTAGGCTCGGCCTAGTTAAAAAATTCTGGGAAAATAACATAAATAATGTTATAATTTATTATTCGAAGGCGTCTAAATCCTTCATGTCGCGAGCATAGCACAAGTTGAGAAAGATGCAGAGTGCATACTTCCCATACCTACTATTTACTTCGACAGTTGAGTGTCGGATGTCAACAAATGCGGAATAGGTTAGTAAATTGTTTGGTTTTTTTAGTAAAAATTGTGGAATGGGCGGTAAATGGAAAAATTTGACTATAAAAGTTATTTTAAAAAGTGTACCATGTATATTTAAACGTACGTAAGAAAGATTTATAACATACTGACTTACACGAAGAGGCCAGAAAATATTTGAGAGTTTTGTTTGCATAAAAATAATTTTTTATTTGTAAGTGAAAGCCAAGAAATCGCGTAGTTAGAGAACTGCGGCCCTTCCGCCAATTTAAATCGGAAAGTCGGCTGTATTTTACGTTCTACTCTGAAAATGAAACGATATTGTGCACTGAATAAATAGTATGTTACATTGCACAGAATATAGCATTGTGAGATGAAAGGAGATTTATACTTATTAGAAAAATATTCTTAAAAATACGTTCGGGATAAGCTAAGGTAGTTTTATTCTGGAATAACATAGAAAATGTGAGGGATTCGTAGACGGTTTTTATTTTATGCCGAATCAGTCTAAGAATAAGTTGGGCTATAAAAGTTTACATGATAGCTCGTTAGAATGTCACTTTTCTGGAAGTAAAGAAGAGCCAGGCTTTACGCAATGTGCAAAGCTTAGACGTTTTAATGATCACGCATATAAAATTCAACAAAACTTGCGTCGCACGACTTTTGGCAAATTGGTCGTTTGTAAATAGAACGATTAGGAATTATGAACAATGAATGTCCAAAGTATGAAAATCGTGTAATAATAGAATGATGGAAATATTATTGCCATTAACTAAACAAAAACTTTACTGATTAAAATATAAAAATCTCTACAAGGCCAGGAATAGAACCCAGGATCTCCGCTTGTTTTATTTCAGTTTCAAAGCCTTTGATTGAAAACATTTTTTATTTGATTGAAAAAATATGCTTGGAAGTGATAAGTTGAGGCGTGAATTGTATATATGTATTAGTTTTCTTTGCCCACTATGACATCAATTATAAATTAATCAAACGGCACAGTTATCTATTTCTACTGACCCAAATACCAATTTAGCGAAGCCGTTCGCTAAGCATGTGTGACCACTAAAACACACTAGTAGTCTCCAAGAATAAGTCATCTATGTGTTTTATTGCTCCCATTACGATTTAGTAAGTCGATGCCTTAATATGTGTAAGAAAGTATCACTAATATATTGTGGTAATTAAAAACATGTAATTATTTAATGAACAAGATTTTACGATTTTCAGTGTCGGCGGCGTAAATATAAGAATTGTGTACAAGAATATGGGGCCTATAATGCTTGCTTGCTATGCGCATTGTCGCGAAGGCATGGCTGGACGCGCGGTACTTTAGTGTGCGTTGAGAGTCGGTGGAGAGAGGAGAATGAGTGTGGGTTAAGACTTTGCGGAACGATGTTGTAAAGAGTGTGTTTTTGGGAGACGTACAGGACAGTCAGAGACCAGGAAGAGTGTGTGTTGGGAGTCGGCGGATATAGCAGAATACGTTCTGAAAAGCTTCAGTGTGTGTTGGAAGTCGGCGGAGAGAGAACTTGAAATGCAGACTTTGTTCTGGAAGGCAGCAGAGACATAATATTATAAAGTCCCGGGTTTTAAAATTACGAGTCGACAATCGGAAGTTGTCCATTGGAAAATTGATGCAATCATCAAAGAAAATACGATATCAACTGTAAAGAACGGGAAGTGTTGTGTCTAAAAACTACAACCACATTAACACATGAAATTCAGTGAAATACGGCCTGTCTGTGATGTGTTTTAACAATAATCGAGTGAGTACGAGCCTCTTCGAACAGAAAAATGGTAATGTAAACTGAAAGAAAATTTATTATGTGTAAACCTAATGTAAATAATATTTATCGTCAGATTTCATATTTCACTAATTGTTTAAGTTAAAAAATTTTCACTTTGTAAGTTTTAATTGCCTTGTCGTAACATTCTTTATTGGAGGCCCGATGGTCGGCTCTGAAATTAAGACGTGGCATTTTACAAATTTGTAACATAATTTTCAATGGTGATAAGAATTATTTTTAATACATTAACTTTGTTTTATATTTTAAATTCTGTTTTTCATTTAAAATCCAATCATTTTAACTTTTAATTTGCTTATATAAAATCTAATTTAATTTTGAATATTACATTTTGTGCCTCAACGTGGGATTTAATTAATAATTAATTAATTAATAATTTAATTAATTAATAATTTAATTAATATTGTGTTTACTACAATATATTTCGTATCAATTCAAGTGATTCATCGTACTTTTTACGCAGTTATGTGGCTGTTAATGAGTTATACGTTTGTTTGATCTACGTTGAAATTAAACTGTACAGTAATATTTAAGATTTGCAAGAGAGTTTTAATAAAGCACGACGCTCAGTCACATCTTTATATTCACCTATTTTTAGAAATTTTCAGCGTGTATAATAACGGAAAGAATAAAGATTTTTTTTCACTATTTCTTTTCTACTAACCAGTTTTATAGGTCTCAATTTAACTGTAATTAATATTAATGTACTGAATGTTTAACTTGCAACTGCTATCGTTTACCATTTATCTGATGATTTCAGAAGATAATACGTGCTCCCATTACAGGTCTAAGCATGTGATGCGTTGTGTACTAAAAAAAATTAAACTTTCAACTTTTGCGGTGACTACTTCTGCAGTTTTTTTACATTAAAATTAACCCTAAGTCCGGAGACTTTACAGTTGTGATAAATTAACATAATAAAAGTATTTACAATTGTAAATATTTAACGAGTAAAACATAATAAAGGTATTTACAATTTGTAAATATTTAGCATGTAAACTTGGGGTATTGGATATGACCCTCGTCATTCCAAGTTAGAGACGAGAGAAACGGACTAACTTGTTTACAACATATTAACGAAGGTTAGCCGGCATGATGTTTGGGATCGATCTGATCGTCGGGGAAACTTCGTTTTATGAAAAGCGTTACGGAGGTTATGGGGTAAGATGGGAAGAACGGATATTTAGGGATGTGTGTAGAGGCAGTTGGTAGGAGGGGGTTAGAGTTAGGTATTTCCGGAGTGATTTAGGGGGAGGATGATATCAATTGGGAGTTTACATTTTAGTCTGCGATTTTGTGAAGGAGGGGGCGGGTTACTGTAGAAGAGCTCAATGGTTGGATTTGGATGGTTGATGGAGCTATTTATTAGGGACTTGGTAGATTTATGAATTATGGCAGGAATTAGGGGAACTTCAAAGTCTTTATGGATAACTGAGTTGCGAAGGTGCTAGGGGCAATTTGAGATTATACAGAGAATTTTGTTTTGTTTGGTTTGTATTTTGTTGTAGTGGGAATAGGTCGTGGATCCCCATATGGCACATGAGTATGACCATATGGGGCAGATTAAGGATAGATAGAGAAGTCTTTTAGTGCTAAGGGATATGGGAGATTTTCTGTTGATAAGAGGGAAGAGTTGTTTTATTTTTTTGTTTATTCTGGACGTAATGTGAGGTTTCCATGAAAATTTGGAATCGAGGATAAGGCATAGGTATGGTGTAGTTTGTTGGATAGGTATTTTGGTGCCGTTCAGAAAGAAGGAGTGTTAGAGGGAATGATTGTAGATTTGGTAGGGTTTATTTTGATTCTCCATTTTTAGCCCAGCTTTCAA
Organism: Zhengitettix transpicula; assembly: GCA_037074705.1. Classification (NCBI taxonomy): domain Eukaryota; kingdom Metazoa; phylum Arthropoda; class Insecta; order Orthoptera; family Tetrigidae; genus Zhengitettix; species Zhengitettix transpicula. Next base: position 41,956,758 of record CM073590.1, read on the forward strand.
TATCATTGAGGGCAATTTGTAATTTTCTGGAGCCCGAGTCCAGAGAGAATGTTTGTACGAGTATCGCAAGATCATCTGCAAAAAGTACTGTTTTAGTAGATTAGTTTTGAGGTATGTCGTGAAAATAGAGGTTCAAGAGGAAAGAGCCTAGGATGCTGCCTTGGGGGACGCCAGAGGAAATAGGGAATGAATTTGAAAGGGTTTTGTTAAATTTGACACAGAAAGAGATGTTAGAATGATAGTAAGGAGTAAGTTAAGAGGGAATCATTAAGTGGGTCTTTGATTTTGTAAAGTAGTGATTGGTGGTCTACTTTATCAAGAGCTATTTCTGCATCTAGGAAGGCAGCAATGCACGAGTTGTTGGTGTCGAAGGAATTGTTGATGTAGGATTTCACTGAGCAGAGGTGCAAGAGTGTTTGGGTCTAAAGCCGTATTGAGCTGGAAGAATGAGGTGGGTTAATTCTTTGCCAAGGAGGGGAAGAAGGAGTTTTTCGTACAATTTGGATAAAGAGTGGAGGAGACTGATGGGTATATAACTATTAGGACAGGATTTGGGTTTGTTTGGCTATGGGATCATTATTACATGTGCGTGCTTCCAGGCTGTTGGGCAATATGCTGTACGGATGATTGCATTGAAAATGATTTAAGTTTAGTTTATTTCACGTCATTCGAAATTGGTTTGCTCTTAATTGGCATGGATATATTAGGTCCGGATAACTGCATTGTCTTTGGATTATGATTTGTACTTTCTGTTAATAGCCCGTCAACGTCAGGTTTGCACGGCTACGTATACAAGTATATGCTCTAAAACATTTGTTTGATATATCTGAAATTGATTCGCGTATTTTATTTCATGTATTTGTTGGCTATTCGCATCGTAATGAGTAGAAGCGTGTTCACGAAGTCGTGGCCTGTCGTGGTACTACAGCTTCGTTGGTCCGGTTTCATGTTGATGATTTGGCAACTGGTTTGTCAGAGCTGCTCCAAGACGGATTTGGCGCCGCAAAGGCTGCGAACGGAACCAGGACATATACGCACTATCTTCTACAAACTAGTCTTCCCACACGCCAACATTACGGAAGATCACTCTCAAATTCTAAGTCCCCACTATAATCATCTTAGTTTTGAATTTGTTCATTTCTCAAATTTTAACAGACATTCGATTAAATTTTTATCAATAATTTCACATGTCCCCGTAATTTTAATATTAAAAAAACCGACTCCTTGACTTTTCGTATGTCCTACATACAAATAATATGACAGAAATGACAAGTCGCCAGGATACATATAAAGGTAAGAAAATAAGGTGGAAATAGAGATATATTTGAGCTAGTAATAAAGTAATAATTTGAATAAAAACTTGTGTATGACGGATTATTGCTCTGCAGGACTGGTGCCATGTTGCTTAATCGACACATATCTGATTTTCTTAGTGAGTCAGTCTTAAACGACGATATAAAAATTACAGTGTACGAAAATTCCTCTTACAATCTTTTCGGGCTTGCGCAGGGGACTGTGTAAAGCTTGTTTCCGTGATGGAAGCATTTCAAAATAGCTATTGTCATGTGATTAGGCTGTTCACTCTTCCACCCAAGCTGACGAGTCCCATGTACTGATCTTCCTATAGCAAGTATTGGGCGTGTTTTTGGATGCTGTACCATTGAATGTCTATCAAGACCTGTGGTTTAAGTACGACGACTCACTTTTCACTTGATGTTTGCGAACTGCTGGACAGACGATTCCGATTAAGGTGGACAAGCCGAGGTCTTCATATCGCTTGGCCTCTACGAACACCGAATTCGACTCCATTGAACGTTTTTCTGTGGGGTCATAAGATAAGTTTAATTGACGAGTTGTGACCCCTGCATAACAGATTGAAGAGAGTCCAGGTGTGATGGAGCGAGTTTACCAGAATATCACTCGTAGGTACAATGTGTCCAGCGACGTTGGTGGTCGCCTCACTGAACCAAAGTTGTAGTGAATCAGTATGCTAACCGTCCTTTGAAGATGGCAATATATATATTGTGGTAATTAAAAACAAATCATTAATTGATGAACAAATATTTGGACTCGCGTGGTAAACGGCAGAAGGCACTCGGGTTGTACACAAGGAGGATGAAGTGATGCCATAATTGGGGAAAGATGGCAAATTGGAGGAGGGTGAGTTAAGTGTGTGCCCGACTCTGTGGAGCGGTGTGAAAAAGTGCGCCCGAACTCTGTGGGGAAGGGGCAAAAGTGCACCCGAATTCGTGCTGATGTATATCGTCCTGAGTCGTAGTTGGACTCGTATTGTCAGTGGCAGAAGGTACACGAGTTGTACACAACGACGAGGTAATGGGGGATACTTGAGAGACAGATGGCAAATTAGACGAGGATGTGGGGAGAAGTGCACATGGCTTCATGGTGAGATGTGCAAAAGAAAGAGAGATAAGTCGTCGTTAGAATAATGGAGAGATCAATCTGTTAGCAGCGTTCGTCGGTGGTGGTTCTAGTAGCCACCGAGCCCAGTTATGTGGCAGAAATAAATAGGAGTTCGTCGTGAGGAGTCTGTCAGGAAAGTTGTTCGGTGGTGGTCTTAATAAACATTGGGCCAAGTTACGTGGCCGAGATAAATCTAAGTCGTCGTCGTCGTAAGAAAGAGTCGTCGTGAAAGAAAGTCAAAGGTGGTAATAGTCTGCTGTTACGTGAATAATTTGCGTTATTTGTACTGACGAAAGTATTCAGTGTAAAGTGTTTGCACAACTTGGTGCTCTTTACGGCCTGTATATAAAGTGAGTGGGTGTTGGTATGCGAATGAGCCGAATTTCATGGATTACCACAGACTGTAAGTTAATATTTCACAGTATTCATATTTGTAAACTCTTAAGTAAAGGTATAATCGTCAGATTTAAGAATTAGAATTTGGGTGTTGTATGTGTTTCCTTTATTGCATTGAAAGATTGTTTAACGAGTATTTGTTTCGTTAAAGAACCACCAGTAAACGACCCTGAGAAATAGAATATTTTATTGTAAAACATTAATTACGAACTGTTTTAAAAATTCATTTGATAACTTGTGTAAATTCAATTTTTTGTGTCGTAATAAATTAATTTGTTTGTCTTTTTTAAAATCTTGATTTCTTACTAAAAACATCCAATCATTTTAATATTTGTGAGTACCACAAACTGGCGTCTTCAACGTGTGGTTTTCTGTATTAAATTAAATTTAAAAACAGTAATTTATTTGTATTTATTACAAATTGGCGCCCAACGTTTAATAATAAATAGTGTATTATCTGTGTCTACCAAAAATTGACCTCGAACGTGGGGGCAAAACATATAAAAATTGTAGTTGTATAAGTGGTTTACTACAATATATTTTAGTAAATCTCACGTTCGGGAGCCAATTTGTGGTAAACACAAATAAATTACTATTATTTTTAAACGTTGGGCGCCAATTTGTAATAAATACAAATAAATTCTCAGTTATATGTTTTTCTTCATGTTCTGGCGTCAATTTGTGGTAAACATAAATTAATTCTCAGTTAAGCCCCAATTAGGAGCGTCAATTTGTGATAATTACTTGAATATTAAAATGATTGGATGTTTTAGTAACAACTCAAAATTTTAAAGAACGCAAACAAATTAATTTATTAACAGACAAACAATTTAATTTACGCAAGTTATCAAATGAATTTTTACTACAGTCATTAATTAATATTTTACAAAAAAATTTCTCTTTCTCAGGGTCGTTTACTGGGCCTTTAATAAGACAAATACTCGTTAAACCAATTTTTTAGACTGCAATAAAAAAACGCATACAAAACAAACTTTAAATTCTAAGCAAATTCGAAATCTGAAATCTGACGATACTACCTTTAATTAAGAGTTTACAAATATGAATACTTTGAAATATTAACTTACAGTCTGTGGTAATCCATGAAATTCGGCTCATTCGCATACTAACACTCACTCACTTTATACAGGCCATAAAGAGCACCAAGTTGTGCACACTTGATTACCACTTTCGGCAGTACAACTAAGGGCAGACTATCACCACACGACTGCAACTTTCGTCTGTCCACAGACACCTCTCCACGACAACTCACGACGACATCCTCTCCTTTATACTCTCGACGACCTCCTCTGCTCTCTCTTACGACGAACTGCTATTTATTTCGGCCACCTATCTTGGCCCGATGGCCACGAGGACCACCACAGACGAACGCTGCTAAAAGACTCCCTCTCTTTCTTCTTACGTGGACTTATATTTCTTTCTTTTGCACACATGACCACGAATCCGGGTGCACTTTTGCACACCGCCCTACAGAGCCGGGCGCATATCTCTCCCCACCACCTCGTCTAATCTACCATCTGCCCCCCAATTATCCCCCATTACCTTGTCCTTGTGTACAACCCGTGTTAATATATATATATATATATATATATATATATTGTGGTAATTAAAAAGAAAGGTAATTAATTAATTAACAAGATTTTGGGACTTGCATTGTTGGCGGCGTAAACATACGATTTGAGTACAAGAATATGAGGTTATAATGCTTGCTTGCTGTCTGTATTGTCGTGAAACATTGCTGGACGCGCGGAGCTTCATTGTGTGTTTGGGAGGCAGAGGAGTACAGTACAGACAGAAAGAGTGTGTGGTTTTGGGAGGCAAAGCGGTAGGTAGTCAGAAAGACTCAGTAATTCAGAAAGAGTGTGTTCGGAGTCACCGGTTTCCAGTCTTTGGGCAAACAACTGCGACGATACTAAAACGACTGTTTATATCCTTGAGGAAGAAGAATTTCGGAGTCTAGCATACGTTCAGTTCTTGGGTGCCAGGTTATTTTATCAAGTGAATAACCTAACTTTGATGATTTTAATAATTTATTGATCGAGAGAAGAGCTAAACAATTAGTCTGGTCGAATACAGCAAGCAGGAAATGTTTTATGTGGAAATAATAACCACAAGTAAATCGTGTGAAAAACATGGCCTGTATATAAAAGTGTTAAGCAATAATCGAGTGTGTACGAGCCCTTTCTTTTTCGCACAGCTAAACTATAAGGTAAATTAAACAATTATTATATGCAAACCCAACATTAAATGATATTTTATCGTCAGATTTCAATATTTCACTGATTGTTTAATGTAATAATTTTCTCACTTTGTAAATTTTAATTGTTTGTCGTAAATATTCTTTATTGGAGGCCCGATAGTCGGCCCTGAGATCAAGCCGTGGCATATTATCAAGTTTTTATCAACATGTAATATAATTTCAATGATTATAATAATTTGATGTTAATAAATTAACTTTGTTGTATATTTTAAACCGATATTTTTAATTAAAATCCAACCATTTAATTTTAATTTGCTGAGTTTAATTATCATTCAATAGTGTGGCACGTTTTAACTTAGAAACATTTCAAGTTGTCATAAATGAATTCACTACAATATATATATATATATATATATATATATATATATATATATATATATATATAGAGAGAGAGAGAGAGAGAGAGAGAGAGAGAGAGAGAAATACCAACATTTGTCAGGTATAAATATTTGTGTTTTATAATGGTATTTATAAATATCACTAAGCATAATTGTTCACCGTGGGCATGTAAGTTACCGTGAAATTTATGAAATAATAAGTAATAATTGCCTTTACTAGTCGTGTTTAATATGAAACATTCTAGAAATATTGTAGAGCTCTTCGTAGGATGCCTTGACATTCGGAGGCGGTTTAAGCGCTTATTACTGTCTATTTTATCCAGCATAGAGACGGTGAGTGGCGTGTACCGAGATGTTGATCTCATCTACTGTGGGCATGAGTTTGTTGCACTCGAGACAGCACGTGTCACTTGCTTTGTTATAACATAAGGGCTAATGTCGAGACATCATTCCTTACTTGAGTCACATTGTCATAATATCAATATTAATATTAGTGTTATTATAGAATTTGTCAGTACATATCTGTACCCGTCCTCTTTCAATTCCATTCTCTTAATTTTCTATTCCGTTTGCCTAATGTGTGAACGTATTGCTAAGTCCTAATGAAAAAACAACAGCACATATAGTTTCACAGTATAATACAAGTAGATCAACTAATTGGACATTGTTCAGGACGTTTTAGTTTTCAATCTTATATTACGATGTCTGAAGGAATACGTATTTTGATCTTGTTTATATTTGGGTAATTTAGATGGTTGCATTTTTAAATACTAACTTCATATGAGTACGATATAATTATAAGTTATTTTTCAGTCGTCTAATTGGACTAAATGTTAATTATATTTCATTCATTACGTTACTTCGCGCCATTGCATCGAAATATAGCATAACCCTGACAACAAATTATAATTTTACAGGGCATAATTTAAGCAGTCAAATTTGTAGTATTTGTTTATAATTCAATCCCATCACTTGTGTTTGTTATTTTCTTGTAGTCAAAATTTAGTGATGTAGGCAAACAGCCTGAATTATTTCAGTTTTCGTGTGTATGGTATCATCGTTGATTGGAACTTCAACCGTGCTAATTTAGGACTGGAACTAGCAAAGGCAAGAAAATAAATGTATATGCACAATTTTCCGCTTCACTTTGAAATAGTGCTCGAATCTTTAAATTTTTGTATTCAATAATTATACATTATGCGGACAAGCTAGAGCACTAAATGTTAGCGCTAAAGTTTCTCATCAATTAGGAAATTATATATGTTTGAACTTTAAATGACGAATTTATAGGACCCAGCACTGGAACCACTTTGACTAATGATTTCTTGAATCATTTATCCTCGCCCCTTGTGGAATTAGAAAACAAGTTTTATTTCCACTAAATAAGTTGTTTTTATAACATCATTATTACATATTTGTTAGTTGTCTCGCGTAATATCTACATATCCTTTCAGCATATTTCACACTGTAGTAGCTATCTAACAATTTCATGCAAATTGTGTATATGTATCCTTTAATTTATGAATAATGATAACTAACTATTTTGTCTAAACTAGCTTGATTCTGTATTTGTTGTAGTATACCGCAAATAATTCCAGTAGCTAATCTGCGGAAACTATGTATCATTTCCGGATATCCGGGAAGCAACTCTCATACATGCTGATTGAGAAACTTTTCCTACGCGCATATATATATATGTATATATATGTATATATATATATTTATATATATATATATATATATATATATATATATATATCTGGTGTGTGTCATGAATGGTCTCCAGAAATGACATTTATAAATAAAATGTAGCATATACTTATGCTCATACGCCAATGTGTAATATATTTTCGACCATACCACAGTATTTTCTTTAGATGATTCAATTAAGCATCTGAAGGATTCCTCCAATTTGAGTATTTGTATTTTTATGTTATGATATTAATTATTGTTTGTTCGATAATATGCGCAAGTAGTCTTCATCTGTACTAATAAGAAATCTTTCCATACGATGGCCAGAACATCTTGCATGTTATTCGTGTGTAGTGTATATAAATACATTAGTGAATAAGAAAGTCGGAACCGACGTAACTGCCAAAATAAGTACATTTAGATGGTATTTGTTCTCTGCATTAATTTTTTTAAAGTTAGCCCTTTTATATAAAATGTATCGCAAACAAATCAAGATTAACGGTATCTGACCGCAAGGATACATTTACACTTATCCTAGAGGCGATTATTAATGTTTATAATAAGTAAATGCACACATATAAATATGTTTAATGTTTCGTTACTGCAGAAGCCTAACAAGTAAAGGTCTATGTAAGACGCAGGAGGCTTCAGTCAGAAACAGTCTTGAAGAGGGCACACATCTTTACAGAAACGTTGTTGTGTTGTGAATTAAATATTTAATTATGAATAATTTCTTTTCAATTGTACTAAATGTAAATGGTCGTTAAATATATCTGAACTTTGTATAACACTTATGAATATACACTGTTTTTTGAGAAGGAGCTCCAAAGTCACGTAAGTAATAAACTCCATCTGTATCATCTGATTCTGGACACGACGTTGAGGATAATTGTGAGCCACGCAAATATGGAATTATTACAGCGTTCCCAGAACAAAGTATTGCGTGTACTAATGAACACACCTTGGTACATTCCTTAAGAGCCTTAGCGTGCAGACTGCGTGAAGAAATTAAAGCGTGTGGTGAACATTCTACACATAATAAACCTACACTGCAATCAACTAGCAACAATTAAATAATTAAAATAAAATGAAAAGACTAAAAGATATAAAGTAGCTGTAGGGAATAGATTCGCATAATTTTGTTATTAAAATATATTCTATAAATTAATATATGGATTGTTCTCTGACTATTCACTCAAATTAGGAACAAACTAGTTCTATACTGATTGTACAAGAATTGAAAAAATAAAATAAAATATAGCCACTGTTAATTAACAGTTTAATGAATTTAAGTAATTTCAGTTATTTTTTTCATTTTGCTGGAGAAAAAGAGGATGGACTTGCTTAATCTGCAAATGGAAAATTTGCCGTAAAGTGAATATATCGCTTTGGGTAAATCATGGCTGCGATTTAATAAAAATTACTTTTTAGTTCCGCAAACATCAATTTGACGAAAATTTAACTATACTTTTGTAAAGTTGTGTAGAATTATATATTACCTTTAATTTTCGAATTCATGTTACAAATTTTCTAGAAAGTTTTATTAAATTCATAATTTACCATTTTTATCAAGAACCCATTTTCTCGCAGATTGGTTTCGTAGGGATATATTAAGTATAAGTCGCAAGATCTTCCGTATCCCCCCTTTCAAATCTTCCTATGCTATAAGAGGGGAGTTGCCACTATGTGGATTACCCTATACATATCCTGTCTTCACCCCCCCCCCAAAAAAAAGGGCATACCTCCTCTCCGTTTTCGAACTAAGGTTCCCACAAGCCGAGGCACCTCCGCCTGTTTTGATAGGTGTATGTTCCGGGGTCACAGACCTTGGGCATACGGTAAGAGTTGTCCGCTATTCCAATTGGAATAGTCGGCCAGCTGCCTCCTAAACTGGTCGAGGCACGGAGAAGGGAATGCTGCGTCCCCACAGCTAACTCCTCTCCCGCTATCGGAAGGGCGTGGGACAAGTACCCAATGCCCGACCTACCTGATGCAGGTTTTTCTAGGGTTTGTCCTGCATTTCTTTTAGGCGAATGCCGGGTAGGATCCTTAAACCATAGCCCGGGGGCCTTAGTTACCCTTGGCGACCTTCCTCTACCCTTCCACATCCCCCATTTCAAATCCCTTCCTATGCTATTAAAGGGGAGTTTCCCAACGTGGATTACCTTCATGTAGCCTGTTACCCTAAAAAAAACATTGGAATAGTCGCCAGCTGCCTCCTAAACTGGTCGAGGCACGGAGAAGAGAATGCTGCGTCCCCACAGCAAACTCCTCTCCCGCTATCGGAAGGGCGTGGGACAAGTACCCAATGCCCGACCTACCTGAAGCAAGTTTTTCTAGGGTTTTCCCTGCATTACTTTTAGGCGAATGCCGGCTAGGATCCTTAAACAATTGCTCGGGGGCTCTAATTAACCCTTGGCTACCTTCCTCCGCCCTTTTTTGTCTCTGGGTCTTTTCCCAGTTGGTGCTGTTTTCTATCTCGTCAAACAAAAATCTCTTGCTGCTTGTGCAACGAAGTGTGAACACCGCATTCCCCCTTTCAAATCCCTTCCTATGCTATTAAAGGGGAATATCCACCAAGTGGATTACCCTCATGTATCCTGTTACCCTAAAAAATAAAATAAAAATTATGTAAATTTTATATTTCAATTTTTTTTATATTTATCATCAACCATGTGCCTGTCATTAAAATTAGCCGTATAAGACTAACCATTAATTTTCATCTAATAATCTTAAACTATTTACTTAACATCTAGAGTCTATCCAATGTTGTCTGCTAGATTTTTCCGGTTTTGTTAACACTTCACTCACCCACTGCACTTTACACACGATCTGCTGGTTTTCTTCTTTTAAATATTTTGGTTCGGTGTTGATTTTCCAGAAGTTGTCGAACAATCTTTTTCTTGAGACTTCGTACACGATACTATTTGTGAATTTTTTTGTCTCTGGGTGTCTTTTTCCAGTTGGTGCTGTTTTCTATATCGTCAAACAAAAATCTCTTGTTGCTTGTGCAACGAAGTGTGAACACTTTTAATTTTTCCTCCCTGCGATATCAAACTAAAACTGTAGCCTCAAAATAAATTTTGAGTTTGCTCCTCATCGAGATATCTAACTTCTCCAATTCCTCCACTCTGGTGTAACGTAACAACGCAATGTCCCAATATTATCTTAGTTTACTGTGAATGATGTACATCACCTCTTACCGCAGATTTGATAACTGAAACGAACGACGTAACTGAACTGAATTTAATGACTGAATTAAATAATTTTTCCCCCGCGAGTTCATTATATGTCCATTATTAATCCCCTCTATCCATTTCCAAGGCTGAACATAAATCTTTTTTTGATTTGATTTATTTTATTCCATTAGTCCTCGTATGAGGAAATAAGACACGTCAATACATAAAATTACAATATAAGAATTGAATGCTACAATTATAAATAATTATAATTTAACATTAAAATAGTAAAATTCGGGAACACAAATTTCCCTGTCCAGTAAAATATTATGAATAATAACAAAACTGATAATTCTTTAAGTATACTAAGGGTATAATATAATATTTACAGTTCTAATAAAAATATTCAATATGTACTAGTAAATAATTAATGAATCAAGAATGAACTATCATAAAATACAGAATTTACACATCACACAAAAATAAACATAAAACTTGACACACACACACACACACTGGGAGGAAAAACAAACGACGGACAAGTCACTTCATGAAACAGAGCGACGAAGAATCTGTAAACTCCAGCCGTACATGAAACAAACAAACAAAAGAGCAGAAAAGACCAACAGAGACTAAGCAAGTTATGAAATAAGTGGTTTTAATAACAACGCACTGAACACTTTTGCAGGTTTTTTTTAAAAAAAAATTAATTATTAGGGGAACGGTCTAGAAACTCCTGTACTCAGTAAAACACCGGCGCCTTTCAGTAGAATATTTTTACATTGAATACCAAAGCTCTTGTAGTTATTATTGTTCTTACCATCTGGAGGAAGACTAATGTTTAAATGAAAATAATTTACGTCTGATAGAAAATAATGAATAAGAAAGATGGACAATACAGACAAAAAAGGGTAATATAAATACCACACAACGTTTCTGGGATCCTTGTGCCTTTCGTCAGGTGCGAAGAAGAGCCTAGAGAAACACAACTGTACTGGTCAATTGACAACACTCAAAAGTGACGAAAACGCAACGGCAATGGGAGAGCCGAAGGGTTAGCGTAACAATAAGGGAGCAACGACAATGGGAAAACGGAAGGTTTAGCGTAATAATAAGGGATCATAGCAATTATTGAGTTTAATAGTGTCTGTTTGTACATTAATAGCTGTGATGTTTGATTTAATATGAAGCATCTCTGAAATGAGTCTGGAATTCTACCTGGTGTCAATGTCTAAAATATTAGCATTTTTCTAATCAAATGTATATTTAGAACTGTTTATATGTTTGGATACTACAGATTGTTTAACAATGGGAAGTTTTATATTAGATATATGTACCTTGATACGTGTATTAAAGGAACGTTTTGTTTGCCCTATGTAGCAGGAATTACAATTAGAGCAAGGGATTTTGTAAACAACACAATGTTTGCTGTAGGTGTCAAGTGGATCCTTGTGGTTTTTAATCACGTATGAAAGTGTATTAGTGGATCTGTAAATGATAGATATTTTATATTCTTTGAATATTTAATATTCTTTGAATATTTGGACAAATTTGTGATGTAGAAATTTGTAAAAAGGGAGTACGATAAAAATTTGTTTTGAGGTGTTTGGGGACGATAGACAGTGGGATATTGGATTTTGTTAAATCTGCTGTTTATGTGTTTAATAATAAAATTTTAAGGGTCCTCGTTGGAGATTAAAATGTTTCGGACAATATTTAAATTGTGTTGATGGAACCTGGAGTTATAAAGTAATGTAGCTCTATCTACAAGATTGTATATCATAGCTCTCTTTTGGTTTGGAGGATGATCAGAAAGATAATTGAGTATGTAGGTTTTCTGAACCTATTATTGATAATGGAAGTATTGTGAATGGATACGGTGACATCAAGAAAATTAAGAGAATGGTTATATTCAAGTTCATGGGTGAATTGTAGGTTGGGATGATAATTATTGAAAGTATTGACTATTAGGTTGTTTTGAGAGGTATTAAATATACAAAAAATATCATCTACATATCTGATGTAACAAAGAGGTTGGACAGGAAGTAGAGAAAGACAAGAATTTTCTAAGTCTCTCATGACTATCTCAGAAAAAAAAAAGGTCTCAGGGGGCTTCCCACGGGAGAACCTTTTATTTGATTATAGTGAACCTGATTAAACTTGAAATAAGTGGAGTTGAGGATTAGATTAATAATGCATAAAATTTCATGAAGTGGAATTTTAGTATATTTACTGAAAATGGACCATCTGTTTTTGAAACTGTTAATGCCTAAATCATTGGGAATAGAGTTGAATAGGGAAACAACATCAAGAGAAATTAAAGAGTGGTCATGAGGGACGGTGAGGTGCTCGATTTTATCAATAAATTGGTAAGAGTTTTTAACAGAGTAATGGATTATATTACCATTTTTTGTCTGTATTGGCTATCTTTCTTATTCACTAATGTATAAAACTATCCCTGAGTGGTGAATACTTCTCTGGTAGAGAGCAAAGATATTAGACCTAAGCGATTTCTAGTCTCGTAATCGTAAATTCCTTTGAAAAATATTCATGTTCCGCTTAACAAACTTTAAAATTTCGTGAATAAACACGCTGGGAAGAGTTAATATTCGCAGACTCTTGAAAAACGGTTTGCGACTGGATTTATTATCCGTATTAGAAAGTATTCTGATGGCACACTTTGAAACTTGAATATTTCAATGCTCCTGGAGCAATTGCCTCAATTTGCAATGCCATAACACATAAAGGAATGAAAATACGCAATATAACCTAGCTCACTCTAACAATTCAGCACGCAGTTCATAGGAAACAAATTTGCGTCGCAGAACCTCGTAATTCTTTCTTTCGCTGCATTTCCGAGAGAAATATATCACACACTTGTTAACTGGGGTTAATTGCGTCTTCACAATAGTCAAGTTCGAACCATTCCATTTTCTATCAAACCAGACATTTGAAATTATGCGTCAGTACAAGTATTTTGGAAGATCACAAGTTTTTTAAGAAATTTGTAGACATCAAGTGAGTCTTGATGATCAAGTTCGAAAGGTGCAAGTAAACTCAATTGTCTTTTCAAAAAAGGAAAATTTTCCTCCGGTAAGGTATAAAATGGGAAAAGAAGTGGTAAGGAAATCTAAATCTTGGAATCACGATTAATACGGATCTAAATTAGGAAAATCAAGTCAGGTTGCAAGTAAAGGGTGGAGGGCGCTACACTTTGTAAACATGGTTCGGAAGAAAAGTACGAGAAAAACTAAGATATCTGCGTACAGGTCACTGGTCAGGCCAATTTAATGAACACGCACTATCATTGAACAAGATTCAAAAACGGATTGAAAAGATGTTTGGGGGTCGTTCAATGTGCGAAAGCCATTGTTCCTACGAGAGCGTAACACTGTTTTCTGATTAACGCCAGGTAATAATATATTCCCATTAAAACTTAATTGTTTAAGTGTAGGTTGTCATTACTCATTTCTCTTATTGAAATTACTCTGTATACAATTGTTGCTAATATTTCCGTAACAATAATCTGATAACCATAAAATCTGATAATTGGCTGAAGGAGTTAATCATTTTCAGCATTGAAATATTTATGGACGTTTGTCGCCTGATAATCATGACGGGAATTTAAGAAATCATTCTCTGTTTATAAACCGGCTCATTTTTATATATAAAAAACTACGTTTTCGCGACTTTCATCATCGCTGTCTTCAGGTAGACCGGTTAATAAACGGAGAATCATTTATTAAATCGATTCACAGAGAAAGCCTACGTTCAATTATGACGGAAATAATTGGACACTGAACGACTAAACCGTTCTGTTACAATTCAAATAATTGTCATTTTACTCTCCTGATTATTGTGCAATGAAATAACTTTTCCTCGGAGGCGTATAGTACTTTTCAAAAGATGGGGTAAAGTGCTATTGCATCTCCTTATTTTGAAGCAATATATTACTCAAGAGTATACTGCAAAAACAAGAAAAAATATATAGAAGAAACAATTCTCGGGTTTCCACCCGGGTAACACAGCGATTGTAACGCGACGTTTCGACGACCAAATGCATTGCCGTCATCTGTTACCCGGGTGGAAAACCGAGAACTTTTTCTTGAAGAAATACACCAGGGAAGCCTTCGATCTTTGAGAAAAAATATATAGTATTCCCAGCAAACGTAATTGATTTCATTGACCATTTGGTGTAGATGTTATCTCTCAATTTATTTAATACAGGTGTTTGATGCAAACAGTTAATTTCCTGAGCATAACAGGATCATAACATATTTATTGGTTTAAACATATGTTAAGTGCTATGTTCCGGAATTTTGAAGAGCCATTTTCTAACTTAATTACTTTTAATGCGGTATCATCTGAGGTTTTGCTGTAATTATAACCTGATAGGAAACCTAGATTTATGGCCTATAATTATTATTATTGTTGAAGTTATAGTATTTCAAATATAAGACATTTGGACTTCTCAGTGGCATATACCTTCGCAAAACCCCATAGGGAAGAAAATTTGATTTTCCATTACACATTCTATTCTCCTTGGCTCGACAGCCCATTAAGGACTTGACCTACCGAGACGACTGCCAGACTGTCATCTTACATGACACATTTTGGGTTAACGATTGACACGAGGTCAGAGTGTCGACTGTCCCTCAGCCATAACCCCAGTTTTCGTGACCAGGACGAGCACAAACATCCGTGCGCATGCCGGGATTTGAACCCGGGACATCTGTGATTCGAGGCAATGACGCTGACCTTTACAACACAGCAGTTACATTATACATTGCTGAATAAGCGGATTCGTAGAACCAAACCAGATAATTAAGTGTTGAAAACTTGAACTGGATCCGAATAGGACACTATAATCAGGTGCGGACCAATAATCCTTTGACACTATTAATTATTTTTTATTCAGAAACAGTTGTATAGTATATTATAGTATAGTATAATAATTCAATAAAAGGATCTTAGTAACCAAGCATCTATTTTATTAAACATATTAGTTCTTATGTCAAGAACTTTCATCATTAAGTCCAGATATATTTATCTAAAAGAAATTAAGCAAATTATTGTAATTAAAGTTTATTTCAAGCTTTTAAAAGAATTCGAGACTTCTCAACAATTTCAACTCCAACATGTCTGTCATTGAAAAATGCCAGTATAAGGTTACATCAAGATAATTCTATTATACAAACCTTTTCAAAAAGAAATAGGAGGCTGTCCAAACTATTTATAGAAGTCACCACCTGACTGACGGTTAAGTTAACGACAACTCGACCATTATAATTTCAAATTTAACAAACGGAGATGATATCCGCAATACAATCTTTAGTCAATACAATTTATATATGCAATTGATTTAATTAAGGGAGGGTATATTATCTCATTTTTACCATATGCTGATTATTAAAATTTTATATAATAGCAACTTAATAATCAAAAGACTATTAATCTATTCTAAGTTATAAATTCTGTAAAGTCTCAATTCTTGTAATTTATTTTCACTTAATATTACATTCCTTATTAATCATCTTGCATGACAGACAATTTAAAGAGATAGATAATCATTATATAATTTTAAAAATTGATGACGGGTTAATTAAGGTTCTTTTATTGTACCATTAATTAATTTTACGGTATTAATGTGTACATAATTTCGATCTTACATTACCCAATTACAAATTGACAAATGACATTCAGAACAATGATCGCGATTGAAACTTGTGAATATTATTTTACAACGTAGCCACCCAGAGTCTGTCCAGTAAAATATAATTTTTTGTTGACAGTGATCGTTTTGAAGGTTGTTCGGCTTGTGCGGCGATGCAAGTGTGTCAGCAACGGTAAACTGCTTCCACAAATACCGCGTAATTGAGCATGCTCCCGCGGCACCGTTACTCCGCTAATGTCAAAATAATTCACCATGTCATTTGTTTACTTCCCACTTTCGGCCGAGAGACGACACCTCAGTAAGCCTACATTTCTCATTAACTCTGCCGTAATTGAAATGGAAAACTCATATCAATGCTCTTATAGCTTACATTCGATTTCTGTCGACGATAGTGTCTTTAAAGTATGTAGGCATGAGGTTGTGGAGTAGAAGTAGAACGCGAAAACAGAACAAGTAACAGAAAACAAAACTAGTTAGGTATAAAATAAAAATGATGGCATGGGTGAAGAAGGTGTAGATAGGCTGTATATAGGTGGCCACTCAACTCTTATAGCATGGGAAGGGAACTGAAATGGGGGAAGCGGAACGAAAATTCGCCTCTTCGGATGGCGGGAGAAGGGTTTGCTATGGGGGCTTTGACCAGTTTAGGAGGCAGCTGGCCGACTATTGCTGCGGGTGTGGATGTAATTTTTCTAGGTAAAGCGAAGGAAAATGAATTGGATCGAGAGTAGAAAATACTCAGAAATTGTGATTGAAATGAAATGTGATAAGTGGTAAAAGAATTCTGGAACTCAGTTCATCTCGATGATAGTTGACAGTCTGTCATGGCTTAATACCGTGAGACCGATTCATTTAGTTCTGCTCTGTCCTATCCCGTCTTTTTTCACGCGAGTCTTTTTTCCACAGTCATTTCCATCTTATATCAGGTATTTAGGGAAATACCGGGAGAGCTGCATTAACCAGCACGTGTTGTGTAATATTATCGTTTGGTAACCACAACCCGCTAATTTCTTATAGCCTACATTTATTTTATTTATGTTTGACATAACTAAATGCACTTAGTTCGTTAATAGCTAAATAAATACCAAAGTGTTGAGGTCAAGTCAATGACTCGTATATAAATTTATCAGAGTTTTTAGTGTCAATGTTTCTCATATAAAAAAAAGTGTAAACGGAAGAATATTGTAATGTTATATAGAAAATAATTCAAGACATCTAGACGGCTTGCAGAAAGGCGGACGATAAATAGAGTGGACACCAGCACTTCAGATAAGATTTTCTTGTTTAAGAAATCCGTTCATATTGCCACAAAAGTTTTATCTCCGCACGAAAATAAATTTTAGAAATTTGTACTTCCATTTAATTGGTTTGGTATTAATTAAAATACTTTATATTAATGAAAAACTTTGATTACGCATAATAAACTAAAACCTAATAAAAAATCATTTATTACAATATATACCACATTTCTGTTTTGATAATTTAACTGTCCCAAAAGTGTTTACATTGCGTAATCCTTATATCCACCAATTAGATGCATCATTTATTTTATTTTTCTTAATGTTTTAGTATATCTGAGACAGGTCTAGTAGTTCTGCATTAAATCTCCAATTATAATGTAAAAGTCCATACAAATGCATATTCTATTATTTGCATTAAGTGTACTCCCATATCTTCGTGTATTTCTGTTATCTCATTTTTCAATATTCGTTCATTCCAATGTCTATTTCAAAAATATCCCATTCTCGAATTGTTAAACACATTACTTTTCGTGAAATTCATATATTGTTTTTATGGTAGATACCGGAACGTGATGATAATAGAACGCATTTATACATTAAAAGATTTCTGCAAATGAGAGAACAAGATAGTATGAATTAATGACCCAACAAGCTATAGATTTGCCAATATTAATCTGTTTGAGAAGACACATTTAATACTGTACAATTGTAATCATTTCGCAGTTTTTATTATATTTCAAAACGATAGTAATAATGCTGCTCTGCATGATGCAGCGAATATACTCCAATATGGCGTAAGATGTTTGTCGGGCTTATTTGTATCACAAGGGAAAGTCTGCTTAAGTCGACAGCGTGATAAGATTAGACGGCTATTTCTGATTTATTCTTATCTGCCTCGCTACCACTAATGCATGTGGACATGTTAATATTTGTCGTGTAAAAATTCTGTATCGTAATCTTAATAAAAGGTTAATCAAAATTAACTCGCAGAATTGAGAGTTGTTGGTTGTTTCAAGTGGCAGGCTGTTGTATCATGCAGTCAAAACACTTTTGTGTATCATACCTGATGTTAATTCTTAGCGAACGCTTTCAGTGTCATGTCCCTGAAAAATAAATTGACACTAGTTCTTGTTCCTCGTAACAAACTTCAGCACAGCGCTACTATTTTCCTTTGTAGATAAGTATTTCATTTTTATCTTTAATAACAAATTTTGTGAGTAGGGCCTATTATTTTTCCAGTCTTTCAAACTCTCAAGCGGCTGGTTTGATCTAAATCAGAATTAATGTACCTGATAATGGAAACGCTATTTTTTATATAAACCATTTAACAATTACTTTTAAAATCTTCCTCAGAACATTCTATTGTCATATAGACACTTTAAGAAGCACTTTCGGCTACTTAGCTATAATTAATTACAAATAAATAAGCAATACAGTCAATATGTCAGAAAAGTTTACTATTTAATTAAATCAAAAATTCGTTTGAATACAACGTTTCTCCCACAATTTTGGGACTCCTTTATTTTACCTGATTACATGAAAAAGCCCTAAAATTTTTGATTATTTTTAGTTAATAAATTTGTCTGACATATTGGCTGTATTGCGTATTTATTTATTAAAAGATAATTTTCAGATTATATTAACTATACAATTAATTATCAAATCATCTATAGATTTGTTAATCAGTCACGCAGAATAAAGAACATACACGTATCCATACATTTAGTTGATTATATCTTATTAATGGATAAATGTTGCAAAAATGATTTAGTTGCATACTGGACAATGTTGAGAATCTGTGTAATAGAAATGATTAAGAATCGATGGTGCAACAATTTTAATATTATTGTTACAAAGTATTTAAACTAAAATTTTTATGCGACAAATATTATGCAATCGTTTAACATTAATGGAATAGACGGAAAATGCGACTTTAAATTAACATTTCTTTAGAGTTGTACGTTTCGAGAAAAACTATCAGTAATATCCACTGACAGAACGGAAACTTATCTTTTGTGTATAAGTCTCAGTAACATGTACATCTAATATCGACATTCACAATGTCGGTTAATTTCTCCCTTAAGCATAGAGGTATGGGTGGAGGGGAGCTGTGTGGCATTTTTTTAAAATTTAAAAGACAGTTATTAGCGTCGAATAAAAGGTTTTCTGGATCGCTGAGACAAATACTGTCACTATATAAATGTAGCTAAAATCTTATTTGAATGTTAATCCCTAACGGAAATGGAGGGGAGCTTTACTGGGGGTATTGTTATCGAATCTACTGTTATTGTTGTCGGTGATTTTAATATCTGGCATTCACCACAACGGTTACATTGAAGTTAAAATCTCTCCGCATTTGTGTGCGGTTGCGAAGGGATTATTTTGAAAATGTCTAATGTGACTAAGATGGTGTCTAATTCGGAGTTTTGGAGTTCACTGAGTCATCAAGTCCGGTAGATTGAAGTTCACACCCCATCGATGCAGAGAGGCTGATGAACTTAAACGGTTCAAAATGGCACAATCTATGTGTTTCGGCGTCATTGAGATGAACACTGACACTTTCAATACTGGTTGTCACGTGTACAGTCCCAATCGGTATGAATATGGATGTCGAATGAATTCATATATATATATATATATATATTGTAGCAAAAGTTAATTAGGCCATTAATTGTTTGGACATAAAATTTGAATTGTTTGATAAATCCATTATAGTGGTCTGATCAAACAAAGCAACAATGGAGAAGCGAGCTGGCTTTCTTTGTCGAAAAGTCAAAAATGGTGTATGCGCGCTCAAACTCGAGAGCACTAGGAGAGTTAGTTGGTCGTTGTGGTCTGGATTGTACAGAGGTCAGACATCGTCGAGCATAGTATAATAAAGTTGGTGAATCGTTGGAGAATAGAAGCGGCCGTCGGTGAAAACGTTGCAGAGAACGGTCTTTATAAAATTGAGCAGAGTAAAACATTCACCGAGATATTGCAACGTGAATATTGTAAAGTAATACCAGTTTCGCCAAAATAGAACTTTGTACAATCTTCGTGGAGGAATTGTTGCGGAATAACATTGGTAAATTATTGTGGAGCGGAGCAATCAACGGAATGCAGCCAAACTTGCCAAATTTTAAAGTGAAGTGTAGAATCAGTGAAAACCAAAGCCTAATATTAAATAATTAAAGAGTGTAAATGTGTCCGAATGAGGTAAAGTTGATTGTTCTGGTACCAGACCGACGGTCCGTAAGTAACATAATTTTGAATAATATTGTAAACGTAAATTAAAGGATAAAGTGAGATTTCGTTCTCTTTTAAGTGTCAATCAACGTTAATTTCTTTACTTTTTAATTTATTTCATTCTATCGACATATTGTTTAGGTAAATTGTGAACTGTTTTGTTAATAAGATTTTAAATCAATTTTTTTGTGTTCATTATCAAACCCAGAAAAGGCCCTGAGAGGACAGATCTCAAATTTTGTTTGTAATTATCTTTTATTGCCACAAAATAAAATAAATATTTTTGTTTGTTATTTGTTAATAAGTTTTTCATTTAATTAAAGCCAACCTGTTGATTATTACATAAATAGCTACTACAACGTGAATAATTAAATTAGTAATTATTTGCTTATTACAGTATATATATATATATATCCGGGTAACACTCTGCGTAAACCTGTTAAAAACCAGATTGAGGTATTTGGCATAGTCGCCATTTCGGAGCTGGAGTGACACAAATAGATTGTTCTGAATTAATTCACTCGCCTCTCTTTCTCCCTCCTCTTTCGAAATGTCGATCAAATCTCTCGTTTGTACACATATTCTTTCTTACTCACATCAATTGTGTTACATTAATTCATTTTCCACTAAATCTAACTCTCGTATTTCTTAATCTTTGTAGGCTATTAGTTGTTTACATACTTTGGATAGCAACTTAATTTTTCCTTGTAGTGCCTATTCGAGAGAGCCAGATTAATACGTTCTCCGATGTTATCACGGTCCCATGAAGTTTTTAATTCACATACCTGATTTTCGTGACGACATGTATATTTGATTTTGTGTTGTGGTCCATTAAACTGAGTTCCATAGAGATATGCCTGGAAATTTTTGTGTGGTCATTGTTTATTTTGACCATCTCTTAAAAATATTTTTATTTTTTTTATCAAAAAGTTAAACAATTTAAGCCATAACTTTAAAATATATTCCTGTTATAAATGATAAGGTATACGTTATTACATGTGGCAATGATTAATGTGTAAAAGAGGAAACTAAAATTTATGCACGATCCTATTTATATATTTCTTCAACTACATATATTTCCTTATTGTACTGAACTCACTATACTTTAGCTTTATTATAGACTCGCTTCCATTTATTTTCGATTTATTGTTGTATTTGTTGAAATCTCTATGTTTTGGTTCTAATACAGCGTTCGATATGGGTGAAAAAAGTAGTGTATTGTTTAAGTCTTTCACATAAATTTGGCAAATATCTATTCCTCTCAAGTTCTTATTTCTTTAAGTCTTTGTGGGAGTATTACTAAATGTTTCTTTATGCGGAATTAACTTTTCAATTGATTTATTGATAGACCTTAGTGGGCTTGATCCCTGTAAATATGATTCCTAATACTCCTGATTATTAATTACAAAAACATACCTGTTTGCAGGTTATATGAACGGATATTTAAATAGAAAGCATACATTAGTAATTGATATTCGAGAGACTTAATTTAACGTTCTCTGGAACCTTTCTTCACATAATTTTAGTGACATTTAATATAGGATTAAACATTACTTACTCTACATAACTATAAATTCTTACTCATAACGTTTTTTAGACAACGTATGGTAAACTAATTTATCCAATATATCCTGGATGTGTGAGTAACAGGAGACCATATGTATAAGTACTGGCCCATTCAATAATAGTCGGATTTATAAAAAAAACTCACGTAGACCAATTTAAGTTGTTTACACCCGGACATTTTCTCTTTTCAAGTCGTCTGTGATCACCGTTTTGATTTGGTTTCTCGTTCATATCTTATACTAATATAATATTTACAATAGTAATGATAACGTCAAATGTCAGTAATTACTTTACGATCTCCGTATTCTTACCATTCTTAATACTCTTCTGCTATCTATATTCATTTGTCACTAAATGAATTAATTTTCTTATAAAATACTCCAAATAATGGTAATTTCCAAAAATTTCTTGCAACTTAACTATGCATTCAATCTTCGATAGAAGTACCGCAGGTCAAAACAATTATTCGTATTTTTCAATGATACAGGGTTCAATATGTGCTCCATAGCTACAGTTTGAAAAGCTTCTCGGCAATCCTCGTTAGAAACTAATAAATTATTGTAATTGATATGAAATGATTTTATATTATTTTATTGAATTTTAATTTGCAAACAAAGTCTGGTTATTAAAGCAAGCAACTTTACATTTTATATTTTAGTTTACGTCCGCTTTCCGCGGATGCTTAGCAGGTATTTTCTACTCCTCTGGACTGCCAAACAGATGTGTGAAAGTGACCGTCATAATTTTTCAGAGCCGAACCCACTAAAGAAAAGGCCGGCCGCTGTCAGTCACCCCAGCAACCTCCAGATTTCTTCTTCAACTACTTGACAATTTTACTTAATTTTTCATACAATATTTGAGACATTCAATATTTTTCCTCGTTATAATATTTGTGAAGTTCTCAGCGTGACGTGCATGGAAAATATATTTTTTACTGTTGGGTTCTGTCTCTATTTACTTATCTATCCCTTCAAAATGGTGAGGTCAAAGGACTTGCTCTTCTAAAAATTCCATTCTTGCTATTTTCAGCACGCTTCTACTTTTATTAACAAGCATTCCTTTTTGTGCTTCAACACCTATCAGTTATTGTTCTCTCTTCCCTACTTAGCTAAATACAAGCGCTCCTGTAGGCGGGATATTTTTAAAGAATGCCTCGGGACCTTACAGTTTGTGCCCAACCAAAACGGATAAACGAACGGGCAGATTTCTGTCGAAGTTGCCTCTCAAGTTTCCAATTCACGTCATGTATATTACATATCTAACAAATAATAGAAAACCAAAAACAAACATTAACCAAGTAGATTTTAGACATGGCGTAAATTATATAACGTCTCTGGGATTATTTTACAGATATACTATATAACAAAATAATTAATAAATAGTAAATTATTTATTTCTTATGTTTATACCATACAATTGTTACAATGTTTAAATGGAATAATAAAATGTGCTATTGATGCATAATAATATGTTTTCCATACAATATAAGATGTTAATTTGGTAATATAATATGTTATTATTTTATTTAAGTATTTAATTAGCTAAAAATAGCCAAATAACGGTTACAATTAAGAGGGCCGTATTATATTTTATAATATTTAAGTATTCTTAGTCCACAGTCCTGAATAGATATGAAATAATTTCTAGGGAGTTGCAATGGAATAAATCTAATTGAGATGCCTATTGATTGTATAGGGAAGTCATTCTGTGCAATGGAGTCTTTAAGGCGGTTATTGATTTAATGCTTGTGCTTCACAGTAAAGTCTGGAGTCTGCTTATAAACGACGGTACACATATTTTTTAAAAAATTTTAAAAAAAATTATGTTTTGAGTTCGGTGACTTTGCAGCCCTTGAGTTCATGATTTGTAGTTGTGAGAGGTTCAGGGGGGAAGATGAAATGGGTTTTTGATATTACTGTTTAGGTTTGAGTGTTCAGTAGCGAATTGCGTAGGTGGGTTTTCGGACAGGGAGGTTATTTTGAGGTTGATGGGAAGAGGATTTGTCAGGAAGTTCCCGAGTGTTGGCGGGAAAGTATGCAGTCTATTGGAAGTCTCAGATGATGGTCGACGGGAGGCGATGTCTATGTATGAATTCTATGGTCGGATTTGGGTGATTTATGGTACAGGGTACACATAATACATATTTTTTTAACTCAATTTATGTTTGTTGACATTGGCTTACAGTGAACATTTCTGTGTATGTCCTCCTATTATTCTTAACATGATTAATTATTACACTATATTATACAAATATGTAATGATAAAACTAATTAAATTAAACCTTCCGGGGAATTCTGTTGATTTCAATCTTTTTAAACGTCTTAATTGTTCTGTTGGGTCCAATTGTTCACGAATTTATTTGAGTGTGTTTACAATCTGCCACTATATTTTAGACAGAATTTGAATATGCAAACAACACGATAAGTATTACATACTGTAGTATTCTCTTTTTGAAGCTTTCGATATCCTAATTTTAATGTAATATTTTTCTACCACTAAAATTATGTTTATATTAAGTAGATTAGTGTTTTGTTTTTATTTCTGTCTGAAAGTTAAGTTCTTAGTTTTTAGGTATTTGGTCATCATATACGTATTTACTTATGAGGTAAATCCTGTTATTGAAAAGAAAGTTTCGTTAGTTATGAGGCCTTCTTATAATCGCTTTCTATTACTCCTGTTCCTCCAATTACGCAATACGAGTGATCGTAAACGGCAGTTGTAGTAATATACAGCAAGAGTATACAAGCAGAGTCTGCAGACAAACAAACAGCGTGGTTGTTTCTGGAAGCACTCCAAACTGTAGTAATCATGCCTGCCGCTTTCTTTACACTACTAGGGAGGGTAATGAATCGGAAATATATTATTATAAGCAGTATTTTATATATACGTAGATATATATACATACTTATAGATTTATTTTTAATTTTTGACAAGTTAGTATACAAGCAACGGAGAGCTTCAGTATGTAGTATAATGACATTTTTGTGGGACCATCTACGTCAAATTAACGAAAATAAATGAACTTTTCAGATGCATGTTAATTAATTCAAATAAAATGTATAAGATACCCTCCTCTCATGAAGTAATATTTTAGTCAATTTTGACTTTTGGTGTAAAGGAGTCGGGTGCGGTCACTCACATTATTGTTCTCAAGTAGTGTTCAATTTGGTTCCATTTAAGATCCTTTGAGTTGCCTGTCATTAGATAAGTTTTGACATGAACAGTTCAACGTCAACAAAAATTGTGTGTCCCTGATATATCGGAAGGAGTTATGTTTTAAAAATTGAAATCACTGCTCAAAATATTACTTTCTTGTTTTAGAGACACTCTTCGACAATAGGGCCGAAAAAAAGTAATTTAGTCCAAATATTGTAAGTAAATGAGAAATTATTATTCTACTCTGAGTCAGCTCTATTGTAGAAAACTAATTAGTTACAGCTCTGTGAATAAATACAAGGAATAGAGTAACAAGCATCTAAGAACAGAAAAGTTTTACAGGCTATTATCGTTTACTGCTTCTAGTTATTATTTTTCATTTGATATAGTGCTCTACAATTTTTTTAGACGCAGAGAAATATTAAGATTCCGATGTTTTTATAGAGAGTTTTACAATGTTCCCTACTATCTTCGAAGCATATTCTTATGAGTTTTTTTCTGCAGTTTGAATACTGATATTATCAACAGCAGATAATTAAATATTTGCTAACCAACACTTCAACGGAATTAGATTCAAAATGAAAAAATTTACGTATGATAGAAAATAATCAATAAGAAAGCTGGCCAATACAGACAAAAAAGGGGTAAGAAGAGCCTAGAGAAGCACAACTGCACTGGTCAGTAAACAACACTCAAAAGCTTTTGAGTGTTGTCAACTGACCAGTGCAGTTGTGTTTCAATAGGAATTAGATTCAATTTCATCTGATCGTATATTCGAATAATAATTTAATATTAAAATATTAGAATATTATTAATGGAATAAATACATATCCACACGTCATCTTTAACGAAATGGATATGTCATAGAAAATGAAATGACCCATGAGTTGATGGTAATTGTCAGTGTATCGTGAAAAATTGATCAGTGGAAGTTAGAGTTTCGATTCTAAGCATTCCCTCAGGCAGCCAAATGACATTCAATTGAATTCCAAAGAAGCATTTCACCTTGGTGTAAAAATGTGGAGTGCGTTAGTTTTTTGCAACCCGAGAATTACAGTAAAAGCATGGAAATATATTGGCTAAGGCCAACAATACATCCACTCAGATGTACATGATTTACGACCTTGAAAACTAACACAGATAAGCCCGTGTGTATCCGTTGACTTAGTATATATTCGGCTTACAAAATAATCGTGGCATTATAGTCATGGGATTCTTATTTTATTGCTACATAAATTTTATTCATGAAAGATGACAGGAAAGTTATGTACAGAAATTAATGGAAATAGAAATTTACCGTTGATTTCTCCAATGAATATATAAGGGATATCTTAATAATTGTAAATATCTGGTATATTTTAATTTCACAACAAATTAGTAATCTGTCAACAAGTCACAAAAAATTAATAATATATCTCATTTCGGTTACTACAGGCAGGGCAGTCAGAATATTCGTTTGAATTTTACAAAGAGTTTATTTTATATATTTATTTGTATACTATCAATTTAACTTCGCATTATTATAATTAACGCCTAATGAAATTATAAATTAAGGAATGAAATACTGATAAATTATGTTTTATCAATTTTTTTTAATTATTAATATTTTTCCTGTCTACTGGACATTTTATATATTTATAAGAAATATCATCTCGACCTTAGGAACATTAACCGAGAATTGAAGCTTATGTGACAGTATGTATTTCAAAGACACTTGAATTTAAAATTTATATCGCTAATATTGGTCAGCGAGTAATAAACGTGATTCCCATAACAGTTATGTGATCCACGTATATTTATAATTATATCAAGCATCACTGTGGTTAATTGAATTTTTGTCTATATATATATACATATATATTTCTAAATTCGAAAACGCTGGTCGTGAAAATTTGCTATCAATAACAGACGAAAATTGCATGTCACTTATTTTAGACAATTCATTTAAAACAGGAGAGACTATATCTCAATTTTCGTAAAATTTGTTTATAACCTTGTGAGTTGTGGTGATAAGTTTGAGATAATGGAGTATGTCTGTATTAGAGTATTGTGTTATGCAGCTCCGATCAAAAGTTTTATATACAAAAAGATAAAAAAGTGATGAAGCTACTTCTTCAGTTCAATTTTTAATACAAAATAAAACGCGATGGAAAGATGCCTAAATAAGAATAATTTAAAGCCACTTGGTCTTCTTCTTTTACTATATTTATTGTAATTCCCATATATGTTGCCTATATAATTTTTCAGAGATTTATGAACACGAGTTTAGTTTGAAGCGCAGTAAATATCGCAAGCATATAATGAAGTGCCCTGCAGCTGGCGCTAGACGTATTACCTCTAATTAGCGAATAATTATATTCCTTGGACTGTAATTTGTAAGCGCTCACTGCTAAAGGAAATTTCTTTATGCCTTCTGTCATCTGTGACAGCTTCTGGGTTCCTTTTCTCTTCGTACGTGCTTCGTATCTTATTACCGAGCGTAATCTCATTCGACTTTTATATCTCCATAGATTTTGATAATCGGTCGGACCCATACTTATTCGAATTTATTTGGTTTTATAATACCCTTCATTTTATAATTAAACGTTTAATATGTCAGCTAATTTTTTAAAGTAATTTAGGGTAATCCATGTTGACAACTTCCATTCAACAGCATAGGAAGCTAGCCAAGGGTTAACTAGGGCTTGATTTAAGGATCCTACCCGGTATTCGCCTAAAAGTGATGCTAAATTTCATGTATATGTCACATAAAAAATGTTCTAACTGCTTATTCTTTCGTTTTTCAGGTATGTGCGTCCTTTCCACCCAGCTATTTTAATATAAGTGTAAGTATATAGAAGTAATATTTCACTTAACGTCTGTTTTTTATTAATAATATGAAGTTAGTAAATTGGATTTTTTACAGACATTTTAAAATATTTTATTCAACACAACAACCTGATGAAAGTACAAAAGGTATTGAAACGTCGTTGTAATGAATAAAATATTTCAAAATGTCTGTAAAATAAGGTCATAATTTCTGAAATGAAGTAAATAGAATATATATTAAGACACGGTGCAATAATTTATTTGTTTCTATTGTGTAACTTATAATATATTTAATATTTGAATAGTTTCAATACCGAGAAAAGTCTATCTTATGAATCGCTCCCGCAAGAAACATCTTCAATTTAAGGGTTCCTAAGTCTTTATGGTACACACAGTGAACATAAAAATCCCTTGATAAATGCCATCATGTCGTCCAAGTGTCCATGTAGTCTGAGATACAAAGTATTTACTGTATAGTCCAAACTGAAAATCAATTTGTATTGTTTGACTATAACAGTAATTACTGTCCGTAATATTGTGATTTGGAATATTAGCATCTTGTACCGAGTTAAGTTAAATTTGCGGAAACATTGTATAACGATGACTGTTGCGGTTTTATTTAGTCTGCCTAGAAAAATGTATTCCTTTTGTTCCAGGTATCGAATTTTCAATTTGCTATCAATAACAGACGAAAATTGCATGTCAATCGGAAAAATGTTATGTGTATGATCAGGGATTTTATTGATAGCAGAGAAACATTAGCACCTGGAACTGAACTCTGAATTAAACCATTGAAAAACTCCGATGGTTGTAGAATTTTTGAAAGGGCTAGAATTTTTTTTTCAATACTTGGATGCTAGAATTATTATTTTTACAAACAATAAAAATTTCATTTAATGTTTATTAAACTTTGTAAATGTAAATGTTTAAGTTTACGTAATCCTCACCGGACAGGATATTTCGGAAATCTTTTATAATAGTATATTTATATATAGTATATATAATAGTAAATTTTGGTGTTTCCGGGTAATAGCCGGCGACTATTTCGCAAATGGTATTGTGTATTGCTGTAATCGACCATGTGTTTTATCTTTTTACTCCAGAACAATAGAAACGCTGTGATTGCTTAAGAGTTTGAGAAAACTACGTAAGTTGGGAAAGAAGGAATGGAGTTACTTACGTAAATATGTTTCCCCCCCTCCCCCCACCCCCTGAATACCTTTGGCACGCATTCCACGTGCGGAAATTCAGATCCAGTCATCATGCATCAAGTCAGATCACATCCGCTAGAAAACATAAGGTTTCGTGGTACGGACGGAAAGTTTATATATCTGGTGGCAGATTTCGTCACATATATCTGGAATATTGACTTGTGCTTTGTATCTTGATGAATTCGAATAGTTTGTAAGGCAGCACATTACACAAAGTATTTACGAAAATGCAGTATAAATAATTAAAACGTAACTAAACAACAAATTTCAAGTTGTAATAATAAGAACCTATCCGTTTGAAATTAATTTTTGATCCCGGCATGATAAGTAATTGAAGACATCCAATCAAATCCACAATACGTTTTTTCTTCAGGTCTCATACTAACTTACGAATATCATTTAATTAAACAAATTAAATATTGAAAATATAAAAAATGTCTGTGTTAGATGTAGACTAATTATATAAAGTATCCAGTTGACAGATAAAATTAAGTGATAAAATCAATACCACTTAACGTTTCTGTAATTGTTGTTCCTTTCGTTAAGTGATTCAAAATCGCATCAGCCTCATGAACAACATGCCGCAGAGAACTAGTTCTCAAAAACCTATAGGCAAAGAGGTTTGCAGAAAATTGATTTTGTTTGGAAATTGGCTCTTCTTTAATTATTTATTTAGAAATATATTAATATATTAGTAACGTAAAATAAAATAAGAGAATATTAATTCTATGAGATGATGTTAGGCACGTTTTTAATTTTCTAAGTTCGGACACGGCAGCTCAGTCATGCATCTTATAAATATAATAACATTCAGAATATTTTGCACTGTGTAATCATAATGAGATTCCTAACTACTGCATTGGAAGTGTACTGCGTATCATATACAGACAACCAAACACGACACATACAACAAATATAGTTTCATTGGAACATTTTTTTTATTAGACAAAACTTTTATCTTACGATTATTTGTTGTTACATAAAGTATTAGAGTATATACAATTAAAATCCTGTACATAATTAACCTGGGAACTTGGCACTTAAGTTCATCCAGCAATTAACATAATTTTGCAATATATTTATTGTATTTTAATTTGGGTGTCTGAGGGGCATACATTGTTGAGTTATGAGAGATCTCTGGTGATGTTGAATTTGATGGGATGGATGGAATGGGTGGGTGGGGTCTGCGGGTATGAGGATGGGGTGGGTTAGGAGGTGCCAGAGTGTTCTGGGGGAAGGATGAGGTCGATAGGGCGTTTTCTCTTGAGGCGACGTGCGTGAGGGGGATGGTTGCAATGGAATTGCTGAATCGTGGTGTTAGGATGGTTGAAGATGCTTTTGATTAATGAGGTTACGGATTTGGTGATTATTGAGTTGACTTGGGGAGGTTTAATGTTGTGGTGGATGATGGAATTTCTGAGGTACCAGGGAGAGTTAGTGATGGTGCGAAGGATTATGTTTTGTTTGGTTTGGATTTTGGCTGAATGGGTTTTGGCTGTTGCTCCCCATATGGATGAGGCGTAGGACCAGGTGGATTGAATTATTGAGAGATATACTAGGCGTTTTGTGCTGAGGGCGAGTGGGGATTCTCTGTTTAGGAGAGGATATAAAGTTCTGAATTTAAGGTTAATTGTAGAGAGCAGGTGTTTAATGTGGGGTTTCCAAGAGAGTTTTGAATCGAAGGTAAGTCCTAGATAGGTGGTTTCTGTTTTTGTGGGTATTTCGGCGTTGTTTAGATATAGGGGGATGAGGGGAGGAGGATTTTTGGATAGTGTGACTGGGACGGTTATTGATTTTGTGGGATTTATGCTGATTCGCCATTGTTTGGACCAATGTTCTAGGTGGCTGAGCGCTGATCGAAGAGGTTGAATATTGGAGGTGAGAGAGGAGGTTTGGTAGGAGATGGCAATGTCGTCTGCGAAAAAGATTGTGCTTGTGGCGGGATGTTGTGGAATATCGTGGGAGAAGATGTTGTATAGGTAGAGGACAATGACGCTTCCTTGGGGGACTCCTGCAGCGATGGGGTGGGGTATTTATTTATTTTGATGGAGAAGGTTCTGTTGGAGAGGTAGTTGAGGAGTATTCTATAATGGGTGTCATTTAAATAATCTTTGATTTTTGAGAGAAGGGAAGGGTGATGAATTTTGTCGAACTATTTTTCTATGTCAGGATTTACGCTGTTCGAAGGAGTTGTTTATGAGGTTGGAGAGGGAGTATAATTGATGGCAGCAGGAATGTTTTGGGCGAAAACCGTATTGTGTGTCAGGAACTAGGAAGGAGAGTTGTTTGATTAAATGAGGGAGAAGTAATTTTTCAAATAGTTTGGAGAATGTAGGAAGGAGACTTATTGGTCGGTAATATTCAGGGTGGGATTTTGGTTTGTTGGGTTTCGGTAACATGATTATGGTAGCATGTTTCCATTTGGTTGGGTAGTAGGTGGTTCTGAGGATGGCGTTGAAGATATAGGTGATTAGGATTATTGTTTTTTTGGGGTGTTGGTTTAGATGGCAGTTGGTGATGTGGTCATGTCCTGGGGAGGCTTTGTTTTTTAGTTTTTTTTGCGGTTTTGATTTGGGAAGGGGTGAAAAGTTTAGGGAGGGGGGATAGTTGTAGCGGCTGATGGAGTTTTGTTGCTATGGTGTGATTGTGATTTGTGTAAAAGGAGGAGTTAGGGGAAAATTGGTTAGTCAGTATTTGGGCGAAAATGTTCGCTTTTTGTGAGGGGGTGGTGTGCCATTGGTTGTCTTTTTTAAGTGGGGAATGTCAGTTTTCTTTTTGGTCAGATATTTTGTTTTTTGCCATAGTGATTTGTCAGCTGCGTTGAGTTGTTGAAGGTAGTTATAGTGTTTTGAGTCGCTGGTGTCTTTTAGCAGTTTTTGTAGTTGTCTGGTGGCGTCATTGTATTGGCGTTTGACTATGGGGTTTTTGGTATTGCACCATTGTTTTCGCAGATCTTTTTTCTCTTGGAGTAGGTTTTCAATTTGGTTTTGGTGTGGGTTTTTTGGGTGGGGTTTTGGTGCTTTTTGGTGGGAGGCTATAGCGGCAGAGGTGAGGATGATAGGTTATAAATGATTTAGGGCTAAGTCTATGTCTGAGAGCGTCTTCAGTTGGATATTGAGGATTGTTAGATTTTCTATTATTTGAGAGAAGTGGATCCAGTTGGTGAATGTGTTGTTGGGTCTGTGATTGGGGGTATTGGGAGGAAGGGATAGATTTAGCTGTGCTATGACTGGTAGGTGATCGGAACTGAGCTCATTGAGTATTTCTGGGGTTGGAAAGGTATTCAGTGGTTTTGTGGCAGATGAAGAAGTCTAGTATGTCTGGTGATTTGAGGCTGTCTGGGTAGTAAGTTGTTTGGGTAGGATGTATTAAACGTAGGAGGTGATTATTTGTAATTGTATAATATATTTGCAATTATAGAATTTATGATTTTCTGTTCTCTGGAAAATAACACTTGGTTTCACTTAAATAACGTAAAGTTAAACTGAAAAGCAGAATGGCGGATTCTGTTATGCCAACCTTTCATACATTTGTATCATAGATATCGTTAGAAAGGTGGTGAAACACAATCCAGTTTCTAGAATAATATATATTAATATCATTATTTATTTCGTTGGCTCGAAAACAGATTACCGTAATTTGATTCGTTTTATGATATAAATTTCATAAAAATCATTGGATCTGAATTATATCACACTTCTTGAAAAATCCAACATTAATATTGTGAAAATAATTGCTAGAAAATTATGAATTCCGCTTAGTACTTCCAAAACTATTTATACAATTCCATTTGCAGAAATTGGAGCGCTAATTATTTTGTAACATCTACTTACTGTTACATTTTTTAAATTTCTGTTTTTAAATTATTCACGTTATACAAACCGGTCGTTATTTGCTTAGTAGTTTAACAAAGCTATTTATGGCATAACTCTCTAAGGATATAAGAGTATTACATAGAAGCTGCGCTTAGAGTCATTCATTGACCTGCTTTATAGAATTACGGGGATTACGTTATTTACAGTATTACGGTGTCTGTTTTTCTGTTACACATCATAAATACAATGGTACTTGTAAAATTACCTCCTGAGCTACATTGCGTTATTGAAACTCATTTTAAATGCAACTTATATGTAGTATGTGTTTCTGAATGCTATAACATTTTTAAAATGGAAAAATTTACGTCGGATTGAAAAATATTAATAAGAAAGATAGCCAATTCAGACAAAATAAGTGATAATATAAATACCACACAACGTTTCTGGGATCCTTGTCCCTTTCCGCAGGTGCTAAGAAGAGCCTAGAGCGACACAACTGCACTCGTCAGTTGACAAAACTCAAAAGCCAGTAGCACTTCTGATAGTTGAAACTGTGTATTATTTAGACTTTAAATATTATTATACGTTTGATTAATATGCACTGTTCTCAGATTCTGGGAAATAAAACACACACAGTCTCATTTAGTGTTAATAATTTTAATAGGAAGAAGCTTTCGACCTAGTTGGTCATTTTCAACGTGTTGGAGGAGAAAAGCAGCGACATTATGTATCATAAACATATGCGTGTACATTATAATAATTACATACGCCCGAAAGTGATCATAGTTAAAAAAAAATAATATCTTTAAATAAGTTTACGATTAATCTTAATGGTCCATTATTCACAATAATTCATAGTGTGTCTATAAAACTATATTATTAACACTTTTTAATAAAATTTGACAGACAAGTGGTATTCTAAAGCACCTGTCTCTATATAATCAGCCAATAATTAATAAACCTATTTCATTTTAACCTTTTAGCCTTAAGGTTACTCCTTTTAAAAAATTGTCTAACACGTCCGAAGGCGTGCAGTATGATTAAAATTAGATGTTTACAATATCGATAAATCTTATATTGACTACTCTTGTTATCGATTACACTAAAAAAATAATGGGATAATTAACTATTCTTACGTTCTAAAAAGGTTTTAAAATTGGTTAAACAGTATTCCGGGCATTATCTGCTATTTTTTCAATGGTATCAGCAAATTTTATGCCATTTTCTGAATTTTTACAATTTATATTGGTATCTATGGTGATATTTATATAAGCTGAATTTTAATTTTACTCGTATGTATAATTGCTACTTCATCAAGAGAAGTGGTTATAAATTAGGTAGGTTTAAGACTGAGTTTATAATTATACATCTATGTTTTTATATCGGCCGTTGGATACACGTTTATGATTTACTACAAATTACACAAGAAATTTTATACACTATTTTCTTCACATTTTGATTATTCTTTTTTTTGTATTATTTTCGCTAGTGCGTTTTACAGAGATTATAAATTCTGTTATATAATTTATTCTTGATGTTAATCTGCCATAACAAGTTGGAAATGAGCAACTTGGTCGACACTTTCTTCCTATGAAAATTATTAACAATACATAATCCTCATTGTAGTTCACTATTTCTTGATCGTTTCCAAAACTAGCCGTAACGACGTAGGACATTTTCAGTATGAATACTTTGTGGTCATTATCTTTCAAGCAACTTCTTATGTGCGAGGCAACTTTTCACTATCATATTTACTTGCTTTAACTCGTAATGATGTGGCATCGTAACTATCAGAATCCCGCCGTTCATCTGCGTTTTGGATGAAGTATTTTTTAGATCGGGGTGAATGTGGAGCCCGTTCTTTACATAATTGGTAGCGTAAAAGTCGCCATTTGTTTATTACTGTAACGTTAGAGAATAATAATTAATAACTACCTCTAAACGATTCAAATTTTGTGTTGAAATTAAACCAATTTCTTTAAATTATTTTATTACTGATTTATTTTAAAGAAGATTTAGGCAAACTAGCTATTTTCCAGTGCAATAAACATCGGAAAACGTTTCTATTTACAACACTTTCCAATCTTAAAACAAAACTGCCTTCTGATTCAAGCCATTTTGAGACATACCTGTATGTGTTATAAATTTTGTTTCTTTTCAATATGAAATGCCATCCGTACTGTTAAGTTTTAATGTTGTGTTTGCAATTTATTAAATAATTTTTGGCAATTGGTGACATACAATCCAATCCCCGTCGGGATCTTTATAATTGCATGTGCTATTGCAACTACTGAGTCCAATTGAGATCCCACTACGCAGGTTAGAATTAACATTGAATTGCATTCACTTATTGACATGTATTGGAATTAACCGCTTTGGAAGCTTGCTTTTTCCGTGGAAAGACATCGTCGGCTTTACTGCTCATTCTTTGAGACCACGCCGTATGTCTTATGATGGTGATCAGTGTCACTGTCGAGCAAGCTAGAATTCAGTGTTGTATTGCCCGTGTCAAGTTCTAAGGCGTGGGAGAAATAAGTATTAGAGATGAAGCAATTAAAAATGTAATTCTAAATTGAAATATTCGTTTATTAGGTACAAAATATGATTTGTTACTCAAACTATTTTACAAGAGCCTAGGCTGGAGTTATAATTCAATTGGATTGTCAAGGGACAAGTGAATTTCAGGGGTGTGGATGCCATGAGAAACAAATTGTGAAACTCCGTGCGTGGTATTGATCATCAATCGACTACCTACAAATTGTAATTTATAATTACAAATATAATATATTAATGTATTACTTATAAGTATAAATGTCTTAAGCAGAATATGCTATTACAAAATTAAGAGTCTCATCTACTTGTTACGGTGGAAAAAATTGTGTATTTCTTCATGGTGTTTCAGATTCATACAATATCCCCGTCGCAGTTGTAGCGTCACACAAAAAACGCATTCAAGAAAGTTATTTAGCAGAAGCGTACCGAATTGTGCGATAGTATCTGTAGACTTGGTTGAATACGAGTGCTTGTTATGTATTGTTCCGTTCCTTATCCCCCTTGGTGGGCTGTAATAACCTGACGTTGCGACCAAAATAAGTATTATAGTTAGCTGCGATAATGTCTCTACTGATAAGGTAGACAGGATCGTTGTCTGTGGGAAAGCTTTCCATCAATTTGCATAAGCACCCGTATTCAAAGGCTAAAGTCCTCTGTGCTAGAAAAATTGCACAAGTCATTTCAAAGGGCCACATTTTGCAATAAAAGTGAAACTGTGTTTGCAAATTATAATAAATTAACACTGGGATACATAATACAAACATAATTTACTGAATGTAATGCAATTTAATAATATTTCACAGAATACTCCTATTTTCCTGTGAAATGTTAATTTGAAATATTTATTTCGTATTCGTTTTTGGTATTGCTTTATATATATATACATACGAAAAACGAATACGGACAAAAATCAACAACTAAAAGCCTGCGAGAGGATTCTCTCGCAGGTAACTTGCGGGGATGTTCTCTCGCAGGCAGAACCTTTTAGGAGAGATACGAAGGGGCTACCTTTGGGTATTCCCATTGGAATAGTCGGCCAGCTGCCTCCTAAACCGGTCGAGGCACGGAGAAGTGAATGCTGCGTCCCCACAGCAAACTCCTCTCTCGCTATCGGAAGGGCGTGGGACAAGTACCAAATGCCCGACCTGCCTGATGCAGGTTTTTCTAGAGTTTTCCCTGCATCACTTTTAGGCGAATTGCCGGGTAGGATCCTTAAATCTTAGCCCGGGGGCCCTAGTTAACCCATGGCTACCTTCCTCTACCTTTCCGCATCCCCCCTTTCAAATCCCTTCC
This sequence comes from Zhengitettix transpicula, assembly GCA_037074705.1. NCBI lineage: Eukaryota > Metazoa > Arthropoda > Insecta > Orthoptera > Tetrigidae > Zhengitettix > Zhengitettix transpicula. The sequence goes on from CM073590.1 coordinate 41,993,607, forward strand.
CTATGCTATAAGAGGGGAGTTGCCACTATGTGGATTATCCTGTACATAGCCTGTCTACACTTCAAAAACAATTGTCACAAATACATGATTTAGGTTCAGTGAAGTTTTATAATTCATATTTATTAATGGTGCGAGTAAATGCCTAAGCGGGTTTGAATGACTACTATCGATGAGAATGCGATAAGCAAGAAATAATTGGAATGATGATTTTTAAAATATCGTTTTATATAATATAGGTGTAATTCCACCTGAGTGCTTATAATGGATGATTGATGGTAATAGACAACGTATACTTAAAACATATGCATTTTTAATGATGATATATTCAATATGCCCTTCTTTGTTTCCAGGATGTAGATAGCGACAGTGTTTTTATTTAAATGTTAATAAAATGTCATTTCGTGTGTGCTCATTAGCACAGTTTGCATAAGTAATCATTACACACTTAACTAGATCGTGCGGCATTTTTAATTAAAAATGTCAACGGATAATTATAAATTTTAAAATGTTGGTTACACATAAAAATGTAACAATAAAATGTAGAATTAGTTGAATACGTCAAAAGAAACGTACATAATTAAACATGCAGATTAAACCTAGATTATAATACTATTTACTAATGAATTTATAATGCTGGGATGTAATTACTATAGTTCTACATTAGCATTAACAATTCATCCTAAAAAACATAGAATAGTCACGAAACATAATTTAGATGTCAGCTAAAGACATATTATATCAACAAAGCACTTGTGTCTTCCGTGTAGCGTGGTTTACATAGTTATTCTTGCGCCGATTCACGTCGTAAATGAACGAAGAAAAGAGAATGGCAGTAAAATTCGATGATGACACAGTTTCTAAGACATATTTATTCGACTATTACGGAATTCCAGCAAACTGCTAGTATAATCTAGTATTTTCTTTGGCCCTTGTATAAACTGTACTAACTGTATAAAAACTTCCACTAATCAACAAGTGTTTACAGTGTTTTTTATAATAAAGTCTGCGTTTTTTAAATTTTTTGGAGACTATTATATGTTTATAACGGAATAACAAATGCTATATTCAAAGAGACTAAGGCGATGCTTTTCTTTTCGCAAGTAAGTCTCGTGTCGTGCAGGTGATATATACGAAACGTTTGTGCCAAACGAACTTTTAATATTTCGACTGAACAAAAACTGAGTAATGTTAAAATACCAAAGTTTCTGTTTACAATTGCATTCCAATCCGCAGAAGCTATTATTCTCATTGTTCGCTTTTGTAGTTTAAACAATTGCAACGCGTGACTGGAGCGACCCCAGTTTATTAATCAGCAAGACATTGCAGATTGAAAATACTTTTTTTTTCAGTATGTCACCCTCCTGCACTGATATTGATGCCGTAATGCTTAGTTTTGCAGAAAGTTTAATGATATGTTGGAGCCATTTTAATTTATCATCTATCTCCAAAATCCAGAAAAGGCGCGTGTTGTGATAAATTATCGTCAGTGGGAGTTCATTTGAAACTGTGGAAAAGTTTAGAATTTTTCGATATTTCTGGGTTAAGACAACCATAAATTTAGGTGGTTCATGGAAAACCCGCGTTTCGCCTTTAAATTTTGCGAGTCCGTTCCCAAAATGGGAATTTGTATCGTATGCACAAAGAACTGGCTTTAACGGGTGCAAATAACTATATATATATATTGTGGTAATTACAAATATGCAATTAATTAATAAATAAATTTAGTAGAGTTGGAGTTGCTCGAAGGACAATGTTTTTGGAAAGCTGCAGAGTGTGATTTGGGAGGTATTGTGAATGTAGCAGTTCAAAGATCACCAGTATACGGAGCAGAATAATCAGATATTTAGAGAGATCAGAGAGTGAACTGCAAACAGCGATTGGTCTGCGAGTGATGCTTAAATTAACAAAACAATTATATAATGCAAAACAGAAAAGACGTCGACAGTGTTTTGTGTTTGCAAACAAAAATACAATGGAATCAGTGCAAATGGCCTGTTAGTGAAGTGTTAAAATCAAATTAAGTGAGCATGACCCCCGATGACCAGACAATGGTAATGAATTTCTTAACTGTAAACCTAGTATTGTAAATATCATTTACTGTCAGGTTTCAATAATTTCATAAAAATTATAATAATTTTCAAGTTAGGAATATTTGTGTTTTGTAAATTTAAATTTCATATTGTTGTACTATCTTTATTGGAAATAGGCGGCCCTGAAATTAAGTTCTTCCCAAAGTCGTGGCATAATATTAATAAATTGTAAATATGAACAGAGTAAATTTGTTTATTAAATTGTTATATCTTTAAAAAGGGTTGTTTAATTTCAACTTATTACATTTTTGACGTCTAACGTGGTGGCTTATTTAAAGGTAATTTTATATTGTTTATTACAATATATATACAGGTATAGGATAAAACTAACGGGACCAAAATTAAATGTGTTGTTAAGTACAGAAATTCTCGTACTAGACTGTAGTCCAATTTCTGTTAATTGATGTTCTTTTGTAATTTTCTAATCGTATGAGAATACATTGCTAGTCTCCATTTTATAATAATAATTATTATTATGCCCGCGTCAACAAGTATCGTTAATAATCGTGCTTATATTGGTCATAAAAGCAGTTTCTAGCGTTTATGGACTGATCGTCTTGAGTAATGTATAATTATCGTATTTAATAAGTATCACCATGGAATAAATACTCTCATGGTACATTTATGTATTTAAATTTCTCATTTAATTTGTAAATATATTTCAGATGTCTAAAAGTTCTTAACATGTACCATTATTGTGAACGATTATATTCGTACATTTACTATTCTCTAAATAATGATCGCAAGCTGACCTCAAAGCTATTATAATGACCCACTTTTTAGCAATAAAAGCATTTTATTTTCCTGTTGAGTCATCACAAAATATTGTACTGTATGACTTTTCAGAATGTAAATGTGCATGTTCAGCTGGTTTATTTGTGTGGCTGTCAGCAAAGTTTGAATTTCTGTCCCTTCAGGAGTCCGTTATTCTACGTTCTAGAGAATTGCAGAATGTCATGGCACGTTAAATAAATCTCTGCCGGTTGTTCCGTTGGGTCAGCAAAATAGTAAGGTGTAGGAGCCGGTTCTCGTGATTCAGTTATAGCCTTCAAGCAGTATAGACCAGCAATAAACATTGAATACTTCACAATCAATTGGTGTATATTTGGCTGAGTGATTGGATCGGTTGATGTAAGAGACGCCGATGACTGCGTGTCCTAATAACCGTCTGGCGCAACGTTTGATTTAGTAAAAGGAACCGGTTTAGACTATCTGTTCTTATGTAATCTGTTCTCCATCAAATAAATTATTTGCGCAGGATGGTTGTCGACTGGAATTTAATCCATAAAATGTGTTTTAGAATGTAAGCGAGGAAAAACTAAGCAAAATACTGTAATTTTCGGACGAAGAGTCTGAATGATTACTAAAAGGATCTTTCCTTCGTTGGGAAATGCAGACTGGGTTATTAAAACGTGGTCTTATATCGTGTCCGCGTTAGCGAGAGTGGGAGAAACTGAGGAAAATAATTAATTCTTAATCGCGGTTTTATACATACTCAATGACTGCTGTGAGCGGAGCTTAAGAAAGAATAAAGGCCTATTGGGTAACGGAAAGCGAAAACCGTTGATTAATTTCCTCATTAGAATAATTATTAATGCGCTTCCTTCAGTCAGAAAATTTATGCAAATTTGTAGTTACCGATTTCCGTTTCATTTAAGACAATTTTAAAGACTGCTATTATGTTCTATTCTGATGACCATATGTATGTCACGAAACGTTATCCGGTACACTTACCTCTGCTCCCTAATTACGTTTATGTATTTAATATTAATTATTCGGATGCCGGGAATTTTAGTCCATTATTCTGATAACGTTAATAAATTGATTCCGTAAACTGTTAATTAGTTTACAACTTCCTCAAGAAGACTGCAAGTATTTCCTTTATTTTCTATTAAGCATTCAGTAAAATTAAACTTATATTTACAAAATTTCAATTTTTGCAAATGTTAAATTGAAAACTATCATTACTATATTAAGACTTCAAATATTACATAATAAAAAGTCAATTGCTAGATCCGACCATTGTGGGGTCACACACTTATAAAATGTTCAGGTTAGCCATGGGAAAAATTAAAATTTCATGAACGTGCAGTAGATCACCAGGAACCATTTTTGAAATGAATATCACGGTCTTCATTTATCTAACGTTGAAACTAGAAGCGTCATGTGAAGATGACTTCTTCTCTGATTCACCAACAACTTTCCGCATTCCGCACCACGTTTTCGGAACAATATTCAAATATAACTGTCCTGCCGTCTTCGATTTCTTTATATACACCAATATGGGCTCTTTATATTCCTTCTACAAGGATAAATTTTCTTGGTGGCATGCTGTCTGAAAATGCAGCGATGAGCCTTTCTTTATTACAGTTCAACAACAACGATTTTTCCCTTTGCATTGTTACATTTATAACATACTAGCTGGGTGCACGACGATGCCCGAGATATCGTTTATCCAATCTAGGTAGCTTTAGCGTTCTTTTCATGTAACACAACTCGATCCCTATCCCCTAAATGTTTTTACCTCCCATTCCGAAGGGGGTTGTACACCTTGACCGCAAAGGTCACGTGTACGAAATTTGCTCAACCGGTGTAGATTTTTATAAGGAACATACACACAAATATATATACATATATATAGAAACACTCCGTTATATTTATTAGATAACTAGCTGGGTGTCCGGCGTTGCCTGGAATGGCGTATATCCGTAACCCCTAATTTGATTCCAATTTCGATTGCTTTTGCGTATTTTTATGCACATCGCCCGTATCCCTACATGTGCTCACTTCCCATGCCGAAAGGGGTTGAATTCATTGACCCCGAAATATTTCATTTAATAAATTTAACATTTTACAAAATTTCTAATCACGTCCCTACGCTACTTTGGGGTAAACAAAAAGTTGGATGTCATACTTAAATTCAGAGATATCGATGACCCCGGATTTGATTCCAATCGTATTAGCGTTATTTTCATGTAAAGCCTCACCAAATCCCTCCCCTAAGCTTGCTCCCCTCCATGTCGACATGGATTGAAATTATACTTAGAGATCATCTTTGGAAATATTATGAATTTAATTGACCCCGAAAATTGTTATTGCGACGCTAATATCGGCCGATTAACATGTTTTAAGAATACCACCCACGCTTGGGGGAGTTAAACGACAAGTTGAATGTAATAATTAAACTCAGTGACATAAAAAACCTTGGATTCAACTCGAATCATAATTGCTTTGCATAATGTTTAGTAATGCTATTCCCTTAAGGATGCTTTCCTCACAAACCCGAAAAGGTTTGAAATTATACAAGCAGAACATGTAGAGAGATATTATAAGGCTCATTGATCCAGAAATATATTTATTAGACGCAAAAATTGACCGTTTGGAAATTTTTACCCCTGTCCAATACTACCCACCACCACCACCCAACCCCCTCCCACCACCACTTACTCACGCGCATTTACCAGATTTTCTTAAATAAACTCAGCGGAATCCATATCCCTGTATTTTATTCCAGTCACGGTCGTATGGGCAAATTTTACTGTAACGCACCACCAACATCACCCCTAAGCGTGATCGCCTCCTAAGCCCGAAAGGGGTTGAAATTATGTAAAGCATCTCCACCCCAACCCTAAGGGTGCCCTTTTCTCAGGGTTTATGAGATTAAAATTATATTCAGATAACATCTGTAGAAACGGAAATATTTTTGACCCCTAAAAATATTTATCCAACTCAAATATCGGCTCTTTTAATATGTTTAAATATGTCCACCCCCGCTCCTAGGGGTGGTAGACGCGTCGTATCCCGACAGTGTTTGTTTCCTGGTCGAATAAGAACACGTGTACGAAAGTTGGTGAATTTTGCTCAACCGGTGTAGATTTGTATAAGGATCATACAAACATACATACATACATACAAACACACTGTTTTATTTATTAGATAGATGATATTATATTAGATTATACTAAATTCAAATGTAAAAATGGCTCAGCGATTTAATCCGAAGGAGGCAGAATGCCGGGTAGAATCCTTAGCCTATAGCCCGGAGTCGTATTTAACCTTTGACTACCTTGCTCTCCCTTACGCATCCTCTCTTTCATAACCCTTACTATGCCATTACAGGAAAGTTGTCAACACGTGGATTACCGTAATATAAAAATAAATATGTGTTACTTTTATCTTTGGAAAATGTAAAATAGCATCACAACCCATCAGAACGTTTTTGTTTATGTACGAGTTTATATTTCTTCATTAGTTTATATAAACATATTGGTAATTAGTTGGACAAGAAATATTGATTATTATGTCCAATAAAACGACCATTGTCTCAAATGTGCGTTCAGCTATAAAATTTCTATTTAATTGTAACCCGAAAAGGGGAGAATTTTTCTGCTTTTCGAATTCGTTATCACAATTACACATTCGTGTAAATTAAATTTCTGCGAGCCATTTTTCGGAATGAGGAAAAAAATAAAAATTATAGAACAGGGCCGTGCCTTGTGACATGATGTAACGAATTAATTCACAAGAGAATATAAGAATTTTAAGGTCAGGACAACGGCCTGGCTGTCATATTACATGACAAACCTGGATTTGGGAGTGGCACGTGGTCAGCACGTCGATTCTCCTTCTCCTTAACACAATTTTTATGACCGACCACAAATTCATGTCCATGCCGGAATTCGAACCCGGGACGTTTGTGACGCTGAGATCGGGTTTCTGTGTGCTGCCAATAGCCAACTTAAGAAAACAATAATGTACTAACAATAGTTACCACTTTATATTTTATATGATTATATAAGAATTTTATGATTATTTTGATTATATTCATATATATTCAATGCAAAACTCAATAAATGGAAAAGTAATTTGAACTAAGATTTTGATCTATTAAGTTTTTTATCTGTTACCTTTTATTTATAGCACACTCTGATTCAATTAAGTTTTACATTTTGTACATATTTAAGTAGGCATTCGAATTTTTATTAACCGGCAGTTTTATCTGTTTTATACTTTTCGTTTGTTTCCGCGGTGTATTCAATTTCCTCAATTGACGGCTATAGAAAATTGTTTTCTTGACCTGTGGTGTAGGTGTCAGCGTGACTGCATCGCGTCACAATCCCGGCGAGGGCATGGATGTTTGTGTGTGTGAGAGAAACTCGTCAATTAGTCCCCCAACACGACAAAAATGAGTACCCATAAAGAGTTGTCGATGCGACTGTAAATAGAAAATTAAATTATTTTATCTCGAACGGGAAATCAGGAGAACGTATATGTGCAACAGTAAGCAAATATAATTTTTTCATTGTTGTTGTTTGTCATCCTTTGTTATAATTATTTACTAGTAAAAATCTCACCTCCCGTTTGACCGTACACATGAAACATTGTTGTCATGCAAGCCGGATCTGTTTTCGAATGGGTTCGGCTTCAAGGTGAAAGTGAGAGCCAGTAGAAATATATTTTTACAACGAAGATCAGCTGGTCTGTTTATAGCGCATATCTTGGCTTGTTAGGTTGATCACAAACAGCTGTTCCATACCGCTGATCACGTTCACACTATTGTTACTTGCTTCAGATAAGCAAAATATTTCTGGGGTTTACGCATGTCGCTGAGTTTAATTTTGACATACTGGGTAACGAGCGGTTGTGGGGAATGTGAAGGTCTGGGCGGTGTTAGAAACTTCAAACAATGTAACGGGCCGATTGTTGCGTGGAATAAATACATTTTGTTTAACCCATAGTATCGGGGGTGGAAATTTTCGAATATGTGCAAACGGCGATATGTTCGGCGAATAAAACTATTTCAGGGTCATTGAGTACAAACTCCTTCAGAATGGGAGGTGAACACATTTAAAATTTATTTCAAAACAATTAATTGATAAATTAATTGGCATTACAATATATATATAAATATATATATATATATATATATAATTAATTGATAAATTAATTGGCATTACAATATATATATATAAATATATATATATATATATATATATATATATATACAATATATACATTATAATATATTGTATATATATAAATATATATATATATATATATATATATATATAATTAATTGATAAATTAATTGGCATTACAATATATATATATATATATATATATATATATATATATTGTAATGCCAATTAATTTATCAATTAATTGTTTTGAAATATATATATGTATATATATATATATATATATATATATATAAAGCATTGCACGCTGCCCTCTGCTCCCACAAACTGAAATAAAAAATCAGTGAAAAAACTGTGTTAGATAAAAATAACGTAAAAGCTTCTTAGATTATGGATAAATGACATCCCGGGCAACGCCTGGCACCCAGCTAGTTAAATAATAAATTAGACGAAAATTATCCAATACATTATAAAATTAATTAAAATATTTTCAATTAGATAAAATATATAGCAGACAAAAATAAGTGCTAAATTAAATACCACACAACATTTCTGCAATCTTCGTTGCTTTCGTCAAGTGATTCGAAAGCAACGTTGTGTGGTATTTAATGTAGCACTTCTTTTTATCTGTTATATGGCTTTTTTTAATATAATGAGTTTACATTTACCATTGTACTTTTGTTTTTTTAGTTTAATTGTTCAGTGAATTATTCAAAGCTCTTACTAAGTTTAATGGGAATTTTACATATGAGGAAAGCAACAAGCAATTCACAGCATTTATTGACCTGTTTTTCGCTACTTTATTATTTCATTGTTAACTTTTACAGCCGTAAATATAAAATTCGTAATGGAGCTTTTTTTGGTCTCCCCTATGAAGATAAAATTAAAATTTTCCAATATTTACCCTTAACCGTCCAAAATTAGGGGCTCCAAAATTTAGAAAAAAAATGACGAACCTTAAAGTTCTTTGATTTGAGAAGATTAGGTACACCACATTTTAGCTAAGTGGAGCAATTCCAACAAGCTGTAAATTTTTCAAAATTTCAATTTTTTTTTAGATAATCTATTTTTAGTCATGTAATATTAAAGAAATGTAATGACTTAAGTTTATTGAAATGGATTAAAGAAAAAGTCCTATTTACGCATTGTAATTTTCAGTAGTATTCACTAATATTAAAATTAATTAATAAATTTATTAAAAGAACACTGATATCCTTCTTAAGTGCATTTCAAGAAAGAATTACACACCACTTTCTTCCGCCTCTATTTCTGTGATTTAAATGTACCAAATCATAAAGACAGGAACTTTATTCATTATTATACCATTTTCTTTGTGCTTTTTTATTTAAGTTTTGTGAGAGCAGAGGGCAGCGTGCAATGCTTTATATATATATATATATATATATATATATATATATATATATATTGTAATGCCAATTAATTTATCAATTAATTGTTTTGAAATAAATTTGAATTGTTTAGCGAAAAGTTTGTATTATAGCGAGAGCGATCCGAACGACATGAGTTGTGAGCTCTGTTACTATTATTGAGAGCGCGGAATGGCGTTTTACGAGCGCTAAAGCATAGTAGTTGGTCGTTGTGGTCTGGATTGTACAGAGGTCAGACATCGTCGAGCATAGTATAATAAAGTTGGTGAATCATTGGAGAATAGAAGCGGCCGTCGGTGAAAACGTTGCAGAGAACGGTGTTTATAAAATTGAGCAGAGTAAAACATTCACCGAGATATTGCAACGTGAATATTGTAAAGTAATACCAGTTTCGTCAAAATAGAACTTTGTACAATCTTCGTGCAGGAATTGTTGCGGAATAACATTAGTAAATTATTGTGGAGCGGAGCAATCAACGGAATACAGCCAATCTTGCCAAATTTTAAAAAGTGAAGTGTAGAATCAGTGAAAACCAAAGCCTGATATTAAATAATTAAAGAGTGTAAAAGTGTCCGAACGTGGTAAAATTGATTGTTCTGGTACCAGACCGACGGTCTGTAAGTAATCTAATTTTGAATAATATTGTAAACACAAATTAAAGGATAGTCAGATTCTGTTCTCTTTTAAATTGTCAATCAGAGTTAATTTCTTTACTTTTTAATTTCTTTCATCTTGTCGACATATTGTTTAGGTAAATTGTGAACTGTTTTTGTTAATAAGATTTTAAATCTTTTTTTTTGTGTTCATTATCAAACCCAGTAGAGGCCCTGAGAGGACAGATCTCAAATTTTGTTTGTAATTATCTTTTATTGCCACAACAAAAATAAAAATATTTTTATTTGTAAATTTTTGATTATTATTTCCTTTAATGTAATTAAAGTCCATTTATTTATTACAATATATATATATATATTTGGGGGATAATTATTATAATTGGGATATAATTATTTCTAATGCAATACTTTGCCTGTAACCTAGATTTCCAGTTTTTTAGTGGGAGTTTCGGCAGCTAAAATGTCCTCCAAACCATTTGGGAAATAAATATGGAGAAATGTTTAATAATTTCGACCCCCTGTCAATATTTTACTTCATTACAGGTCTCGGGCAGTGAGTCATCAGTATATGTGCGGAAGCATTCAACCGATTGCCTTAAAATTTATCGCACAAGGTGCTCACTAAGTGTTTCGAAACTCGGCATGGATTTTGATATGAGGGGAAGAAAATTTTTTAATATAGTATCCAAAATGACCCCCAAAGATTTGGGGATTGCTGACGGTGCCGATTATATTTAATCCCACTTTAATCAAATATAGACCGATTAAAATTAGATGACTCTTGGCTGTTATTCTCCTTTAGAAGTGTGACCTGAATACATATATCAGGACGCTGTGGAGGGCGGGACAAGTAGCGTTACCGAACAATCGCTATATATCCTGCTGTTTTTGTGAGCTGTATAGGAAGCCTATTTCGGAACGCTGTACGTGGCATCAGCGTCTCCATCCACGCTTAAACCACAAGTACCTACTAATTTTAAGCGCATTATAGAACCCTAGAAGGGTGTGTTTGAGTGATGTCATGGAAACAACTAATAATAGAATTTCAGATCACCATGTTTGTCGCATGAACAATTTTATATTATTTGCTAATTAAAGAAATAAAACCACGAATCCTTCTCATTACATTTCTTACAAAATGTCGTAGATTTCGACTTTTCCATTATCAACTGTATTTCCAATACAATTTTGAAGAAGAAAATGAACAAAAATTATACATTAAGTTTTCATAGTCACTCTTGGACATACCTGTATGCAAAAACTTTACTATTCCTAAAATTGTTCATCCTCTCTGTACTAATTTTATCCAGGATTCCGAAGTATCCTGTATGTCCGAAAAGTTGGCCAACATTGTATTGGAAATAATATGTGGATTGTTTTTCCTACAGTTGATAATGTCAAAAGCCGAAAGCTACGACATTTTATAATAAATTAATGAGAAGGATTCTTGGCTTTTATTTCTTTAACCTAGACTAAAAACTCCTTTCTGAAGCGGAAAAAGAATTATTTCCTCAATAGAGGCTTATTATTACTCCAGGAGACGAAACCACAAAAATTTCTTAGTAAAGTATGATGATTAATAAATACAATATTGAGATTACTTTATATTTTATTTTAATGAATCAAGCCGACCACGTATTGTGTAGCGGTCATCGTCACCGCCTCACGTCACAGAGATGCCGGGTTCGAATCCTGGTATGGACATGGGTGTTCGTTCTCGTCATGGTCATGAATGAGAATCGCTACGCTGCCCACGTGCCACTCTAAAAAAATCCAGAATCTGTTATGGAAGATGTTAGTCTGGCAGTGGTCCCGGTAGGCCAAGGAGAAAAAAAGCGGCCAATCAAACACTAAGTTTGACCTTACTGAAATGTAATTAGATAAATAACAGTTAAAAGTAAGTGTTGCAATAAATATCGTAATACATTGTGCGCCTTCTTGCGTTTTTTGAATCACCTGGCTAAAGTAACTAGGATTACAGAAACGTTTTGCGGTAATTATTTACACTTTTTTCGGTTATTTGGCTATTTATTTATCAAATTAGACTACTTTTAACACGGATATTTTATCTTGGTCAATAACTGAGATCTGTCCGTAATCTAGCTTAATAACTGTGAGACTCTGCTCTCATTTATGCTGGTTGAACAGAAGCAACGCGTAAATTTTGTGGTTCAAATAATCGTGATGTAAATGCAATTGTTTCACAGATTCAGAAATCGCGGCATAGAAAGTTTGGAACAAATCTAATTAAGTGGTCGTCATTTCCAGAACGTACCTTCAGAGCGCATAAAGTACAATTGCACCCGATTAGTTATTTGAGAAAAAATACTCCAAGCTCGCATAGACGTGCATTGAATAAGCAGTTATTAAGGAAAATGGGCCATAAGAGCTGTGAATTTTGCTTGTCCGAGAAAGAGAAAGCGCCCCCGTGGCGCTAGACGGCACGTGCGCCCCGGCCTTGACTCCGCAGCATCCCCAGCCTTTACAAACATGTCTCCATGCCATTTCATTAAAACTTTACTGCACTTATTGGACAAAAATTGTACCCAACCATAGAACCATAGAAGTTACATCGGGAATAATTCGACGACCTGTAAACACTGTGTGTGGGTAATTTTCATTATTCTCGGTGATCGTTAGTTACACTTCCCGTTTTACGGAAGCAAATAGAATTATTTCCCTTCATTTGTAATATCGATGTTCTGAGCCTTATTTTCAGACTGTTTTTCGGATTCTGTAAATCGATCGAGCAAAGCGGTACTGAAGGAAGCGAAAACTGATTTAAGACTTTGAAATTATATTACGATAAAGGATCGTACCTGGTACATGGTGAGAGAGAGAGAAATGGAGGTAAAAGGAGTATATATTAGTAAATACTTAGGTTCCTTTCCATGTTAATTCTATCATAATTTTCAGTAGGCCGTATTGGAATCGATAGATTTGCAGTTTTTTGATCCGTTCACAATATTTGCATTTCACAGCAGATTCCCCAAAAGTATACAAGCGTTGTAAAGATTTGTTTCTTTGAAGGGTTAATTTATTATAAATTCTTATTAAACTCAAATTTTTATCCAACTCTGTTATGTAACAGCAAGGTTTCTTGAGAGAGGGGTAGTTCTTATTAATAAAGTCTATATTTAATTACTATCAAATATTAAAATAATAATTAAAACTTCTAAGTACAAAAAAATTCAAATTTTACTTAAACAATTTAAATAATTGGAAAACCTTTTGTGGTATTAAAAACGAATTTGTGTGACAAGGTTTAAGTATTGTAATAATTAAAAATTGAGCTTTAATTTATATTTAGAGAATTTGAAGAATTTACTTCACGTTGAAGCGCCAAAATGTAAAATTAAATGGATGGCTTTTTAATAAATAAAAAGATCGAAATTAACAAAGAAAATATTTTTTTTTGTGGCAACAAAAGATGATTACAAACACAAAATTTGAGATCTCATTCTCTCACGGCCTTGACTGGGTTTGATATTGGACACAACAAATTGATTTAAAAATCTTATTAACAAAACAGTTTACAATTTACCTAAACAATATGTCGATAGAAAGAAATTAAAAGTAAAGAAATTAACTCTGATTGACATTTTAAAAGAGAACGAAATCTGACTCAATCCTTTAATTACGTTTACAATTAATCATTAGTTTGGTTTTGTTACTTACATTTGTCCAGCTGGTACCAGCATTCTTTTTGGTTTTGGAAGTACACTATTGCAAACTTATACACTGATTCTAAAAGTCGACTCACAGCTTTTACATTATTGAAGTCAAAACTGATAGGCTTCCAGGAACTCGGATGGTCCTCCTGAATGTCAGCTATCTGATGTCTGCTAGCCTTATACGAATCCTATGATTCGTAGATTTGTTAGTCTTTTACCGCTTTGGACTTAAACTGCAACTTTACTTGTTCGACCGCTATAATGGATTTATCAAACAATTCAAATTTTTACGTCCTAACAATTAATGGCCTAATTAATTGGCATTACCGTATTTATTCTTTAATAATTATAAATTTAATATGACTGTTTTTTAATTTTCGTATTTATGTAATATAACTTCACAGGTTCTTTAATTAGTCTCAATAAAATAGTTATAAACCCATTATTAATCCGTTTTATTAATTTTGAACAAAAGGAGCTTTCGGCCAATTATATAGACATATTAGTCGACAAAAAACGATCATATCTAAACTGAAAAATTTACGTCTGATTGAAAATTAATAAAAAGAAAGATAGCCAAATACAGATAAAAGTAGTGATAATATATATATTGTAATGTTGACTAGCGATGGTATTTTCATTAATTATTTAAATTTTCAAACCGTTTATTAATACAAAATTTAATAAGAGAGACAAATATTTAATTATTCAAAATTGAAACGTGAACTATTCCGAATAAAAGCCACGTGATTTAACCTGACATTAGATATCAATATATCGGCACATCTGACTTTAACATTTCTGTAAACATTTACTTGCGTGCAGGCGAGATGACACCAGCTGAGGGATGGCTTCTGCCCAGCTCCACGCTCCATTCTCGCTCCCGCTCTCCAACTGTCGCTTTCTTTATTCTTAACATGCGCTTCCCAACAATACTAGAAACCACATTCACTTCATTAAATATATATTGTAATGAACGATTTTTTAAATTAGGGTTTCACTTATTATAAATAGTAAATAAGTTTGGATTAATATAAGATATTTTAATTAAAATCAGTGCAATTAAAGGAAATATATATAAATTTTACAAATTTATATAAAAACTATTTCAAACGTGTACATCGACCTCTCTCTGCGGTGTTAATTTTCGCGTGTGGAGATAATGGCAAAACCTTTGGGGCAATATAACGAAAATTTATGTATTAATATAAATGTCTTATCTTTTTGTCCAAATTGTCGCTGTTGAAATTCTACTTTGATGCTTGTAAACCTTATTCAAGCTTGGTAGGTTTCTACTGATCACTTTATTATTTCTTCATAAACAAACACTATACTCGTCTTTCATTAACATTGATTCGCTGTTCTTTAATATATTTCGATGTATTCACTGATTTAACTTTACTCATAGTGACCATGATTCAGTCTTTTGTGAATTCTATTCGCTCGTCAACGAACCCTCCCAATAACTTTTTACATTTTACACTTTACTTTACGCCCGTTTTCCACCCAGCATGGATGTCGTCCGACCAAGACGCTCCAAATATATATAATATATTTTATTTTCAGTGAATCTAGTTTTCAGACATTGGTTTGTTTTCCCGATATAACAACAGTTACAACCTAAACAATTAATTTTCAAATTAATATTGTTTACCTTCTCAATTTTCTCTTTAATTTTTTTTTAAAGATATCTCAAAATTTTCATTCAACATAAAAATGAGATTGCGGAGTATGACGTCATTACAACACTATTAAACTTTGAACATGGACCTTTTGAGAAGATTAAACGATTTTCTGAGATAGCAGTAGGCCACAGTAGCGAGGAGAGATTTGTGAAATCTGAGAGGGTGCAGGCTTGCAATCGGAAGGCTTAACGACTGCGCAATAAAATTTAACCGAGCTGAAAATACAAAAGCTCACTCAGATGTCGCCCCGTTTAAAAATGACTGTCTCAAATGTAATTAATTACGTATGTCTATAAATTCCAAATCTACATTAATTATTATTTTTATAGAATGTACTTCGTTTGCAGTTGTGTGCTTAAATTGCGATTTTTTTTCTTGTTGATTGAATAGCCGACGCCACATTACAGATGCAGTTTCATTTCATGCCAACCCAACCTATACATTTGCAACTCAAAGGCACGCACAGATTTTAACTATCCCAGTATGTTTTGATGAAGTGATAAATATTCGTCACAGTGGCTCATAGTAGCAGTTGAGAGGCGTAGCCTTGTGACTGTCAAAACGCTAATAAAGTTGCGTATCACGGAGCGATGATTTGATAGTGCTTTTTCATTGACCTCTTTCCGGTTGAGTACTTGACACACTTCTATATCTGGCCTATCCTCAGATTGAGGCAAGGTTTAGCACATGCGACTTCGAAACAGTCACGGATAAACGCTTAATTTCCACTATCATGCATGGGTGAATGTGAACAGCACATTTTCCCATGCTAAATATAACAAGGACTCAAGCAAGGTACAGTTCAAATATTTTGTCTGTAAAATAAAGGTGAAATTATGGGTGTATTTAAAGGTATAAACCGTTACAGACAAACAATTACCTTTATCGTATTTAAGGTTAAAGGAAGGAATTAGAGTTCAAGTAGAAGGGACAGTCTGTTGAAACGAGTCACATTTCAAAAATGACAGTGGAACATTTATTCCTTAAAACTGTGAATTAGACGATCAATCCTATCCTTGAAGGAGATTGCGGGCTTATTACCGGGCCAGATCTTAATCCAGGCATACAAGTTTTCAACCGATTCAAATGATTTTACATGAATGTTTTTCTTCAACTCACCAAAAAATGTTAAAACCGCACAAAATGTAAATAGCGTATTCTCTGAATAATTCAGACTATTTATTGTATATGTGATTCAATCGAAGAAGGTCCTCGGGATATTTCACTAACTTCTTTAAGGCGTAGTCATGAAAATAAAAAATGATTGATTAATAATTATTGAATAGTCTAAATTCTAATGACAATTGAATGTGATGTTCAATTTCGGAATTTTTAATTTAATGTCAGCATGGCTTTACCGCAACTTTCACTCTACTTGTGGCAGAGAATCTACGTGATTCGTAGGGACTCCAACAGACAAGCAGGCATATTTTTCCTCTTATTTCATTGCAAGCGGCTGAGTGTAGCAGTCAGTTTACGTATTTTTTTATCCTTCCTCAAGTGATGAGGAACCAGCAGATTTGTTGTAATGCATGCGCTTTGTCAAAATTCCGTGTAAGGAACCGTGGGTTAATTCCCCAACAGAGACGAAGTTCGCTCACAGTGATCCGTCAGTTTCCTCTTACAAGACCATCAACCTGAGTAATAACAGGAGTGTTGTTGACACGGCGAGTCTGTCGTGGGCGAGCATCGCATTGCAGTGACACACGTCACTCGTGCAAACTCTTGTGTCATTCTAGTACTTGCGAAGTCGCCACCAGATGACGGTTCAACAACTGCATTTCAGTGGTACCCACTTGCGCTTCGCGAGAGTTATGCATGGTGAGGCGTTTTCATTTCACTCCCCCACACTCCTATAGATATAGTCCTACTTAGTTCATACAGTTCGGAGACAGTTGCCTGCCTCTGCTTTCTGTGCCTCCCCGGGAAAATAGTTTCCGCATCATTATAAGCAAACTGTACAAATATAGTGTAAGTTAACATTCTCGTGTATTTTATGTCATTGAAGCTCTTGAATACATTCTTCCTTAACCCCTCCTACCGTTCCTTTAAATATCTGGAAATTGAGTAAGCAATAAAATATGTAAATAATAACGCAGTGAACTAGTGTTTAATTTGCAAGAATCACAATCGTAACCGTAACGTCAATCATTTTCCGAACTTCTCCCAAATGATGGAACTTATGTCTAATACTAAATGGTCTAACACTGTAAAATTGATTTCTAAATTTATGTCTACGTTATATCACGTAGCTTCTTAGCAATAAACCAAAAAGAAAATTTCGGTTGGGTTTGTGTTAGTTTGAGAAAGCATTCTAAGAAGCTGTTTATCATTAAGTACTTCGACATACAGACTTAATATTTAAAAACTGAATAAATATTTTCAAATAAGTCTCATCCAAATAGACTATGAAATTGAATGAAAGAATCAAGATGGAAAAAACTCTATCGGACCAGAACCTGGGACACCCACTAGGTACGGGATGCTTCTATCATGTGAGATATCCGAGTCGACTCCCTGTCAGGTGCGAGATTCCTCCATCCATTGTATAGCCCTCCCTATATTTAGGCAGTCAAGAATATGATTTAGTCAACTGTGTTCAGATAGATGCAGAATATGATCGATTCCTGGTCCGATCGAAACATTTACATCTTGGCTATTACATTGAATAGTTTGATTATTTATTATAATATATTTTTAACGTAAATCGTGGATTGATCAGAAATCACTCGCTTACATGATGCCAAAGTGTCTTGTATATATTTAAGGAACGAATTGTTCGTAGTCTATATTGTGAGCTTTCCACTTAAGATATATCAAAAATTGATTTAATTCATTTTATAAATTACATCTGTGATTAATGTTACATGTACGTGTGTACAAACATGATATATATTATTTAATAGACTCTTCTGCTAACGCTCTTGATCGTGTTACTTGCTTGATGTTTTCGGCTCTCCGACTTTATCATATAGTACGTTGGTTTTGGAACAACTTAAAGAAGATATCTCGTGTGGCAGATAGACACAATTACGAGCATGTTTTATCGATGAACATGTTTTTTTTGTGAGTTCATCTGAGATAATGGAAAGTAAAAAAACCATATCGAAAAATGAAGACATGTTCATATATTTCGATAAGAAGTTATGATATATCACTTGAAAATATAACACGAAATATGTATAACAAAAAAACTCAGGGGGCTAGTATCAATTAAATTGAAATAACCTTTAAATTAAAGGTAGTAACTGTTATTATACTTATAAAAATAGATTACCGATTAGAATACATTTCAAACAGTAAATGTCTTCAAATATGTTGTGCGGATTATCGCAGCGGTAGAGTTATTTAATTGAAATTATAAAATTTAAGTATGTCTCAGCATCAACTTTATTTATCCTATACGAGTAGAATCACAAATTGCTCAAACACAAAATTTTTCTCTGTCTTCCCCAGAAATACGCTCAGTTTTAAAACTATTTCCATAATAATTATATTCTATTCCCTGTTGTTTTCATTCTTTAAGAATGCTTTCTTAGGTTGATGTATTCTTTGCAAAGGCCATGCTCAGAATAATCGTTCTTAAATATTGAAACTCTCGCAATATTTCCAGTAGCTTCATAATACTAATTTCATTTTCAAATGTTTTTTATGTAATTAATACAACCGATAATCTTTTCGCTCTAACAGATTTTGAAAATAATAGCGATTCCATATCTGATCATAATCTTACTGAAATCAGTAGCGAAGAAAACGATGTTCTCCTGCGCTTCTTCATTCTTCCGTTTGTTAAAGTCACTTGGTGTCCGAAAATGCTGCACTAAAAACTCAATGCTTATCATTAATATTACATATATATTCATTATAATGATATTAATTATAATTTCATTAGTTTGAGCAAGTATTCTCAGAATTCGCTGTTTATTACGATGTACTTGGACAAATTATTTAGTAAAACCGAAGTTCTTAAAACAACTTGCGGACAAACAAAAATTAATTTAATGTAACAAAAATATTACACATATATCAAAATATGTGGCATTACGTCAATGACAGACAACTTTTTAGTAAATTTTTATTTACTTCTGCTCTGCATAATCCAATCTTACTTCGTAATCGATAGAAATTTGTTTGCCATATGTATGGGTCTAATGAAAAATCGCTGTTATTGAACTTCACGAAGCATTTTATTATTTAAATTGTGCAATTATTTCACCATATGTTTCAGGACAAAGCTGATCAGCGACAATGATCAGTGTCACATTCTCAAATTCATATTTACTCTTTTGATGTTTTAATTGTATTTATATATTAATCCTATAATACATATATGTCATTATCTGTCAGTGTATATTGTAATATAAAAATATAAAATATATAGAGAAGTTAAAAAAGTGCCCACACGTTGGAGACAAATAATTAAATAAAACAAAGGAAGAAAGTTTTGAAATTAATCCGAAATTAACAAAAGACTATTTAATTTACAATTCTGATTTTACATTGAATTTTGTAAATTTATGTTTTTAGTAAATACCTCAGTTGTAATGAGAAACTCTAGGGCCGCTTATAAGGCCTTTAAGAAAGATACTGATTTGCAATTTTCACCGAAGTTACTAAAGAAAAATACAAATTAAATTATCAATAAGAAAATTTTATAAAAATTAATCTAACAATACAAAACATAGAGAAATCTGATCAATCTAGAAAAATATGACAGAGGTATAGAAATCTGACGGTAAATGATATTTACGTAAAGGCTTACAAAATTACGTGCCTACATACCATTTTTATTCGGAGCTGCTCTGGTTTGTGCACTCGCGGATATTTTAACTGAACAATATTTTATTGTCTGGCCCTAGGATTGATTGCTATTATCGTTTCACTTCATAACACTTTCGACGCCTTTCTACTTTACTGTTTCACGAACTTTACTGTCGTACGTATTGTCACGCTCAGGCTTGCTGTAGAAAAGCCTTTAATACAAAAGGTGATGATATTTAGCCTATAATTTGCTGAATTCCTAATTATTTACGAGAATCCTCGGCTGGTCTCCATTGTATTCTATCTAGGCGTGACCAGACCGATCAGACTTTCAAAAAACTATGCCATGACTACACTCATCAGGCTCTCCAACAACACAGTGAATATTTTCCGCCAAAGTTCAGTGTGCGTACGCTTTTCGACAATAATCCGTAGTAACCATTACAGACTCAGCGTTGTTGCGTCAAACAATGCTATTCTTTACAATGCTCTAGCCTTAATGCTACCCCGCCAATAATTTTAAAAAAATTAAATAAAACATTAAATTACACATTGTAATCTCTACAATATATATATATATATATATATATATATATATTGTAATAACCAAATAACAGCAATTTAATTTGATGGGCTTTTAAATAAAAAATTATAGACTTTAAAACAAACAACATTTATTTACCAATTCTTGAAACATTATACAATTTAATAATTTAATATTATAAAAATATCTCTTTCTCTCATGGGTTTCTACTGGGTTTGATAACGGACAGAATTTATATATTAAAAGAACCCAACATTTATCTTTAACTTAAACAGAAGTATCGACGAAACTTATTACCGAACTTATTCTACAGATTGCTTCTAAATTTACAAGAGTTTATTTTATTATCAAAAGAAGAGAACGATATCTGACTGTTATCCTTTAATTACGTTTACACATTTTAATACCATAAATTTCAACTCACGGTTTCTCAGGAACCTTCGGCTCGTTCATTAAACACGCACTTTATAGCTTGGACGTTTACACACACTAACACATATTACTGGTTCGACGATAGCTGGTTCTCCATACCCAGCGAAGATATCCCAGTTGCTAGTCGTGACACTACTCGACGCCGGTTGCTGTATCTTGATCTCCTACCATCGAAGATAGGTCAAATTCTCATACTAATACAGATAGAACTTCTGTATGAAAAAAATGTTTATAGTTGAATAAATTTTGCTGACTGCCGCTGACTAATGCTGACCAACTCTGACTCAAACTCAACTCACGATGCACACAGAACGCTGGCTCCACTCTGACTGTCGCTGACTCAATTCTGACTATACTCGCGATGCTCACAGCATCCCTCTCCCACGCTGACTCCACTCTGACTCCTCTCCCACGCTGACTGCTGCTGACTCCTCTCCTACGCTGACTGACGCACGATAGGTTATTTCACCCTTATATACCACTAGCCTCCTTGTTTTTCCCTTGTTGCAAGCCTACGTCGCAACGGCGCGGTGACAATCCTCATTACCGAGATTTACGTCCTGCAGCTTCGGTCCCTTCGCCACCTGCTAGCCCACGTTCTGCGTTGCGGATTCTCCACACACATCCCAAATCAACAAGTGACCGGACCCGCAATTACTTTGGACCCGTCGCCTCATCCGTCCTTTTGACCAGCGCTCTCTAGAACAAATTGCAGCTTCCTGTTCTGCTCCTAGACCCGTCATCCCAAACAAATATCTCGTCGCTCTGTCACACCGTGACAGGATCCGTCCTTACAAAATTACGACTTCCTCTGACGGCAAAGTGCACTAATCAGAGCTAACTGACTTGCCGCTTCGTCTTGTCACATCGTGACAGGACCCGCAATTACTTTTCACTCGCATTCTCTTTTCGAAATGTGCGCTGTTTTGAACCAATGCATTCCCTCAATGCATTACATTATGCCCCAAATTTAGTTTGAGAAAGGAATGTCCAGACTTTTACTCTTCGAAAAACTAAATTTCTTACAATAATTGCCCTAATTTGTCAGATTTCGTTCAGAAACTTATATCTAATTACCGTTAATTAAAAGATTTACAAAATTTCCCGTTATATTGGTGCAATGTATTATTTTTCTCATTACATAAATTGTATTAAGATTTTATTTAAGTTTTACGATTTTAATTAAATGTGCATATTTGGTCTTAATCCTAATTTTAAACATCTATATGCCCCATATTACAAATATTTCTATGTTTGTGCGGGCCACAAAACCAAATACAACCCTTTAACTTAATATCTACAACCCTTCAAATCATTTAAAGTTCTAAATTTTATCTTATCTTTAATTGTATACTTAAGCATAACTATTATCATTCATTGACTTATTTTTTTTAAAAAAAATCAAATATTATTAATTATCATTATTTTAAAGCATTAACTAACTTTCTAAACTTTAAACCTATTTTCTAATCAAGAATCATTTAAACCTTGAATCCATACTGTGTCTCTAAACTCAAATAAGCCTTGACCTATTTCTTTCCTGAAATTCTCCAACTGTTCATGTTTATTTCCAACCAGCAGTTCCTTGTTTACATCCGATCACATGTTCTTTGTTTATATTCTCCTTCCCTCCTCCTCACTTTATCGACGTTAAACCTTCCTAACTTCAACATTTTGCTAATATTCAAACTCCTTCTAACTTGCTTAAAATATTTAAACCCCTTCCTAAATTTTATTCTGGCATTTCCCAATGTTTTCCCCGTACTACTCCCGTCAGCTGTTTCCACTTCATGTTTGTCAACAAATCCTTCTATATTATTTTGATTCAAAATTCCTCCCTTCAATCCTTCTATTTCCTCAGCACCACCTCTACTTCAACACAAAATCAACATATATCCCAGTCCCTTCCATTTTCCTTTGTTCCAAAACTACGTCGCAACTGCCCGTTGACAGTTTCTCCATTATCCCGAGATTTACATTCTGCAGCTGCAGTAAACATTACAAACTGTCCCTTCGAAGTCCAGACCATTTATCAGAAACAATGCCTTTCCTCCAAGGCATTACAATATATATATATATATATATATATATATATATATATACGGTTAGGAATGTTAATTCATTGGGCTCGAGTAAAGCAGCAAGGGTAGATATTTCGTATTCCGCGTTTTCACCCTGCTAGGTACAATAGGCGTGATACCTCATCAGGAACATTGAAATTAGATAACACCGGTGTTTTGTTTAATCTTCCTCTTTATTACATGTTCTCAGGAGAACTGGCAGAACTCTACTGTCCCGTTATTATATCTTTTCGAAAAAACCGAAATCGCGCCATTCCACACGACAACACGAGCAACAGTCGACAATGAAATAAATAAAAAAATTTAATAACAGTAGTAATTTAATATTACGTTTCCTTCAGAATATATATTCTTCCTATTGATAATGTGTAGGCATATGGTAGGTAATTAATTGTCGTGTCGTGTGCGCGTTGGTTTTATTTATTGCGATGTTGGGCCGACTATTCTGCGTTTGTGTGCCCAGGCGTTACGCCTGCCAAGACAAACACTGCTAAGTGGGCTCTTTCTAGGCTTCTACGATGCTACACGAGCATTACTAAGCTCTTGAATTTTAATCACATTAAAATATTCTAGATGTACTTCACAGAGAGTCTTTCATTTAACTGGAATAGATAACGGCATTCTCAAATTACTCGTCGTAGCGTCTCGCCTGGATGGTGCAATCATAAAAATCATCGTGGAATATTTCTCCCAATTTACTCTCCTAATGTTGAGACAGACACTTAAAATTATTGCACTTCGCTGATTATAGTTATTTATTATCAAATTAACAATGAATAAAAAAATTTCTTCCAATTATTTTAAAAAAATTACATAAATTCAACCATTATTCTCCACCTGTGACTCCAAGAAAACGCAAAAAAACATATTTACAAAAATATTCCCACTTCTGTGGAGAAGAAAAGGATCAATTTACTCACACATTCAGAGTTTAATATACTCTCTGTATCTGTTACGCTTTTTATACGGTTCTGAAAAGTCAATTATAAAGAGGTATCAGAAAAACTGATCTTATTAATTTATTTCTAAATTAAGTCAACTTCATCTTATAAAAACATTGCACCAATGTTTGTTTGACTGATTTTATTTTTCAACCGATATGTCCCTTTCCGAAATAATCTGGTTTTCTGATCCTAGTTTTTCTCTCTAATATCCGGAAACTGTAATTTGAAACCATGTTTCTTATGAAATGAATATATGATCCAGTGTTAGTTTCTGTAGCATACATTTACGTGTTTGTCTGAAGTGCTTCTGTTTATAACTCAATAATAATCATAACATGACAAATTTCAATAGTCTTTTAATAATAATAACCTGTTAAACTAAAAATAAAATATCTGCATAAACATAACGTTTCTATGGCTTGTGTGACAACTTCGTCTGGTGTACATCAGTACTGCATCATCTTCACCGGAATAGCCCTCGTTCTCTAATAACTTAAATTTCTCTTTATATACAAGTTTCTCTGTGTCATCCACGGAACTATTTTTAAAGATTTTTAACATTATTGTAACTATTTTTCTCCTAATTATTTTTATCTTATATATTTTCCTATTTTTTCTCATTTTCAAATGATTTATAACATATATGTTTAATTTATAACTAATTTCTTAGATGTCCGTACTTATTGGGTGTATTTGATTATTTATGCATGTAATGATGATTTGCTTTTCCTATTTATTTTTTATATTTCTGTTATTATGGAAACTTTAAATCTAAATCTGTCTATGTCTAGAGTCCCGTATCATATGTTTCGTATCCCTTTTCTTGCCCATCAATTGATCCAATGTCCCTGAAGAAGGTTTAACATGTCGCAATTTAATTAGTATTTTTTATGCTTTTGCGTAATGACTCTTTTTTGAGAGTCGAAAGAAATAAAAAACACATTACTTTAACTTAAATATACCCTACGCAGTAGATAGTGAAAGTAATCTACCCAGTATCCGTGATTATCATACAATACTTTTTTTAAACACATAATTCGATGAACAGAAATGTTAACACTTGTCATATAATGAAATGTTTGGCCCAAAATCTCTTTAGGATAGCGTGTTTTCCGCTTGTAACTATAACAACAAGAGTGTTTTAGAAGTGAATACGTGTCTCCTCTTTCAACTTATTTTCGATTCCTTCCCTCCAATAAACAATTTAACAAAACTTAGCGGATTCTTCGTTTTGTTCTAATATTAAAGAGGATATCGCAGTGTTAGTGGTTAATAGTGTTTTTTACTTTGCGTATTTTTTAACCTACAGTCTGCGTGTCCTTGTAATGCAAAAAATCGGCATCTTGCTCCCAAAACTATTTGGTAACTTAAATGAATGATTGAAAAAGTGACATATGTTATTATTATGTTACTGGTAATTTATTTCCCTTAAAAATTGTTTATATTTGCCGTTTTAATTATTTCTGCCCGGCAAAAATATTTTTGAATTCACTTGTCACATATGTCACCTTTACATCAACTTAGACCGCGTCGTGAGTGGAGTATTGTTTTATTAATACATTTGTTAAAATATTTTTGTCTTAGGGTTATTTATTTTCTAATGCCTTATGATAATATTGATTAAATTTTTTAACAGTGTCGTTTTTTAATATATTAGTTTTACATTCTTCCTTCCCCGACATTTGTACTCTGTATTTAGGAAACATGTTGTCAGATATTCCATAGTCTATAATAGAAGAAACTATGAGAATAGAAGTAGGAAAAAATTATCTAGCATTGCAAATATTAAGAAACTGTCCGTCTTCAGGTTCAAAGTCAGTGCAAGGCACGCGAGTATTGAAATATACCTACTACATTCAGTGTGCTTTAAAGCCATAGAAATTAGGAAATTTGGGACTCGCCCCTAAATTTATTTTGCTGGGGGTAAATATGGCAGGGACTGTTTATTCAGTTGTTAACTGTTGTCTGATCGAATTAGGTGTTATCATTTGTCTGAGACGTTGACACTATATATATTTAAGGAAAATGTGACAAGGTAAAATTAAATAACACATTTGGATAAGAAAGAGAGACTTACCTGAAATCAGTAGTTAAAAATTTTTTAGGGCCCGAGAGAATTGATCATCTATACTAATGGATCAATTTATATATTTTACAGTAGGTTCATAAAAACTCAACTTGCTAAAATTTTGGCTCAAATGCACTAAAATTATTGCAATTAAATCTTGTATGTCATTTTATATTATTGTAACATTTGACATCACTATCAGCTATTCAACACAAAATGCATAATCTCTTACACCGTTATTTTATCTATATACCTCCGCATTTATTTCTCTGTTATTCTGACCGACCGTTCAACTATGTTCACTGGACCTTTTTCATAGCGTGTTGGCCAACATTTGGTACGAAATACAGTGATGCAGCGTGACATTATTTGGACAAGTCCTTGGTGCGTTTCCGGAGGTATCTGGCACCCGATGTCTACGCATAGGTCATACAATTCTCATACATGTGGTGTGTGAACGCTAAACTGGCGTCCCTGATGTGTTGCATGAGGTGAATTTAGTGGCCAACACTATTATGTTCCTCAAACCACTAACCATGTGATGCAGAAAATTATCCTGCTGGGATATACCATCGTCGGTGGGGAATACATCAATTATGAAGGGATGTTATAAAATGTGCGTTTAATGTTGTACTCCGAAATCCTTGTAACTGCACCAGCATTGTCCTCGGCCGTCAGATCGTTTTATGCCCTGTTTTACAGATCTTTCAAGATTCCACCTCCATTGAAATGTGGCGTGGATTTCCAATTTCGTGGTCCTTCAACCACTTTCCATAAATACTCACGACAGTAACAAGCGAACAACCGACCAGCGAGTTGTTCGTTCCCAGGTGCCGGGCCCTTTGTCAAAGTAAATTATGCCAGTATATTTCACCATTTTCGGCTCCATTTATAGACTTCCAATACCACGGTACGTGCCCGCAGCGTTACTAGGCTGCTATCAATCTCGCGAAAGGTAGTGGTCTTTATTATTTTTAACTCATAATACGATCTGCCTGAAAACTTAGTGCATTCCCTAGATTTCTTTGTATGACTTAACTCTTTAACTATCAATATTATAATCTGACGTACCGAAGGCATTTCAAAGTTATAGTAATACGCTTCAATCTTGAAATGTGCAATAGGTCTGGTTGAATGTTTTATTTAGCATACGTTCTCATAATTGTAAGAAATGCAGCTGAATCATATACGTCTTATATCTTGGGAAGCTGCATTTTCTCCCACCGGAAGCAAGTTTCGATGAGCTAGTTGTTTCAGATGGTTGCACTCACAGGAACTGAAAGAAGGATTCATAAGTACGAACGTAAGATGTCCATTGATATATTAAATGAAGTCTGATCTGAATATTCGCTGAGAATGACTCTGCATTTCTCGTGTAGGATTCTGGCAGTATGATGATTGGCGTCTTCTCTTACAAATGCGTCTAATTTAAATGTGGCAGAAGCACTTGTTCGTCAGAAGGTACTCACTCTGCTCAACTCAGCGGAACTAATAAACGCATCAACATCCGTTGTACGACGTGGCACACTCCTCAGGAAACGTACCGCATATCATTTCTCTCACCCGAACTCACAAAAAAAACGTTATTAAGTGTATTATATATCCATTGAATTACTGAAATGAAAACACTTTCAATCATTGACCGAGAAAGTCGGTGTAAAGCCAGAAACTAAGATTTTCAAATTCGTGCATATAAGGAATGGAACTTAGCCGGAACCAATGTAATTCCAAAGAAATGACTGAATATCAAAATTAAATATGAGTAGAGCTTCCTGATGTAAGAAAATAGTATTTCATTAATCACCTATTTAGAAATTGGTACAGTCTATCTGCAACTATGATCAGGGAACAATATTTAAGTAAAAGACAGTTATCAAAATACGCTATTTAGCAATGAATATTGATATGTTACAGAGAAAATCTACGCCAATTTAAGAATGAAATTGACGTACATCATTTTAAATTAAATTCATTATCTAGATTCAAATCTTATAGTTATGAAATTTCTCTAGGCGAATTGTAATATTCGTAATAATTTATTTCGTTCAGATTCATTTACCTGTCACCTAAAACGCAATTACTTACTGAGAGATTATCAATAGAAACTAATTTATATTTCAATAACTTTAAAGTCTAGCCATGTTGACACAAATAGTCTGTTTGGGAAACCAAAATTTGGCTATCACACCATAGAAAAGGATTATTTAGTCGTATATATAATTGTTCCATAATTCAAATCATTTTTATTACATGTCAAAGGGAAATGGAAAAAATTTCCTCGCTCTTTTGTTTAAGTAACAGTAAAATCAGCAGGCCAAAAATATACAGCGAGATTTACTTTCTGGAATACACACACTAACCTTTGACCATAAAAATATATTGTGTGTAGTGTTTCACTTTTCCATTATATCTCAATGTAATAGTACATTATTGAAGGTGTCGAGAAACATATCCATTCTCTAAGAAAAAGTGAACTAATTCGGAGGTCTCAAGAGGGAAACGTGATGAGAAAACGTATGAAAGTGGGTTAATTTTGTTTGTTTGCTTGCTTCATTTATATTCTTCAATGAATCTCAATAAATCTGGGTGTATCATAATATATTATCGGACACCTTCCTTCGTTCACTCCTGAAGCATTTTTCTACTTTGCAAATACCATTTAAGACTACTTGGGTCTGATGCCTAAAAGGTGGATGGTTTTTATTTCCAAAGTTACGATTTTTATTATGGAATTAGTTAAATAATTCTGTTTGTTAGAACTTGTGGAATTACACTGATGTAATTTTTATTCGAGAATAATCTCTTGAATTTAAAAAAACTTTTCTTCAAATTCCAACCGTCTTACATGCATTAAATACGACGTTCCGGCAATGTTTCACGTCACAGTCTTCAGGTGAACATCAATTGAAACCCTCCAATCCTCCTTAAGAGATTATTCACGCTCCTATAGGGCAACGTTGCCAAAATATAATAAAAGTGTTTTTGATATATTTGTTTAATTTTTAATTAATAAAGGCTTTTGAAAAATCCAACCTCATGTGAATAAAGAGTTCGTTTATTAATAATAGTAAAATTTCATCGGAATATGACGACGGTAAATTTCGGCGAAACGACGTGGTTAAAATACGCAAAACTGATGGAAATCCCGGGAAAGTTTCTACTATAGAATCTTTGCAATTTAAGTAATTTCTTAGTGAGAAAATTATAGTTATATTTTTTTAAAAGTAACTATAAATTTAATGAAAGTTGTTTTAGAATTATAGAACTACTTGAAAAAGTCTATATTTTGTTTATAATTTTTACTCGATTGAGTACATATTCCAAATCTTTTTATTAAGTGTAGAGTAATAAGGATAAAACTCTATTTTTCATTCGATTGTTCCTGAGAACTAATTTATTCTGTACGTTTGAAACTTTCTCTTATCCGGTCTCAAATAGTTTAGACGTTTTCTTATGTACAAGTTATATTTAGTTTCGTTCCATTTTCTTTAATTGTATATAGTATTTCCGAAGTGTTTGAATAGTATGATTATATTTTATAAAGTTTGAGCTCTTGAAGCCAGCGGAACTTGTTTGGGTAGCACATTAAATTGTTTGCCTCTCTATGGAAAACATTACGTGCCGATCCCATTTCGTGAAGCCGGGGTTCCGTGTGTCTTGGACAAACACTCTCTAGTCTGCTGTCAAACTTCCTATTAACTTGGCCATCACGAATCTTTGTCGGGTCTTGCACGTAAGGGAGTACTGATGTCACAATTCAATTTTACCCTAGAGTATCACAGGAGTTCTTGTTAAATTGGAAAGACTCTTTCCAGTTAAAGTAAGTGCTCGAACAGTGCCTATGAGATGTGTCTGTATGGCACGCATTCTTGAAGAATTCGATTATGTGAAAAAATGGAGATGGGGGGTTTCTACAATTATTAGTACAGTAGAGGAATTTTAGTCACAATTGGGAGTAATCGGGTAGTTATAAGCTAGAACTTTTATGAATTGTGGGGCCAGTGGAAAAACGCTAGAAACATTACAGGACATTATATAGACCAGGAAATCCGAACTTTATTCCTACATCGACCTCGTTACATACTTTTTTTTAGTAGAATCCCTAAGTTATTTTATTATAATTCATAAAAGCGGCACTTATAAATATTCAGTTGTAAGGCAATCCAGTTAGTAACATAACAAATATATATATATATTATAGTAATCACTTATTTATGAGTAATTTTGTCCTTGTTGGCGTGCCAAATTATATAGTATTCATAATATCTTATAGTAAAAATGCTCCTCGTTTGAGGGGCAAAATATATAGTAAACTCTTATAGCTACTATTTTCTAAACTACTTGCACTTAAATTTAATCAAAATCAATTACTATTATTTCCACGGCTATTTGAGTTCTTACAATCAGGGTCGCCTACGGGCCTCCAATAGAATATAGGAATTTACAAAAATTTAAACAGAAAACTAGAACGTTTTACGATGTTTATTATAGAAATCTAACGCTTACTTATTATGCACAACTAAAACTAAACAAATACCTTGGAACGTCAAAAGCGGTTCTAAGTGACTCAGCACACCTCAACGTATGCTTGTAACTTAGTAGTTTGGTAATGCTCAGAACAAACTTCGGATATCTGGAAATGATTAAATCAATCCGAATGAGCACAATGTAGCTCAACTCGCTTAGTTTTAAATAACCAATCTCACAACCTTTAAATTAAACAGCCTTCTTACTTTGCTACAGCAAGCTGTATTGCCCAGAGCCACCATAGGAGGTGTGGAGATAGGATTTGTTGGCAGAGCTATCGTAGATAGACGGCAACTCACAGGATTACCATCTCCCGTGACATTTTACCAACATTTGGCAAGTTTATCTAAACCTCGATGAGATTCGTTATACTAAATTCCCATGCAAAAATAACGTCCATTAAAAAATACAAGTTAGATCCACTATATTATATTATTAATTTTTCTGTCATCTAATATTATAATGATTAATATAATAATTAATAAGGAACGTAGGTTTTCCTGGTGTAGTTTCCGCTTGAAGTTTTCTCGGGATTCCAACCGGGTAGCGTAGTTTGGTGAACACAACGTTTCGATGGCTTGTACCGCCATCTTCTTCAGGTGAAACGTTGTGTTCACCAAACTACGCTACCCGGTATCCCTAGAAAACTTCATCCAATATAATAATTGCTTGTGGTTGACGCTTTTTTATAATAACTTCTACATTATGTCGAAATCATTGTTTTATATAATATTTAATGATTTATAGGTTTTTATAAAATTGTTAACGAAATAATAAAGCAATAATGTGTCGGTGATTAATAAATTAAGAATATATTCACAATTCGTTAAATTTTTATAACCACTTGTTTGAAAATTGATTTTATCTGCGAAATTCTCCCTACGGCGGCATTTGGCGCGACATGACATTCACATTTACGTGCTGGATCACACCGCCCTATGCAAATATATATTATATTAGTCATATTAAAAAAATATTATTATCTATAAATTACATTCCTTAAGACTTCCACTTAACGTATATGAGTCACACAGGTACGAATTTAAAAAATATAATATATAACCACATTCGACATTTTTAACCCTATCCCACAACCAAAACGGCCTCCCCGCCCCCTCACATTGCTTAAAATTAATTGTCACCAAATACACAGGGAAATTTCAAAATTATACATAAATATGAACATATTTACATATGAATATTGGGAAATTTCGGTTTGGCACTAAAGAGACACCGGTCTGTTGAGACTGATGTTACGTCCGAATGAAAGTAATGTAAGTGTTGATATTGGCAATTTCATTTTTATATCCTTTCAAATTTGAATTTATATCTATATCTAAATATCTGAATTAATTATTTACATGAGTACCATAAAATAAAACATACTTGTATTGCTAAATAGCAAGATTGTTTTGTTGATTGGTGGTCAATACATAATTATGTTCAATGTGTGTCAAAAAAATGTGTGAATTGATCTCTAAAAATAATATTATAATCAATTTTATAATGATTTTAAGTTTTATACAATTAATCATTTTACAGAATGATAATGGCGAAAACAGCCAAAAGATTCATTAACTGTCAATATAAAAAGTAATGCGAATAACTAATTTACATGTTGTGGCTGTAATTCGGTTATTACGTATAAATGAAAAAATTAAATGTAATAGTCTGAATATAAAATATTAAATTTTGGATCAGAAACATTTATCATCGACCACTTGTATCCCATTGGGAAGATGTACAAATTTAGTCTTTTAATGAATCCAAAAAACATTTTCTTCCGTAAACAGAACGATATCGGATTATAATAATTTCCGAATCAGTTTTTTTATACACTACCTGTTACTGGACCAAGGTCCAAGTGGAATAATTTGGAAAGTTTATGAGAAGCAATGAGGACTTGTAATTAATAACACAAATAGTACACGAGCTTATTTTCTGTGTACGAAATGGTTGGAAAATTATTTGGAATGTGTATTGTTAATTCATTACACTTGCTACCACCGGACATAGATCCATTTTTAGTTTTAATAAATTCATTCATATTATTGCTTGATAACTATAATAAGAATTATTACTATTTATTCATAGGACTCTAATTCGGTTGTGTTCCAAGGCTTTTTCTATGTATTATTTCTTCACGATGTAATTCTCACTATAGCTAATTTCGTTACTCGGAAAACCGTCGGGAATTCTGCGTTCTTTGCCTTACTGACTTGATACAGATTTGAGGGTTGCCTGCAGATCAATCGAAGCACTCCTCTTTTCCAGCTCCACCTGAGTGAAGTGAGTATTCAGGCTGCTGTAGGCCACCCTTAGTGCACCGTTGCCAAAATTTATTAAAACGACGGTTGAAATATTTTAAATTTTTTTTCAAGAATACCGGCGCTTGTCTTTGTTTATTACTGCTAATAAGCAATAACACTTTTACGGATATTTTACTTTCGTGAGTATGCTTTCCATTTTATGATTAAAACAGTACATGTAATTCAGTTTCAGTGAAATTACATTTCTAGTTTAATACGTATGCTAATTCATCGAAATTCTGTATCTACAGTTAGGTGTTACTTATTTTAAGAATAGTAAGCCACTGAAGCGATCTAATTTAAAAGAGATAATTTTACATGGAACGACATAGCGCTGGAATAACTCAAAGTAATTTATTTGTTATACTGAGACCAAATGAGGTGTTAAGTTTGGAAGTATTTGAGGTTTAACAAATTTATGCAGATCTTTCGAACACATCAAATGATTAAATTTGGCATTCATGAGATTTGACTCAGCGCAAGAATCTTTCGTCGACATCTGATGAATAGTTAAACAAGATCAGGCACAATAAATTGGTTAGAGTCATTTAGACATCCTCAACTTTACAGAAAACCTGGTAATCCCCGACTTCTCCCATTCGTGGAAAAGTTTGAGAGACGATGTCATGAACGATCCAAAAGTTAGTGAATGCCGTTGTAATCATGGTGGAAGTAGTATACTTCCACCATAGTTGTAATGACATATGAAACATTTATGCTCAATCACTACGAGTCAATTTCTTTCTTTGGTTTACCAGCAACAACACATATTACCATCGCCTTCCACACTCCTATTTCCTTTTTTTCTCTGCCTGTTTTATCACTTCAGTTCGGTAGTTGAATGCTTTGTGTAGATGGTTTTTGTTTGTTGTTCTTAAAAAGTGGCGAATCCAATCGGCCAGCTGGCTGGGAGGTCTGCGAGGGCTATTCACTCGCAGGCAATACATGCGAGGGATGTTCTCTCGCAGGCAGAACCTTGTAGGCGAGATACGAAGGGGCTACCTTTGGGGATGCCTTTTCCTCTTCGTTTTTGAACTAAGGATCCCACAAGCCGAGGCACCTCGGCCTGTTCTGAGAGGTGTATGTTCCGGGGTCACAGACCTTGGTCATACGGTAAGAGTTGTCCGCTATTCCCATTGAAATAGTCGGCCAGCTGCCTCCTAAACTGGTCGAGGCACGGAGAAGGGAATGCTGCGTCCCCACAGCAAACTCCTCTCCCGCTATCGGAAGGGCGTGGGACAAGTACCCAATGCCCGATCTACCTGATGCAGGTTTTTCTAGGGTTTTCCCTGCATCACTTTTAGGCGAATTGCCTAATCCTTAAACCATAGCCCGGGGGCCCTAGTTAACCCTTGGCTACCTTACTCTACTCTTTCGCAACCTCCCTTTCAAATCCCTTCCTATGCTATTAAAGGGGAGTTGTCACAATGTGGATTGCCCTCATGTAGCCTATTACCCTAAAAAAAATTGATTTTCATAATGATCAACTGATATTTCTGAGATACTATCCTGACAGTCTGATTCCAACGCATGGACACGTCATGGTCCCGCGCATATTACGTCTGTTCTACAAATACCTGTATGATTCTAATTTTTTTATCTGTATTCTGGCGAAGTTCCCCTTTATGGGGTGGATCCCATCCTTTCCCAGTCCGCGCCATTCAGTGAAGTCGTTTGAAATCGTAATTTTTGTTTCGTTTCTGCTTTGCTTAGAGTGGGGGTTCTCAACCTTTTTTCTACCCCCTTGACAACTTTTTATTTTCAATGAACTCCTTTCCTTTTTTTTGTTGTAATGAATAAATATAAACATCAAATCAATTTATCAAGTTTAAGTCGAATGAAAAATACTTGTCACTAAAGAAACAAATATAAATATATATATATTGTAGTAATTAGTAATTAATCCATTGTTATAATTGCAAAGTAAAGGACTCATTATTAGACTATATAAAGCATACACCGCGACAAAGCGGGCGGCGAGTCAATAGAACCATTGTTGAGACGTACGCAGTACAAATTCTACGAGACGAAGAGACACAGTCAACGAGGAGAGACGAACAGTCTACAGTCGGACGGCGAACAGCATGGCAGACGGATAGATCTAGCCGGAAAGGTTACAAGTTAAATTTGAGTAAAAAGTTTTAGACAGTAAAATTCGTCGAACAGTTACAAGGAGTAACCTAATAAATCACGCCACGATAAAAATCTATAAGTACCGTGACCGTCATCAATTCCACAGAGAGATAATTTGTAACAATCTGTCCACCCATTAATCCGGAAGGAGTTGCAGGTTCCAGTTTCCAGAAGAGAGACCCAAAAGTTTCGACAAGTGTTTTGTAACCAATTTAAATTCAGTGATATCCCCAAAAACGTGTGCACAGAAAACCCCAAAATTGAGACCTGGTCGGCCGTAAGTAAAAGAACTCTAAATTTATTTGTAAACCATTTCATTAAGATACGTCAGATCGTTCTTCAATTATTTCTTTTCTTCAATTGTTTTGTTAGTATAATTTAAATTCAATTCACCCATTTATCAAACCCAGTAAAGACCCTGAGATTTTAAATAATATTGTGTAATTTTTTATATGTGTTATAACTCCATGAATAAATTTGATTAATTCTTCAAATAAATATTTTTATTTAGCCACATTCCTTTTAATTATTTAGACGCCATTTTTAATCTGTTTATTACAATATATATATATATATATATATATATATATATTATGAAACAATTATTCAATGTTAGTTCCTTAACAAATTTATAACATAGTTTTCTAAAAAAATCGAAGTCGTTGTTGTGGTTAATGCTTTTTCATAATACTTTTTATGCTGATGTATTCTATTTCCCGTTTGGAGGGCAAATGAAAAAAAATCCATATTCAGCTCGTAGAATTAGTTAATAATAATCGTAAATCACAGAGTCCTGTAATAATTAATCGCTTTCTAGTTTTCATCAATAAATCATTAACGTGACTAAATCCTTCCGCGACCAAGTTAGAACCAGGAAAAGCTTAAAATAATGGTCCGGTGAAATGGGTTAATTTGAATACGAATCTTTCCACAATTACAAATTTTGTTTGAAACATGATTTATTCTTCCAAATTCTCAGTATGGCATCCGGCTCATATACAAAAAGCGTCATGTGTTTGGCTTTAGATGCCGGATCACATCGCTCTATGCAAATCTATATTATATTTATACATATTAAAACGGACAGTATTATTTAATAGTTACATTAATTATAAGTCAAATAAAATTTCAAAACAGAAAAAAATATTATTGACCTCAGTAGACTCCATGTATACTACAAACAATTTTTAAGCTTTCATCTACTCCCAAAGGGTACTCGTGGTTTAGAGCATGTATAAGAGACATGGCTATAACACACGAAGGAGGCAAGTGCTGCATAAGATGTGAGATAAATTCTGATTAGTCTGTGAATACTTACAGAATAAGAATAAACAGACAAAAAGTAACGTTGCTACATCCCAAGAAAATATTGCAGCAACTTTTAGTGTTGTATTAAGGACTGTGTAAAGGATTGAAGTAAAATATTTTTATTTCTCCTGACAATTAGGTTTTTAGTTTCCGTGCCAACTTAATTACGTTTTGTAATAAAGGCTCGCCTTACGGGTGTGTTTGTGTGTGTGTGTGTGTGTGTGTGTGTGTGGCAACGTTACTTTTTATCGTTATGCCTCTGCGAAGAACCAGCAGACGTCCGTCTTGCGAGCTGCCCTGCACTATCAATAGACGTGAAACAAAATAATACGAAAACTGGAAACACAATGTTTTATTAAATAATAATTCTTCAACCTCTTCTAAAATGTTTCCTATTGCAACAAATTTCTACTTCGCTTTTGGCGTTCTTTGTGCAGTTTTTTATAAATACATTTTGGATTGCGGGTTTGGCGTATTGTTCTGGTTTTTCGACATGTAATCAACAAAATTTGAACTTGAAATCGTCGTTGAGTCTGTGCGCCCTTCAATTTTAGGGGTTTATTAAACGCTTAAAATGAAAGATTGATAAGGATCAGTTTAATAATTTGAACTAACTTTGAAATACCTTACTGTTCTCTTACCGCAGCTGGAAATTATTGTTTATTTTGCTGCTTTTTTACTGTAAATTGGTCTAGGTGTGGGGTGTAACGTATTTTTTTTAGAGTAACAGGCTATATGAGAGTAACCCACGTGGTGGAAACTCCCCTTTAATAGCATAGGATTTGAGGATTACATAAATACATAGTATCAAAAATATTTATGTCTGTGACAGAAGTTTGTTTCAGTCTTGAACGTCTAAATTAAATCAAATTAAAATAGCAATAATGGAAATTTAATTTTTTTCATCATGACTGTTCATTTAACAATTTAATTACACTGTCATAAAATGGTGCCATAAAGTTTTAAAATACCTATTTCGTTTTATAAAGTAACCTATATATCCATAAGATTAGTAGTCTTTCACTTGTTTTTTGTGAGATAAGTATGTTCTGTATGCTAGTACGATGTAGAGATTACGGCTCATTACGACAAGGAAGTGTAGCATTTGTTGGTGGACTTGGAGCCGGTTAAAACGCGTTGCAGCACAATAAAAAGGCGCCCGAATTTCCGCTGATTCACCTGCCAATTACCGACCTCAAAGAGATATTGGGACATCGCCGTGCAGGGTCATTACAGGCAAACCACACGCGACGCATTTCATTCCAAATTACTATCGCGAAATACTTGGGGTCGCTACTGCTCTGAAAAATAATTAATAGTACGGTAGGCACGGTTATGATTTGTTGTAAAAAAATGCTTTCAGTCTAATCGAAGGAGGAGCAAAACAAAATTGTAATCCTTCTGTTAAAATGAGAATTGTTAAGGCGCAAGAAGAAGAGATATCAGTGGTATTAATAGGAATAAGGTATTAAAATAAACGTTGGAGGGAGTCAAAACAATCGCATAATCTGAGACATTTTACAGTTTACTAAGTTGAATATATTACTAAAAATTCGTGTATGTTAATAATCTGTACAATTATTCAATGACCTTTTGTTGCGTTTCGTGCAATACTAACCATTATACATAAATAACTCTTAATAGTTTAAATTAAAATAATTATCTTGAAAAGTATTTATTACACAACTGCTTTGGAATTAAAGTTCCCACAAGTTTGTAGAAGTTAACTAACATGGTCGCAGAAGTTGGTCATACGACAAGACTTGTCCTGAGATCCCATTGGAACAGAATATCAGCCAAACCTGATCCAGTTATGGAGATGGGGATGCTGCGTTTCCACACAAAAAAAGTCATGGAATGGGAATGGGTCAATGAGTGACCTTACACGAGCAGATTTATTTAAGATATATGCCAGATTTTAGAAATAGGTTGCGAAATCTGTAAGGAGGTTTTTTCGTTAGTGTAGGGCTGTCAACATATATTTTAAAGATGAGATCTGTGCAGACGCACGTCTAGACAACCTACATCTGTCTTTCTGCATTAACCTGCCGTTATCTGTTAGCAATTCCACCAACCAAAATCGGTCAACGATTCATGTCTGTCGGATTGTTTGGCAGTAGTGTGTTGTCGAGGGTCCAGAGTAAGTGCTTTATTTTTTGTTATCCCATTTATACATTTAAATTAAATATGTGTCATTAAATTTGTAATGCATGTTTTTGGTGGTAAATCTGTATTATTGGAGTGATTTTTTAATTTTGTGATACTATGTTATTTATTTATAAAATGTTGAATTGAAAGTTACAAAAACAATCACAAAAAATAAAATAAGTAATATGTATGTGCATTCGATTCAAGACGCAATTTAAAATTGACTTCTCTTTAGAATTTCTAGATAAATAAGACAAAACGTTCTTCTTCTCATAAAGGTCTTCTTTATTACTGCAAGAAACTTAAAATAACAAACGTATTAGTAGTAGTGGCAACAAAATAAAATAAGTATAGTAGCAAAACTGTGCCGTAGTTTAAATTATAAAATTTTATATTTGGTTGTTGATGTAGAGCTATATTATATTTTAATAATAATAATAATAACAACAATAACGTACCCAGGCTCATTTTATATCACTATAACAACACTCCACACTATAAAACTGCTATTTAAACAAAAATATTGGAATAGGTTCAGGTTAACAGATAACAGTCTGACTCGAAAATCTTTCGTGTATACACGAAAATCTGGATCTGGCAGATTTTCATCGCTGAACGACAAAATGTGGAAGATCGGCCCACTAACAAAAGGATCTGTTCCGTTAAGCGATGAAAGATCAAATCGAAAAATGCAATCGATACATTAAAAGCCAGCAGCAGATTTCGTAATTCATATCCGTGATCTGTCACTCAAATTGTGGTCTGGTCGCCTAATCATCTGCTCGTGTGTGTGGCAGGCTAATTACCGATGTAGGATTCTCTAGGCCACTTTGTTCGCAACTTCCACAGCCCCGTTTCCCATTCCTTCATTCTCTGTAGAATTTGCCACTACGTGGATTACTCTAATGTAGCCTGTCAATAAAATAATGTTGCTTGAAATCCAGTAGATTAGTTTTTTATATAATTTCGGCAATAAACTAAAAATCATCCAATATTTTCAACTTGATAATATATTTCCAAATTTTTCAATATTTAGCCTACAAATTTCTATTTCCCTATGAGAAGTTGCACTTTTATTTTGGGTTGTGGCCACGAACTAAATTTTTTCTATCTATGACAGGTTAATAACAATTTTATATAATTTAGAATCTATAAGCAGTTATTATTACTTAAATTATATTGTAAATTTAATAATAAAAATATATTTTTCTAAAATACTTTATAATCTTTCATATTAGTGCAATTTTTTCGATTTGATAATAATTTCAAAAGTAAAAACATTCTTTAAAGCGAGATGAAGAAGATATTCCTATGAAATTAAAAACATAAGTGTAAATTGGTCCCATTTGTACTGAGTTGAAATATTTTAAATGTTGGTTTCGTATTTAAAATAGTTAATCGTATATGGTTAACAGTCAATGGAGGCATAAATAATATATACATTTATGTAGATAAATCAGTAACAAATCATTGTTAATTTTGCAGCGGTTGTTAGTTTTGCGATTCTCTCTGACGCAGTCGCTTAATTTATGGCCGTAAGTGTGTACCAATCAGTATTCGTTGAGCATAAACATTGCATCTGCCTGGCAAGCAGAATAACTGACGTCACATTCCGTGCTCCAGGCACGGGGCTTCCGCTCCTTTCGTCATCCATCATAATAGAGATTAACTGCCCCCCGGTCCTATCCATTTCTCCATATACGAGATACAAATCAAGTTACACAACGCAGACAAGTAACTGTATCCAGCAACTTGGGCATATGACATCACGTCAGTCTCGACGTCTCATCTCACTATCACTCCGTAATATGAACGTTGATAATATTATCGCTTAGAGACTGGCGATAGTATAACTTTTCGCTTTGTAACGATAATAAGTAAATAATTGTTTGCACTTTGCAATAAAGAAAATAAACTGAAGATGAAATTTGAACATCGATTAATATTACAGAAGCGATAATGAAATGGAAAGGGGTCATTATACGTTATGTTTCTTTCTTAATCTTTAATAATATTATATTATAATATAATATAATATTATTAGAAATAGGAATCACTCCATTACATTACACTGCATAAATAGCTCTTGCTCTTCAGGTAAAAATTATGAATTTATACTACTTCTAAAGATGTTGGCATTACCCATCAATGCAATGCAATCTTGCAACTGTTCAATGTATGAGTTGAGGTATTTTCGAAGTACCAAGTAGGACTGCCAAAATAATGGAAAAGAATTCCAAACTAGCATTTCGTAAGGAATATGCACGATTTAATAACATACGTAACCTTTGTATAACCGCTCAAAATCTTTCCCTTATTCAGCTTGAATTATTCTCAGTAATTCTCATTCATCCCGATAAACCAAAATAAATTTCTAAACTATTTAATATTTCTTTCTTAATAAAGACCCGATTTATAAGGAACGCTTTTGTTCCAACGTTTTTTTCTTTCTTCGTTTTCTATATATCCGTATTGATCAATTCTGTGCTTCCACTCCTTGCCCATAAGAAATTAACATTTCAACAGTTTCTGTAAGCGTGTCATTCACGCAGTAATTTATCGGCTACAATACGTATTGCAGCCCAATCATACCTTGGAAATTTTACTAAAAATTTATTTAAACAATATCAATTTTTGGATGAGAATCTATACAAACTATTTGTATTACTCACACTTCAATGTACATTTGATGAATATCTAAATGATCGATGAAACGTTGTTTAGGTACATTAATATTAATTGATTTGTACTTTTTCAATTGATTTATTTTTACTTATTGTAGGTTGTTGCTGGTTTATTACATAAATGATTTTATTCAGTTATAAAAACTTGTTCCTCTTTTCGTCTTCAGTGATTATTCTGAAGACCCCTTTGCAATTTCGTGGGATACTTTTTTAAATTTTTTCGATCCTAATATCGTTTGGCAAAACGTGTAGTGTTTGATTATACACAGTATCTGATAACTTCTTGGACTGATTGGCTAGTGTATTGAAACTCTTAAATATAAGTTTCGTGGAAAAATTACGATCATTTTGGTTTTTATATGACGTTAGCGGCAGTGGTATTTTGGAGGTACACAAGGACTTTGAAAACATAGATCGAATTATGTCTACAAATACTTATAAAATCAATGATAATATGATGAAGTATGATGTATTCGATACTGCAAGGACGATTCAACTGTGTAATGTTTGTCAAACAACTTACACAATACTGGGTTTTAGCAACTGTTTATTTCCAAAAGAAGTTAATGTTGCTGCGAAATTCTTGCCTTGTATCTGGTTCTAAGGCTGTAGTTACTCATTTTTCATGAGTTATTAAAGTGGATAACGCCCATCATAACGTGTTGCTTCTCATTGGTTTATTTTCGAACGTTTCGTTGCTTTCATTACTTGGCAGTAAATAGACTACCGGTAGTAGATGCATTGAGGAATTAGCAATATCTGTTGAACTGTTCCTTTAATTTTTGTGTCAATGTTTATTGTTAGAAGAGAAGTAGACGACGTAATTAATTACTGGAACTGCCCGCTAATGTTGAGCACATACAATAAGCGGGGATGATCTTGCAATTTTCTGCTTCAAATTGTCCACATAAGGTTTCTGCTGTTTCTCATTTCCATAACTGTATTTCAATATCTTCAGCCTCAGTGTGTCTGGAAATCGCTCCTTCACTACTATCTGCACAAAGTCGTTCTTAATTGAAACGGTCCGATTTTACGTAATACTTGCGGCAACATTCGAATATGTTTTAATAAATCGTCTTGAGGGAATATGACTGCAAAAATTACCATTTGTATACAAGTTTATTGGCAGGTATGGAAGATGGAGTCGAGTGATACTTCTACACTCTGATCTTTTCATTGATGGTACAGAAGTAATTGGTTCTTGAATGAAGACGTTGGATTCCTGAGCCATTTTTGTAACAAATCATAAATCCTTCGTGACGTCACAGGTACTTAAGAGCAGTTCACTAACACTATGTTGCTGGTTCAATAATTCATTCATGAGAGAAACTTTCCCGAAAGACGTACGTTAGATTTTCCAACTATATTTGGTGATGCGACTTTCCTTGCTGTTAATTTCTTTGTATCACAGTTGTAAACAACGCTTTTTAATCTTTAAAATTATTACTATTTTATTGAATAGCCCCAGACTGTGGTGAGTCAAATTGTAAAGTCTAATTATGTAAAGTTACATAATATTATTTGATTATGGGAGGGTTTTGGCAAATGCATTTAAAGATCAGCTGATTTGTTGCGAATAATATAAATTTTTATCGCTTTTCACAGAAGGTGAGAATTTGTCAATAAACAGAAATTTCAAATTTATGCCTTATAACATACTATTATAAATTGTC
This sequence comes from Zhengitettix transpicula, assembly GCA_037074705.1. Lineage (NCBI taxonomy): Eukaryota > Metazoa > Arthropoda > Insecta > Orthoptera > Tetrigidae > Zhengitettix > Zhengitettix transpicula. The sequence goes on from CM073590.1 coordinate 42,036,588, forward strand.
TGGAGAACACGCGATCTGGTCGTAATAGTGAAAACGATGCAATTTTTTACAATAATTAAAAATTTACGAAGTCTCTACTTTACCAAACAGTTTGACGGCTTGACTACTCAAATGTCAAGAACCATCAGCCAGAATGTCAACAGGATGACCACATATCACGAGGGTGGGGCAACACGATAGATTAAGGCAATCACCAATCTCCAAAGAGTTGCACCTGTCACACTTTTAATCAACCTTACCTGAACTACACGTATACGAATACACGTTCGATAAGTCTTGGCTAGACCAACCACTCTTACTATCGACGATACTCCTCGAAACCTTAAAACCACAGCAGACAGCACCCCCCGCTCACTACCCCACAAATTCTACGATCAAATCGTCCTCATTTATTTCCACAAACAAATTCGAAGTCTTACAGTCAAGTGAGGAAGCAAATACAAAACCATCAACGGAACCTATCAATTCCATTAAACCTCCCCCAATTTACATCAACAAAACAAATTAGATAAATATAATCGCTGTGTTCAAACGGTTTCTCCTACAACATGATAGATAAAAAAAACTAAAACTTACACTATAGACGAATTCAGAAAAGTCATACAATACCTGCAAAACAAACAACGCAGAATTCCTCACTTTCCTACTGAAAAGCGAACTCAACCTGAGAGTAGTTCTAAGAGGAATTCATCCAGAAGCTGGCCAGACCATAATCATAGCTGAACTAAAAGACCTCGGCTTTACCGCCACACAAATCTTACCTGTCCATCATCCAATAACCAATATCTGCCTCTCTTCGTCCTCGATCTCCTTCCAGACACAAAACAACAATAGCATCTACAAACTAACCACCCTCTATCACTGTCAAATCAAAGTAGAAGTATCAAAACCAAAAAAAACACATACCTCAGTGCCTGAGATGCCAAAATTTTGGTCATACCAAAAACTACTGACATAACCCTCCTCACTGCGTAAAATGCGACTCCACACATCCCTCTCTCAAATGCCCTAAACCAGCAACCCCCCCTCCCACCCACCTGCACCAATTGTCACGGCAACCACACAGCCAACTACAAAGGTTTAGATCAAATCCACCTACTCCAAACCCAACATAAGCAAAAATCTACCGGCATACAATACAAAATGAAACGCCCGCGGTTGCTCAAACAAATACCATGAAATCAACCATTTCAACATCGACCTCCTCCTCCTAACTGAAACAAAACTTATTCCCACCCAGCCATTCTACTTCCCCAACTATAGAACCTACAGAACCGACCATCCCGACGCGAACAGAAAAGGCGGCTCCGCAATCCATTAATCACAACGAATTCCCACATATATCCCTCGCGTGTCTCCAATTAACGCAACTAACGCTTAACCCACATAACAATATCTATATTAACATAGCTTAATTCTACTCCATACCATCCAACCTCATAATCGCATCCACCTGGCCAGAGCTACTCTCCTCATGTCGCTCCTCATGCAATGCAATGCAAAACACCCCTAATTTAGTTTTTGTCTCTCCAACCCCAGAGGTAATAACTTTTTCAACTTTATATCGTTTTCTGAAACGCAAACTAGCAATAGACTTCATATTTCCCCGCCAACACTCAGGCACTTCCTGAAAAATCCTCTTCCCACCAACCCCAACATAACCTCCATGCCCGATACTCAACACTCCAAACCAACAAAACACCCATCTCACTTTCCACCCCAAACCTCTCAGAACTACAAATCAAAACTCAAGGGCTGGAAAATCACTGGACTCTCACCCTACACAAGCGAACATGTAAATGATTTACCATAATTTTTGTAAATGTATCAACCCCGTTGTATAATCGAATGATAAATGTTTTAAGAATAATAATAATAAAAACTATCGACGAAATTAGATAAGTTCCTCTTTTCACTCCTACTGAAACATTGAATTGCCCTGATGGGCTTAGCTAACTACCGTCGCAAAATTTTACGTCTACTTATGAACTTCGTATCGCATGGCTGCTTACACCGCCAATACTTTCGGTTCATTATACAATATTGTCGTAATTATTTTATTAATGTATCCTGATCGTTATCTTTTTTACTATTATCATACACTGCACTTTTTATCTAAATATTTACAATAAATATGTGCCATATACTGTATCAGTATTGTTTAGGATTGGTACTGTACTGTAGTGGAGGGGAGGCCAGATGGCCGGACCCTATTGTTTTGGAGTCAGGTAAAATAAGTACCGTAAGATTTGAGGAAGCGAGTAGTGGTCAGCTAGGCAGTGTAGTGTAAGCTTTCGGCAGAATAAATACGCACAATATTAAAATCTCAATCTACAATTTCTATTATTTTTCCCTACCAATATTTCCGGCAGTTTTCTAGTTAACTATTACGTTAACAATTTATGGTCCTCCGGGGTCGGATTTAAAATATTGGTAGCAGTTCTATATTGTGCTTCGGCGCTTACAAAGTTATAACTTGTAAGTGTTACAACGATTTTCGAGGTTGTTCGTAAAGTACTTCACGACCCTCACATTATCTGCTAAGACTAGCAAAATGTCGAAAGCAGACCAGAAGCAAATGGAGAGATTAGTACAGGAGCAATATTTATTGAAGCAGGAGATTCTGGACGTAAAAAATCAACTTTCTGCGAGATCTTCAATTTTGGTGCCTATGCTGAAAGCGTGCCTACAAAAACTTGAAGTGGACTGGGGCAAATATCGTTCGCAGCATGCGGAAATTCAATCCCTGAAGACTTCCGAGGATGAACAGAAGATCTACTTCCAGGACGACCATTTCAACACTACCAGGGAGGCTTTTCAAGAAATATTCTATTTCATCTTGGAGAAAATTTCTGAAGAAACATCTATCCAGAACTCAACACTGAACAACGCTGCGGCCTGCGCACCATCGTCACAAGTTAAGTTACCGCGTATTGTTCTTCCTTCTTTTAATGGAAAAGTTACAGACTGGATAAATTTTCGTGAACTATTTACATCCTTAGTTATTAATAATAATTCTTTATCAGATATTGACAGATTGCATTATTTAAAGTCATGTCTTGTCGGTGAAATCAGTAACCTGTTGTGTGGAATTTCCTTGTCAGATTCTAATTTTGTAGAAGCGTGGAATTTGTTAAAAAGCCGTTTAGATAATAATCGTTCCTTAATTAACGCATACCTCAAGCAATTTTGTGAATTTCCAGCAATTACCTCTGATTTCCTGCTAAATCTGAAAAAATTAAGAGATATCTCTAATTCAGTTAGAACTGCTTTTAATAATATAAAAATTAAGTCAGAAGACCATTTTTTAGTCTATTTGATTGTTTCAAAATTAGATATACAATCCCGCAAGGAATGGGAAATGCATGTAAGCGATACAACTGAATTTGTAAAATATTGTGATTTGGAATCCTTCATTTCATCTCGTATACGTGCATTAGAAGCTATTCCCGTATATAACTTTAGATATGTCAAAACACGTAATGCTCAACAATTTTCTAAGTATAATTCATTAAATTCTCATCAAACATCTGTGTATAAAAAATGTTGTTTTTGTAATGGCGATCATAAGATATATGCTTGTGATGCATTCAAGAATTTGTCAGTCTTCAATCGGCATTCTTATATTCGAAAGAATCAACGGTGTATTAATTGTTTAGCAAAAGGCCATAATCTCCAGGCCTGCCCTAGTAAGTTTTTGTGTAAACATTGCCATAAGAGACACCATTATCTGTTACATCAAGAAGCAAATATTAATTTGAGTTCTTCTAATCTTGTTTCGTCAGATAACTTAAATTCAGAAAATTCGTCTCATGTAAGTCCATCAAACCCACCCGTTAGTAGTCATTTTAATTCTATTGAAAAAAGCAAGTTGCAACCAGTGTTACTTGCTACAGCTCGTGTTGTGTTACAAGCTGCTAACGGTAGACAAATTCAAGTTCGCGCCTTGTTAGATCAGGGTTCAGAAGCTTCCTTTATAAGCGAATCTATTGTTCAAATATGTTTACGTCGTTCCCGAATATCAACTTCTATTTCGTCAGTTGGTAGTACCACCATAGCAAATATTTCTAGTTCCGTGAATGTTATCATTAAACCTATTGATAACCCGGAAATTTCATTATCTACCACTACTCTCGTTGTTCCAAAAATAACTAAATATGTACCTAGACAATTTACCATCTCGAGCGAACTGAGCCATTTGCAAGATCTTAAACTTGCAGATCCTTATCCTTCTTCCAATGATAAAATTGATTTCCTTATTGGTGCTGATTTATACAGTTCTGTACTTCGCGAAGGATTACGTACAGGTCCTCCTAGTACACCGGTAGCGCAATTAACTATGTTTGGATGGATAATTTCAGGACCTCTACCACTCCACCCAATTAATTCTCACTCGGTCCATATCCATCATGCCTTTGATACATCATTAAATAAGTTACTACAAAGATTTTGGGAAATAGAAGATATCTCTGATCATGTTTCGCCTTCTCAGGATGAAATGGAATGTGAATCTCACTTTGTTAAAACACATTATCGTACTCACGAAGGGCGTTATGACTTTCATCTGCCGTTTCGTAAATTAATCATGGAATTAGGTCTGTCACATAAAATAGCTCTCAATTCGTTTCTTAGGTTGGAAAATAAATTACAAAGTGACACTTTAGAGACTGTTCAGGAAATGCAAATTAAAATATCCGCCTTAGCTAATTCTGCTGGGTTTCAACTTCGTAAATGGTGTAGTAATTCACCTGCACTCCTTTCTAGTATTGATTCGTCTGATCATGGATTGTCAGTTGAATTTCCCTTTGACGAAATTACGACTGTGAAATTACTGGGTATTTTTTGGAATCCTAAAGAAGATGCTTATAAATTCAATGTTTCCCCATCAATAAATACTACTATTAATAAGCGAAACATTCTATCTTCTATAGCTAAATTGTTTGATCCTCTCGGCTGGGTCTCACCAGTTATTATTAATGCTAAAATACTTCTTCAATCATTGTGGCTGTTGAAAGTTTCCTGGGTTGAAGAACTGCCAAAACCAATTGTTAAAAAGTGGATTGAAGTTAGAGACAATTTATCAGCTCTATCTTCTGTAACTATTCCTCGCTGGATCCATTATGATAAATATTTTGATGTTGTCGAACTTCATGGTTTTTCAGACGCTTCAATCTCGGCTTATTCTGCTGTTATATATATACGTATTGTAACCAGATCAGGTTCTATATTTGTTTCTTTATTGAATGCTAAAACAAAAGTCGCTCCTCTTAAAACTTTAAGTATACCTCGATTGGAGCTCTGTGCCGCTTCTATTCTTGCGAAACTGATTGTTACTGTACAAAAGGCATTAGATATTTCAAAAATATCATTACATTGTTGGTCGGATTCAACTATTGTTTTAAGTTGGCTGCAGAAACCTGCCGCCACATGGTCAGTGTTTGTTGCAAATCGAATTTCAAATATTCAGACAATTATTCCCGATGCTATTTGGAGACATGTTCCAACAAAGGATAATCCTGCAGACTGTGCTTCACGCGGTTTGTCACCTGCTGAATTGCTAAATTATTCTTTATGGTGGAATGGGCCAAAATGGCTTTCTTACCCTTCAGACAAATGGCCTACATCAGTAATAAAATTAGAATCGACTGAACTCGAGAAACGCAATCAATTTACTTCACATCATTTAGAAAAAACTGATGCTATTTATCTTCGTTTCTCATCTTGGTCAAGACTATTGCGTGTTACCGCATACATGATTAAATTTATTAATGGGCTAAAACGAAAATCTGAGAGAACCATATTTCTTTCTGGCAATGAAATTACGCACGCAGCTGAGGTTTGGATCAGGTGCATTCAAAGTGAAGAATTTTCCACAGAAATTTCTCTTATCGATAAAAAACAAATCCTCGAAATTAAGATCATTGAATCCCTTTCTAGATTCATCAAATATTCTTAGAGTCGGCGGTCGACTTCGGAATTCAACGTTACAAAAGTGTCGGTTATTTCCCGCCATTCTTCCTCGACATTACATATCAACAAAGCCTAACGTCAAGTGTGGCGAAATAGTACTAATTAAAAATGCTAATCTTCCTCCTACTAAATGGGAATTAGGACGCATTATTTCATGTTCACCCGGACAAGATAATTTAGTTCGTGTGGTAACAATAAAAACAGCGAATTCTCAGTACGTACGCCCTATAACACAAATTTGTAAATTGCCTGTTCCTATTACCTTCCAGAAATAAAGTTAGTATTGTATTTGTCTCAATAAAGTATATCGATATATGTATATAATTAATAAAATTCAATAATTAGCTAAGGAACAAACCTTAATATAAAATTGTTAAAATGATAAATAATTTCACATAAAGTGTATGTAATGTATCAAACCTATATGATTATTTGTTTAATAAAATAAAGTTCACCCTGCATACCATTCTGTAAATTAATAAGCCAATGATAATATTGTATGTAAATATTGAATGTAATTAGAAAATCCTTTACTTGAATATTGTTAATTTTCTGCAATTTGTATTACTCTTTGTAATGTAAATATTTATTTTTTTCTTGTACCTACAGCTTTCAATATTTTGTTTATTGTATATAATGCTTTGTAACTATGCATTTTGTTTGTGTTTGATAATTTACTTGATTTTGTAATATTGCGATACCTGTCTCGCAAGGCTGGCGGTATGTTTAGGATTGGTACTGTACTGTAGTGGAGGGGAGGCCAGATGGCCGGACCCTATTGTTTTGGAGTCAGGTAAAATAAGTACCGTAAGATTTGAGGAAGCGAGTAGTGGTCAGCTAGGCAGTGTAGTGTAAGCTTTCGGCAGAATAAATACGCACAATATTAAAATCTCAATCTACAATTTCTATTATTTTTCCCTACCAATATTTCCGGCAGTTTTCTAGTTAGCTATTACGTTAACAAGTATATCATCAAGAACGGTTGTTAGTACTTTCCTCCTTTTCTCTGTTTATTTAATTTTCAACTTTTTTAAAAATATAGAATTGCAAAAGCTTCTTTTGGTCTCGTTACCTCACCCGTTTTTGATTAACATTCCGCACTCACCAATGTTTTAAACGTTTCACTAACGTAATCCTTACTATTCTATGAAAAAATGCAATATGAATTTTCATTTTTACCGCTTCGTGTAAATATTCTTCACAATAAGATTAATGTTTCATTTCTGTTGTAAAACAGTATGTCGTATGAATTGGAATCTCGTGGGTGCTCTTATACAAAATATTTTATAAATAAGACCAAATACGTGGAAATATGATTAATAAACATTTTTTAAATATTCCATGAAATAAATATTATTGTTAGGAAATATTATACAATACCAACAATTATTTTCTTGTTTCATACGTGTTTGTAGTGAGAAAAATCTTATATGAAAACAAAAAGAAGAAATAGTGAACGAAAGTTCTAAACTAACTCCGGTAATGGATTAACTGTGGGTTTGAGGCCTATGTAAATAAGAGAAGAAAATTTGCTGCCTCACAAAATAGCTGATAAGGAAACCAAACAGTGACTACTAGGACATGCGTCTCAATCTTGAAACCATTGTTTTTGTTCAATGATTAATGATAACTAATAGACTGTTTAGATACTCCTCGTCCGTAAATAATACGAATATATCCCTTTTGTTTAGTTTCATTCTTCTTTTTTACCAACTTTAATAAACTTTCTGGATGGAAATGATAATGTCCCCTTTTTTTCGTCTTTTTTAAAAAATATCAACAATATATGTTACAAACGCGAATCTAGGGAAGAGGCGAAGCTGACAGTTTATTTCTGTTTGCAGAAAATGGAAGACTGTATGTTCAACTAGCTTCATTAACTACTTTTGCAAACGTTAAAAAGTTCTCTTATTTTTAATGCCATTGATCATTTTCATATGGAGTTAGATACCTGTACCTAGAATACCATTTTAAGTTGTAAAGATTGGCTTCTATGACCCAGGCTGATGACATTGGGCAGGTGCATGAGGTATTACAAAATTCGATAACTTATCTAGTTTTAATCTTCTTATTTAATTAATATTCATTTCATAAATATAAATGGTATATACTTATAAACGGATAAAACGGAATCAAGTTATGCTAATTGTTTCTTATTTTTATTATTACTGTCCCTGTTAATCTTTGGCGTTTTGTAATGTCCTAGTTTAAAAATACACTGTGAGATGGAGTATCACCAACGTAATGTGGTGAAAACTATAACTTTATGGATGTTATATATATATATTGTAATAAACACAAAAAGCATTAATTAATAATACAATTTAATAAACAAAAGATTAATTAATGATTTGAATTCGATAGTTTGTTTATGAATCAATTATTTTTTATTTTAAAGAGAAGGATTTCAAAATAATTACGACAGTCTTTAAAACTTTACAAGACAATTTACTTTTATTCAGGTGAACTTTACAACATTTTTAAATGAGATTATTTACATTTAAAGTTTTCAGTTTTATAGATTTTACAACTCTTTTCTCAGGGTCATTTATCTGGGCCTTCTAAGTAAAGAAACAACCTTTATATTTACGTTAAACAATCAAATTCCTATACAACCTAAGAAGTTAAACAATCAAACAAACGTGAAATCGGAATCTGACGACTTTATCTTTAGTTATCGTTTACAAAACTTGATCAAATTGCTTTGTACTTACAAAACATCTGCTGGTACCAGGCTTAAACTCCCTTGGGCTCGGGCTCACCTCACAATTCACATTAAACAAGGCCATGAAATCACTGAATTTACATTTGATTAAAACGTAACTTTTGGATCTCTCAACTGGGAACTGCTGCTCCTTCCGGATTAATGGTTGGACGGATTGTTACAATTGTCTCTCTGTGGAATTGATGACGGTCACGGTACTTATAGAAGTTTTTGTGTCGTGATTTTTTAGGTTACTGCCTGTAACTGCATTCGTCGAATGTTACTGTTCAAACATTTTACTCAATTTAACTTGTAACCTTTCTGGCTAGACGTATCTGTCTGCCACGCTGTTCGTTGTCCGACTTCCAACTTCCGACTGTTCTGTAAACTCCGCGGTTCAGCACAACAAAACCCCGCCTGTCCATTGTCGCCTTTGAAATTGGATTCCGCTAACAATCCACTATCCAATTATCAAAATAATTAATTACCTCTAATTAGTATTTCAATATATATATATATATATATATATATATATATATATATATATATATACAATACCCGGGCAACAATATTACGCTGACAATATAAATATATATATGGAAAGGATTTTTAAATTATTTAATATTTATATTGTCAGCGTAATATTGTGGCCCGGGTATTATAGGCAACAGCCAGCATTGCGTAAGAATGTGGAGTGTTTAAGACGGCATTATTGTCGGCAATATGCAATGTTGAAAGCTTTGAAGAAAAGTACAGTCTGCGAGACGATCTGTCAGAGAAGGTTGGTCATAGTTTCCGATACGGTGGGATCGGAAAAAGTTTTTGAACGTAAAAAAAATGTCTTGACTCATCTCAATATCTCCGAAACCAGTAAATCGATTCTTACACACAGATTTTTCTTACATCATGAGAGCCCACTAAAAACGGTTATTCGAAATGTAGCATATGTGACGCATTGGAAGGCATAAAATATATCCAAGTTAATTGGTGAACGTCCCAATTAAATTCAATACCATATTTCGTCAGAAAAAAGTTAGTAATGGTCGGTGCTCCCCCTGTCTTCTGCTTATCTTTTTTGTAAATTAGATACAGGATAATTTAATTGAAAAGACTATTTTTACAAGAAAGGGAGTGGGTTACAATATTTGTCCGTCAGGTACCACCCATTTGGAATGATCTCCTTTTTCAACTTTGCGAGATTCCATTTTCCATTGATACTTGCGTTAGCGATCAGAATTTACAGCCACAACAGCAATACATTACGTAAGGCAAAGTGGATTTCACATGTTTGGTCTGTTGACAACTTGATGTTTGCTCAATGGGGAGTTAAGGAACCATTTATTTATTCTTGCTCCTGGAGTTGATACTAAAATTATATTTTCATTATCCAGGACACACGATTATTTTTATTTAATTATTCAATTGCCATTTGTAAAAGATTTAATTATATCTAAATTAAATTATGGGAACTAGAAATGTATATCACGCAGCGAAAATGCTGTCGATCCTGGAGGACCATAAATGTTTCTTTTTCGAAGAAGAACCCAGCTGGCATTCGAATCAACTGCGAACGTTAAACTTGTCACGTTTTGAAACCCTTATATTAAGCGCCCTTCTCTCTCTGCTACAGTGTAAGCAAACAAAATATACTCAGTCGTTACACTTTCATACAGATTGACGATTAGGGAATAGGTGTCTAAATTACCAGCATGGGCAGACGACATTGCAACAGTGCCAGGATAAAGCAGGCACATGCTCCAGTACTTCCAAGGACTATCATATAACATCTTCACACGTGCCTCTATCACCTTCCGCGACACATTGATCTACTTGCAGTACCTCCGGCCAAAATCTGAATAACTGAAAAATAGAGCTCAAAAACCCTCCACATTTATACATAAGCTTCCCTGTGGGTCGCCTGCTTTTCCACGCTCTCAATCCCTGCGGTTCGGGGAACTTTCTCGAGGTTTTCTTGGGTGATTTTCCTTAGTCCACGGCATCAGCGCCTGGCATTCTTTGCCTTCCGCACATCGGAGAACTTCTCGGGGAATTCCCAGATCATACCAAGAAAACAATGGTCGGTGCTCGCCCTGTCCTCTGCTTATCTTTTAGGTTCATTACAGAATAATATAGTGAGTATTTAAAATAATGTAATATAATTTGTATATTGTATATATTTAAGTATAGAATATAGAACAATAGTCGATATCAATTTTGTTGAGTATATTCCATTAAAAGTATTTTCGGAAAGGACACATTACATCCACCCAACATGGAATATATTTTTCTGAGAAACGTAGGTGGTACCTAGGGTATCTTATGTGTGCTATATCTCATTGTTACGAAAACAATCAAATTGCGACAAAAACTAATGGCTGAACACATACATTATTAAGATAAATGACTGCAGGAAACCATTTTTAACTGAAGAAACAGTTACGGAAGGTACTAGAAGATATTGTAACAATGTTGTCTTAGATCCTTTGCCTGAATTACAATCAGTAATTGTATTTACTTTTATAATATTATTTAGGTGATATATTAATTCCTTAACACTATATAGTAGTTTAAGGAAAGTCTACTTTTTCTGGTAATTGTTGAATAATCAGTTGCAATACTGTTTAGCCACATTCTCTCTTTCCGTATTTCCTGTTCTTAGCTCCTCCTCCAGATCTGACGACGACGAACATCTACGACTTTATTAGTACCCCAGCAATTAAACATTTTCTGTCTAATTTTAATCGGAGTTTAGTTGAGACAGCATTTGCAATCATTGAGCTTTCCTCTGCAAATTTCTATGGTCTCGCTTCATTCCCTGGCTCCGTAACGAACGTATACAGACGACTAGGCAATATACAACGTTGTCATGTAGCCCAACAACGATTGGCCGTGAGCTATTTGAACGGCAAAGAATGAATACAGAAAAATATATAGAAATATATTCCGTTAGTTATTTATATTATTATAACGGAAATGTACCGGCAACGACGACAATGTTTATGTTTCTTATTATATTTATAAATGATTGACAAATATTATAGTTGTTGAAAATGTTTTAATGGCCAAGAATGCCACGAGTAGTGTCTTGTATGCCTATATCGTTTCCCATAGTTGTGATGATGTATCAGAGGACGGAAAACTAATAGTGCTTATTGAATGGAATGAGAGCCTTTCGATTCTCGGCGTTGAATCGGCAAGGCCAGAAATAGCAGTTTTAACAAAAGATATATAACTCAGACTTGATCCGCGACCTTTGGCTGCTTTCGTAACAGGATACGAGGCAGATCTCATTACGGAGCCGCTTCATTTACGCTACAAGCCCTAAAAGGCACTTCAGCAGTTATAAGCCATTAGATCCCATTAACGACAGAATTTAGAGAAGAATACATACTAACATTTACCTAACTTGCCAAAGTCAGAATTGTTTGATACAGACTACTTACAATCAACTATACAGTACTATTACAACTATAATTTATTTTTAAATGTGGTGAAAACGGTAGTGAACGTTGTTACACTACCCTTAAACTCATGTATTAGTGTTCCCGTAACGTTTGGAAATAACCTCTTCACAACGTAGTCAGTGATGCACATATATAAATTAATGAATAAATGTTGTCATTTTTTAAGTTAGGGTTTAGCCAGAATTAAATTATATAAACGAAAGTTAAGCAATCCATTATACTCCTATAAATGCTGTCAGTTTGAGCACTTCATCATGAATCTTGATTTTTCTTCCAAAATATCAATTGACTTCAGAAAAGTTTTCTTAATTTGACCACCATTTTGTATATTGACCTCCCTTTCTTTCATTGGCTTCGAAGAAATATTGCCGCATATTGAATCTTAAATTTTAACGTTAAAAATATTAGGAGTATGATTTTTGTATGACGAAAGTGGGAGTGGCTAGAGTAATAGGCAATATAGACTGTCCAATCAGAACGCGCTAATACGTCACAGCCTACAATGAGCACCGATCAGAAGCTGCCGCGTCAACGGGTTTCTGGAGCTGTGAACGTGTAGGTTGAAGCCTACATGCATTCTCACAGTAAAGAAAGATTTTTCAAATGGTGTATCACTAAGATTTCCTGTAAGGAGAATAATGTCTTACACTGTTTTTCCTGGAAAGCGAACGAAACCCCATACTGACAGTTAAAATTAGGTTTAGAACAGCCGTCATTTTGTCTCAAGTTAGCGGATGGTGATTTGACATAGTAGCAAATTTGAATAATATTCACAACTTTATAGAAAATGTAAAAGACGAATGTTGGACTGAACAGAATATTGTTAGTATCGGAGTAAATTATTATTATATACTTGCTGAATGCTCGGAGTTGACCGAGTATTAACCCGGAAAAGGAATTGATTCGACAGTAGCTTATTGGTAAACATTTAATTTAACCAGCATCAATAGCGTCATTGTATTTACCCATTTACGTTCCCCTCCCCGACCTAACCCCTCAGCAGCAATACACCTGGTGACTTATAGCAGTAAAGAAATACAACCTTTAACGAAATAGAGACAAAAAATACTCCGTGCAACCTTTTGCCAACTCCACGTCGAGGAACATTAAATTTCTTTAACTCAGTCACTCCTACAATTCCGCAATCGACATGAATCTGGGTCTTTTTGCATTAATTTTTATTTAAACCCCTTTACCACCACCAGTTCGGAGGCTTTGCTCCCTTACCTTTAGGAGTTGAAATTACACACTTAAAACTTCTCGAATGACACTACCAAAGTCAGCGTCCCCGACGGCTTAGTCATCGTCTACTATTGTTTTTTAAATGCACCTCTTCCAACCCCAGCTCTATAGGTCATAGGTTTGTCTTAACCCCTAAGCATCTGGTGTTTGTTCCTGGATCGTAAGTAACATGTGTATAAAGTTTGGCAGAAAATGCTCTACGCGTTTAAGATTCTACACGGAAATTTGTTTCAGCCCCGTCCACGCCCGCTCCTAAGGACTCAACTACATCTTAACCAGTATGGTAAATGTCAGAATTAAACTCGATGACTTCCGTAACGTCAAATTCAACTTCAGTCTTTGTCGGGTATTTACTCATTACTTTTATGTAACGGCCCTTCAGCCACTTCCTCCCACACGTGGGGGCTGAACTACAATTTAACTGACAGTGAATGTCAGAATTAAACTCATTGTATTCTATAACCCTGAATTTAACCCTAGAGAACGGCAGTCTGGAATCGGCGATGAAAGGTCAAGGAGTCTAAAATCTGCGTACGAGAGATGAAACTGTTAAAAGTCGACGGGGAGATAATATAGTTCAGTTCACCTAGAGTAACGAACAGTAAAGTTTGCAGATATAAAATACGACTGGCGAGATCCTGTATTTCTACATGAAAGCAAGATGTATTTAATAATTTGCACACGGTGAATCAAATGATTACTTCACGCTGATTGAACAATTTTCCACTCGCTGACCAAAGGGAGCGGCTCATCCGAGGTTCCAGATAGCAGAGGACGAGTATTTCAATCGTTTGTATTAAAAAATTTCAATGAAGTGTAGAGTCTGTGTAAAAATGGCTTTTTAGTGTGGTAGTTTTCAAGATACAAGAGAGAGATCTGGTACCAGACAGACATTCCGTGAGTAACTAAACTTTTATACAAATTTGTAAACGATAATTAAAAAGGTATAGTCAGATTTCGTTCAGTTTTCGTTTCATTTAGTTTTATTCTGTTTCACTTATTTTCATATTGTTTTGGGTTAACTTTTTATATTTGAATTGTTAATTGTCAGTTTATACATTGTTTTGGTTCTAATTATCAAACTCAGTAGTGACCCTGAGATATAGAGATCCGACGTATTTGATTGTAATGATATAAGAATTGTATTTTCATAAATGCCACGAATTAATAAATGAAAAATTAAAGTATTTGTTGTCATCTGGATGAAATTCGGCGTGCAAAATAGATCTGATACAATGTAAATTTATCAACAATAAATTTTTAAATATAAATAAATTTTCGTTAATTGATTCATTTAATTAACCCTAACTAGGTATTTATTTCATAAATGGCGCCATTTATGTAATGAACAACAGGATATCGATTAATTTTCCCCACGTTGGTGAAGCTATAAATGTAATAAACCCCTTGATAGTTTTAAATCTAAATAAATTTTCGTTAATTGATTCATTAATTAAAACTATCAAGGTGTTTCTTACATTTATGGCTTCACCAACGTGGGGCAAATTAATCGATAACCTGTTGTTCATTACAATATTTATATATATATATATATATATATATATGTGTGTGTGTGTGTGTGTGTGTGTGTGTGTGTGTGTGTGTGTGTGTATTGTATATAGATTGAAAAAATTCATCCTATTTTGAAACTTTTTTCCAAATTGTTAGTTTGAATTTCGTGCATGGGAAGTAATGTTGTCGTAATTGTTAGATAAAAACAAGAGTATTATTATATTCGTTTTTTGATCAGTGGTACTATTCTGTCGAATTTTATTATTTCTATGAAACGTCAGTTATGCGGGTCATTACATGTCTGTACGGAAATTCCATATGAACATAGTAAATATTGATTTTATTGCGTCAGTTGCTCATCGTTTTGGCAATAATAAAATAAATGGCCAGATTATTTATGTTCTTGCATTATTTAAGTTACGATTCCTCACAATTTGACTGCATTATGTTCTTCCTAGAAATAGCTTCAAATGGAATCGTTAAGTACTGCATTGACGATGGATAGACTTTTGCTCTCATTGCACGTGCATAATTCGATATAAATATTCTATCTTCTAGTAAAGACTTGAGACATGTCTCAAGATTAAATAACTTGATCATGAAATTTATAATGCCATGAGAATTATGGCAACTAAACACTAAATATTTGTGCGCTCTTTTTAGCATTAATTTACACATTTAAGATGTTATTTTGCTAGAACTTTTGATCGGTTTGGATATTCAATGCAGGTGTTATTTTATTTTTCTTATAATTTATATTAGCATATAAATCTTCACAACTTTATCAATTTTCACCTTATTCTGCTGTAGTACAGGCCAAGTATTAGATTATGTCTATATTACTGCCACATCTTCAAATAATACATGTCTTACGGATTCTCAAGTTTAGATTCAGAAATTTTCTTACCTGTCTTACCATACCAATTTCACTAAAAATTTATAAGTAATACAAATTCAGTAGTTACAAATAACCTTTGAAACGTATTGGTATCCACAATCCACAAAGACAGCATTAACACAACAATAAATAAATCCATATCCTCTATAATCAAAAGCACCCTAAACCACCCAAATCCGACCAAAGAACACATACGTAGTCACCGCCCCCAAACCGCCGTCTGAAACGCAAGCTCCCAATAGACCTCATACTTCCCCGTCAACATTCAGCACTTCATAACATATCCCCATCCCACCAACCACAATATAACCTCCCTAACCGAGAACCTACGTATTTAATTCTCTACCCAACTCCCCAAATCTTAACAGTAACCATCAAACACGCATCTTCCACCCCAAACCTCTCCGAACAACAAAGCATGAACGCAAGAGCTGGAAAGTCACTGCACTCTCCACATACTCAAGTCATCATGTGAATTATTTACCAATTATTGAAAATACTGTAAATTATTTAACAAAACTGTACAATTCTACAAAAATATTTAAGAATAATTTTTTAAAAAAAACGTATTGGTATACATAAAATTATCTCATAATAAAATAATGTCAATAATTACATCATAATCATAACCCGCTCGTTAAACACGCTATTAATTATATAAATAAATATTCAGAATTTGAGTTCGTCGCCTGGTTTGTGCGGTGTATCGTTCCCACGGCTCTTGCGTTTTTTTGAATCACCTGACGAAAGCAACAAGGATTTCAAAGATTTGTGGTATTTATTCAGCATATATTTTTTGTCTATTTATTTATCTAATAAGTATATTTTTCTCGGACGTGTTATATTTCTATTTCAAAACACACTATTAGAAGATACATGCCGGTGATAGTTCTATTACATTCAGAATCATTTAAATTATTGTTGAATTTCTAATTATATGACATTTAAATTGAGTTTGTATCTATAACTCATCGCATTTCAACCTTTGTAAAAGTATTCATAGATCCGAGAATAAAAGACATACAGCCTGGTAAATATAATTTGAAAGAGTATTACGCCGAGGGCTAACCAGTAAAAAATTAAAGGCAATTAGCGCATTAGTACAAAGTTAAAATTTTGCGCAGTTGGAAAATGCTTTACACGTGTCAAATTCCGTTCTTCCAGTTAAATTCGGGGGCCCTAGTTAACCCTTGGCTACCTTCCTCTACTCTTCCTCATCCCCCCCTTTCAAATCCCTTCCTATGCTATTAAAGGGGAGTTGCCACAATGTGGATTATCCTCATGTAGCCTGTTACCTAAAAATAATAAAAAAAATTAAATTCTGTTTAAATTTAATTCCTGCATTTTAATTTTATTTTAATGGAGGTTGTAATATCCAGATCTCACCCTTTGTAAAAAATAAATTGTAATGCTTTGTTTTAGAATCTTCCTATGCTATTTCTTGAAAATTAACACTTCTTTGTTCCACAATTTTGGTGATTGAAAAATTGATTTGATGGGTTGATAAAGGTGACGTAAACATTGATGTATTAGATTATGTGTTTATATTATTAAATGATAAACTGTGAATAATAATATACCCACTGATCCACTTAAAATGATCAGAATTCCGCATTGTACATCCTATTGTTATATCCTGATTTGTATTCTTTCTTTCACAGATTCTATTCGACATTATTATTGTAATTTTTCCTTTCTGTACGGAAATTAATCAAGCAAATGTCAAAACCGCGATCATCTGTCATAGAAAACCCAGTCTAAGTGCACGCTACGCTGGAAAAGCCTAGGTAGCTTTACTTATTTAGCTGGGCTGTACCAAGTAGGCCCATGCTTTGTTGACTGTACGGATTCTGTATTTTCTCCGAGTTCTCCACACATTGAAACCGAACGCTTTTGCTGTTTCAAATGTACTTTGGGAGGGGGAAGGAGTTCTGTTACTATTTTCAAATATCTGACCTTAACGCTTTAGTCTCTTTTTACAATTTCTAAATTACTTTTTCTACTGGTCTTGTTTCTAAATTTGTTAGTTATTTCACGAGTCAATTAATTCTACTACTTTGAGAAAGTAACACGAATAATTCAAACACACGGAGTTGTGAGGGAACATAAAATTGATCCTTTTTTGTGTGTGTAACACGCTTACGAACTCTATTACCCTGAAATTTATGTATGCGCTAACTTTGATAAATGCAGACGTCTCTATATACAGTTCGCTGAGAGTTTTTACTTTCTTTGTTGAACTTATTAACTGTAATATATTATTACGATTCGCTGGCGTGTTTTTAATAAAGATGCACTATGTTCGATGATATTAACATTCCAGTGGAACAAACGTAGAAGTTAATATCGAAGCAGATTTTGTAAAGAACTATAAAATGCGCGTAATCGACATATCCGAAGGCGGCCGGCATCGAATTGGATGCGAGCCAAATTCGTGAACAAGACAACGCAGGAAAATCTACTTAATTTTTAAGAACTTATTCCATGGAAATTTGCTTATCTTAGACCTATATTAAATAATGAATGGTATTTGCATTGGCAGTACTTCAAAAATAAATGCAATTCTCATTATGACTAATATTTATAATTAAATGTTTTGTAATTTTATATGAAGCGACAATACACATTATTTGTCATATTATTTTGGTTGCCTGATTCATAAAGATTGAGTCGTTAAACTTCATTATACTAATGGACCTTAAATTCTTAAATATCCCTTAAAATTATATCATAATGAAATTCAGCTTATTAAGTCATAAATTTATTATGATATAAAAACTAATTTTTTAGCCTCTTCAGGTGTTGTAAAATTTTATTAATCTATAAATTCCAAGAAAACAAAATTTTACAGACATTATAATTATATAAAAATTATAGAGCATTACTTAAAAGTAATTGCATGAAATGTAGAAGAACGTATATTTTTAAGGTGCAGTTTTCACACACATTCCGGTCGAAATTTACTCTAAATTTTGTAATACAATAAATTTGAAGTACATCAAAGAAATATCGACACTTCGTCCATAGAATTCCTATACAATTCATTTGTTTGCGTTTTTAACTGAATTATCGGGGTTGAAATACACAGCGAGATTCAAAGGCTTTTATTCGTACCAACTCATTAAAAAGAAAAGAAAATGTGTAGTGCGGAACGCATATGACAAGAAT
Source organism: Zhengitettix transpicula (assembly GCA_037074705.1). NCBI lineage: Eukaryota > Metazoa > Arthropoda > Insecta > Orthoptera > Tetrigidae > Zhengitettix > Zhengitettix transpicula. Next base: position 42,055,546 of record CM073590.1, read on the forward strand.
TAAGTAACAATATAGCCCGCCATAACGACACGAATCTGTCGTATAGGTCTGGATCCCAAAGTCATCATTAAAATTCCTAAGCGACTATTTAAAATTTCGGACAGAATAAAGGGTAGAGATAATGAGTCATAAACTGAATACTAGTAATCTATTGCAAGGAAGCAGCTAGAGTAAATTAATAGCATACCTATTGGCTTAACTTTCGGGGGAGAAGTGTTTTATTATTTTGGTTTCTGCACGTTTAAAAACTACGAATTATGTTATAACTGCTGTCGACTTGTCCTTAATGTTTTTGTTAAAAATATTTTATGTAGGTTTTATATTTAATGATTGAAATTTGTTATTGTCAAAGAACTAGAAGTTCATTAGACAGTTACATTTTCGTAAAGTGCTTTTAATGCATTTTTTCTCAAATAAACATAAAATTAACTTTATTACAATTTAAAACATGTCAAACTTTTAACACGTAATCATTATTTGTTTATTGTTTAGAAGGTACTAGATTAAATTGGAATGTTTCCTCAATCAATTAGTGATACTGACTCCTAAGAAATCCACCATCATGGTGCAATAATGAGTTGACCTTAATCGCCACTTTCACAATGGCCGTGTACCTACTTACGGGATTTCATGTATCCATCTGTTTATTAATCTGTGAGTTTTGCGTTTGTGTGTCTGGAAGGGTCAATTAACAGATACTAAAGGGTATTCTTGTCTCTCTCCTTTTATATGGCTGGTCCTTTTCTTTTTTCGCAGAATTCGGAACAGGTTCCCTTGTCTACAGCTTACTTTCTACTGCATTTTACATTCTGCTCTCCTCAAATTTATTACCTTCTCGAGAATACTCATTAACTCCTAAATGGACTTATAAAAAATATAATTGATTTACTTGTGAATGCATACACATTTGGAAGAAATATTGAAGGATTAACAATTAAAAATTAGGCATGGACCACATTTTCCGACTGCTCTAAAATTTTGAATTGTTGGCCGTCCAATGTAAATTTAAAACGTAACAGGCTTCCTAAGTTACATAAAATATACTGAAGAACGAAGACTTTCTCGATGTATTGCATTAAGAAAAACTTCACGGGTTTCCACCCGGGTGATGTTGGTAGGAAGCGACGTTTCGAGGGCTATCTATGCTATCGTCTTCTAGACTGACAACATGACCCGGGTGGAAACCCGAGATGCTTTTCTTAATTCGTAAAATGTAATTTACAAGTGTTCCATGGCGGTTTTATGGTTTGATTTAACTTTTTATATGAATATTGTACAGTTAGGAAGATACACTATATAGTAAAGATATCATTTAATTCAGGTAGAAGGTCCATTAACTACCCGAATACGTGTGAAAGAACTGGATGGCCATTATTATGTGATACAATACCTCTAATTGTTAGGTCTTAGTTCAACAAATATCAAAGCCGAGCTAGATTCTACTCTGGAAGAATCTGCTCCTTCGTTTACAATAATATAATATTTGGTGGCAGAGTTTAAACGATGCAGTGTTAAGACGATTATCGCACTAGTTGACCAGAAGTGGAAACGAAAACTCACAAATTAATAATGCATGATCGTCGACTGAAAGTTCACCGGCTAGCGGATAAGGTAGACATTTCAAGTAATGCTGTACATCGCATAGTTAAAGAAAGTTTGTACATGAGAAGGCTATGCGCAAGATGTGTGCCACGTTTCTATGTAAACTGAACACAAACAGCGTCGTAAGGATACTTCAGTCGAGTGTTTAGCCGCATAATGAAGGAACCAACCTTCTATATATTCATTCACACATGAGACGAAGGAACAGTGAAAACTAGGGACTGAAAGGGAAGAATCCGCTTCAGGGAAGAGGAAGACATTTCCATCTGATGGCAAGGTCATGGCGTCAGTTTTTGCGATCCGCGTGGAATATTTTTCATTGATTATTTTCAGAAAGGAAAAAGAATCAACAACAAGCATTATGCTACCTTAATGCAGCGTTTGAGGGATGAAATCAAGATAAAACGACAGCATTTGGCGAAAAAGAAAGTGTTGTTTCATCAGAACAGTGCAGCAGTTCACACATCGATTATCGCGATGGCCAAAATAAATGGGTTAAAGTTCGAATTGCTTCCTCACGCACCATATTCCCTCGGATTATTTTCTCTTTCAAAACTTAAAAATAATGGTTCGGTAAAACATTTGCCAAAGATGAAAAAGTGGAGTCTGCGGTTGCGGCTAATTTGGGGAGCTCGATCTGTAATAAAAATGGTGAATTAACGTTACTACGATGTCGTATTCATTTAGTCATACATATATGAATTGATTTATATGCGAATGCTTATTAATTTTGTTTTTCTTAGCGATGTGCGATACGTGTTACGTAACCACAATTATGCTGTTTGTGTGTGTAGGGAGTTGCCGCCACAAATGGCGTCACTTTCGCTGCCTTGCAATGTCAAGACGCGACTCCGCCGGATCTTTAATTAACTTTGGTCGACTTTTACGCAATGTCCACAGGTCCACCGTCATCATCGTTAATTAATTTAAAGGATATAAGAGGCACACATTCATCCAAGCAGCTTTGCTTGGTGTCTTGCGCAACTATGTGTAGCCAATCGATCTAACTGTAATCTTTAAAGTCCCGCTGTGGCGGTTTTTTTTTTCTGGCTAGGGAAATACCGACATTAATATCATAATCTAAACCATTAGCAACTGTAGTCTTCATTTCCCTCCTGAGAAATTGTACAGTTCGTATGCAAGCTGTAATCAAGCTCAAGATTTATAGTTAAGAATGCAATTATTCTTGCAGAAAAATAATTGTAACACACACTTTTTTCAGTCGTTATAACTAAATGCGCGGATATAAACTTAAAATAAGTTGGTACCACATTTTTTTGTTCCTCGTATTTACCTCAGTATGATTTTTCTCAAAATAATTGTTGAATTATGCTGCATAGATATTTATCTAATGTATGTAGTTAGGATATGCTACAATGATATGAAACTGATGTTATATGATATTATGTCTATATTAGTATTATATTAAGTTATAACATGATTGGAATTTACTTTTTTATAGAAGTCAAATAATTATTTAATAGCATTAAAACAATATCCCGGCATGGGTATACAATTATGGAAAAATACCAAAAATTGGTATAGAAAATTCAATTATTTTTGTTCCCTTTTTTCGTCATTATTTCCTAATTGACGGCAGTTTTTTTCATGCTATCTCTTGAATGCTGTAAGCACCAAATTTATTTTAATATTTATTTCAATAGATGTCCGTAAATTCCGTTAATAACAATCTGATTTAAAGAACATATTTGGTTTGCTTCTGCCTATGCATGTTGAGATATTTGGAAAAGTTAAGATTTTATTCAAAAGTTCTTACATTATGAAAGCATGAATATTGTGATGGGAGTATGTTTCCTTTTTTGTACCACAAATTATGTGTATTATTCATGAAATAAAAATACAAACCAATGTAATTGACGCAAACATTGAAACGCAAAATAAACATACGGCCGTAAATATTTTTACAATTGCCGCATTTAATTTATTCCAATCCGATATGAAAAACAGAAATTGTCGCTTTATCTACCTATGATATATTTTAGGTATCTGTAAAAGTTTTCTGCTGGAACCATGATTCAATTCACTAGTTGACCTGAATTTGCTCGCCTCATCACAAAAAACTATTCCCTTACTTTTATTGTTGCTATTCATTTTATTAAACTGCTCTGACGACCAGTTTACACGAATATAAACATATATAAATATTTTGAAATCGTCCCATAGCATTGTTTTTTTATTCATAAATAAGCACGATAATGACGAAGGACGTGTAGAATTTTGTACTGATAAAGTTGTAAGTGGTCCACCAACAAGAGATTGTTATTATTTGATGTCTCGACGGTTCATTGAGGGCCTTGGCCATCCGGGACGATTGCCAGAGTGTCATTTTACATGACACATTCTGGATTTAGGAGTGACATGTTGATTCCCCCTCAGTTATTAACCCCATTTTTCGTGACTAGAACGAGCACAAATATCCATGCTCATACCGGTGTTCGTACCCGGAACCTGTGTGATGCGTGGCAATTACGCTGACCACCACAGGAAGGCACTAGCAAAAGATTATGGACTGTAAAAGGTCACGTTGGCAAAATTGCGTGATATTTTGGCGATCTTCCTTAATATCTTTGCTAATTAGTGTTTGACAGATCATACTGCTGATTTACACGATTAAACCGGTGAAAATCGTCATGAAGTATTATCAAAATGCGTGTTCGTGGCGATAGACGTTTCAGGCGTTGTAGCCACAACGAATAAATGTTGACATGAACAATACTTTTTCAGAAACACGGCATTGCTACAGAGTGCAAGACTTACCAAATTATAGCACAGAAAGATTCCTGGAAGATTATTTCAAAAATTGTTGATGTAAACTTGAGGTTTTGTGATACTGTCCCCCCTCTTTGAACTTCTAACTGTGAAATCACTGCTTTACGATAATAAGCCTCGAAATATCCATTGCTTTCAGCAGCATATTAAGCACCATTGCCAATTTCCTACGCCATATGTGAAAAAGTGACCACATATTGGGTCTGAAGGATCCGTTAAACAACAATGTATTTTCTAAACAGAAATGCAAAAGATTGTTGTATTAATGTGTAAAGTTCTGAAACTCGTATTTGTCGATCTGTTATATCAATTAATAGACCTAGGTTCCTTGCATGGAAAGAGAAGTTCTATAAATAAATCGTGGATCTTATTTAATTGTGTCGGTGTTCCAACATTCAGATTCAATTTGAAGGCTTTTGACTGAAATAAGCATATCCTAAGTCTTCCAGGAATTTCTCAACCCTTCATCTGAGGCTAATTCTGGAGACTGCGACTTTTCCGCATTCACTGCGCTTCGTAAACTGTAAACTGATTGGTGGCCGTTTCCGATATCTATCCAATTCACTAGTTCTTAGTGCTTAGGAACGTTTTTGAAATTAATACTGACCTAATGTTGTCTGTAATTGGATAATGGCTTAATGCAGAAGTATTAAACCAGGTAACATCTATAACTGAAAAACACAATTTTCAGACATTAGTTCTTTAAAATTACGTCAAATTTCAACAACACAAAGCTTTACAGGTGCTTTCACCCTAATCTAGGCATAATCATCTGTAACATTATGAGGTTTCTGGATTAGGGCGAAAGCTGACTCTTGTTTACAAGGCAAATGCTATTAAATAAATGAGACGGAATATAGTATAGGCGGGATGTGGAGCTGCAAATATTTTGGAATATACTTCAAAACTAGCGTTGGGTTGGAGGTGCAGGTGAAATCCACTACCAGAAAATGGTGGAGTTTTTATCATTTCTAAGTGATAAATCTAAGAATGAGGAGTTCAAAATATAAGAAGGTACCATACTTAACTTTAATTAGACCAATTTTGGTAAACGGGGCAGCTTAGGATCCCTATCGGAAAATATCAAATAAGGCACCTAAATTTGAAAGAGTAGGACTTGGAACAAGGGAACGAAAAAAGGAAACAATTAGGTCGGAAGTTATTATGGCAAAGGAGGGAAAGAGCAAGGCAACCCAAGGGGCCGTGGATTGGAATCAGCTCCAACATCCAAAAGCCCAGTTATATTGGAAGGTGAAACCAACAGTTTAAAATAAAATGCCGGAAACAAAAAACAGTTGTGGGAAAATTTTCATTCCCTAGAAGGCCGATTATCAATTGCAACAATTTGCCCGCGGGAATGTTTGGAATCAGATCTCCTCAACAAAACATATTTAAGTTGATTCTAAAATAGCGTAGCAAGTGTAGTTTTTCCCTCGACTAATAAAAATCATAATCTGCCGACCTCCTGTGGTGTAGGGGTGAGCGTGACAGAATCCCGGCGAAGACATGGATGTTTGTGTGCATGAGAGAAAATATTGTCAATTGTTCACTCGACAAGGGATATATGAGTACCCATAATGAGTCGCAAATGACTTGAGGAGTTGATGCGACAGTAAATAAATCAATTTAAAAAAGCCATAATCCTACTTAAAATGACGTGCAGTGTTAAACCGTGATTATTCCAGGCAGTGTTTCTTTATTTTTAAGGGTATAAATATTCTAAGGGCGAAGTTAGATTATAATTATGTAATATGTAAATTATTATGTAGCTGCCAGCAGACTATTTTAGATTATTAAATAAGAACATAAAAAAAGTAGGACGGACGTCTGAACAAATGGATATGACAAGTAAGTCAAAAAATCCTAATCTTACCGGGCAAAATTTTATAAAAGAAAACATTGAGAAGAAAATCTAGCACAATAACAAATCGTAAATTATTCCTCAAATTTACCCAAAAGCGCCCACATTAAAAAATCCAACATACCGATAACATATTAGGCTATCTTAATATATCAATGAGGGAAGCGTCGTATTTGTCAGTGAAAAGTACTTGACAGTTTCCCTGAAAATAGTTTCAATTGACACATTTTGAAACTCATTTATTGGCATTAACTGACTACCATTGGCTTCTTCAGAAATCATTACCTTGCGCCGTAGTGAAGGGAAGTATTTGTGAAATGCCCTTTAAATCTATCATGAAATCCTGTTATAAAATTTCCTGACGCTTTTATTTTTACTGTTTCTTTACGTAATATGTCGCAATTTCTGGACCTATAGATTATTGGACTGAATGTAAATATAAGTCGTAAATATCACAGACACGTGCTGAATACGGATATTAAACATTTCTCACGTCTTGCCACTGTAGTTGATGTCATTCATTCCCTACTCTCACAATTATTCGAATGAGTGACCAACACTGTCTATCTAATAATTTTTTATTTTGTGATTATTTATCAAAAAGTTAGCAAAAACAATTCTTTATGAACGTTCGTATCAATGTAATTTGACTTACCCTCCTTTAAAGCTCGACGCAGAATTCTTTCGTTTTCAGAAGTGCCTTCAACGAATTTAGAGTTTTGTCCGTGTAAGATGGCGGTAAGAACACGCGTTATTTTCGGAGTTAACTTTGCAGGTAATAGCGTTTCCACATTTTGGTTTGAAATTCGTATTAAGTACAACTTCACTTGAAAATGGTGAATACAATGTTACCGTTTCCCTGAAATAGTACACTAGTACTGTAATTTGGAAACAGATCTGTTATATTTCCTTGTTATATTTTCAGTGCTTGCGGTTGTACTTAGCTGCTGGTAGTCATTTCAAATTTGCTCCGTGAGATCTGCTGTATAATTGCTCGGTAATAAGCTCGCTTACAGTAATTCTCGGGTTGTGAAAGCGACGTGCCACTAAGCACCGCCTCCGTTCCATTGTTCGTATCGACTCGTAAATTACAGCTATTCGCTGATGAGACTCGCTGTATCAGTGGTAACAAAGAATATACTCTAGATCAGAGATATTAAACCTGCGGCCGTTCATGAACCGCTCAGTCGTGCATCGTTAAAATCTGTAAATTAGCGGCAACAACAATTGATTGCAAAGGAGACAAAGATGGCAGTTCTTAATTCACGTCATATTAAATAGTTGCCGGTGGCACGGTAATGCCCACTTGTTAGTGTAACTTGTTACTCATAACGTAGGTTGTATCGGCGTTGAGGCAGTAGAAAACGTTTTCGTAATTCTGCGCGAACGCTAAACTTGCCACAACGTTTCGATGTTTTGACTCCCAGATACTGACAGAGATAGGTTCCGAAACGTATCCGTAAGTTTCCGCGCACAATCAGTTAGACTACCGTCAATTTTTCTACAGTCCCTTACAGGTTGTATTTGCTTTGTATATTGCCGACACATTTTTTTATCGAACCTTTTCATCATTCAGGTTTAATGTCCCTGTTCCGACTATGAAATTGTCGCTGAAAATTTAGTATGTTTCAGTTCTTAGCCACTATGATTTCAATTTTTTAATCCCGTCCGTAATTCTTCCTATAGTCTTAATGGTGTTTGTTGTCAACATAGCAGGTTGTGTTTCTGTGCGCTTATTTGTGTATATTAATCTCTTTTTAAAATATAAACGTTCCGCGCCTTTGACATATGATTATAGACAAATTGATTATAGACTGGTATATACAGTTCTCAGAACAAATTCGAAATGCAGTCTGATCGTGCATAACTCTTTTACAGAAACATTTCAACAATCACGAAATACTCATAACCCCACTAGGTTCACATATTGATATATGCTATGCCATCGACTGACTAGTTTCTTTGGATATCTCATATATTTTACCAAACTAATTTTATGATATGTTAAACTGGTGTTTCCTTAATGTTATAATTGTTTGCACTTATAAGAAATCGAAGGAAATACAAGAACTCTCAATAATTGTGAAAGGCGTTTGCCTTTGTCAAATGACACTATTAGGCATTCGTTATGTTATCAATTATATGACTTGCTGTAAATTTCACATTTTTTATTGCTGTTACCATGACAATTAAACAAGTTGGTGATGCTTGAAAGTTTGGTAAAATCTATATTATAGCAATTGTAAAATACTTCGTTATAAAAGAGGAGATTCATTAAGCACTAGCCTTTTCTTCACCACTGTTTTGAAAGCAAAATAAGTGGACACCTGAATTCAAATGCGGTCAAAACTCAATTTTGGATTATTATCTCCTTGCGGAAAAATTGTTGAAATCCTCAATTCCGTACTGAAAGATCATCGGTTCATTAAATGTGAACCTTCTGAAGTTCTGAAGATTTGGGTAAGTCTTGTCCAGAACATTTTACATGAATATCTTGTTACGAAAAATGTCAGCCCAATCGCTGGCCATTGACGACAAACTCACCGAATGAACATTCCAAAACAACGTTAGGATGTTATTAAACGCAATTCAACCAAGTTTTTGCGATGTATCATTGTTGTTGATGAGACATTGATTCGTTATTACACCCATGAGTAGAAGCGACACTTCAAGCATTGGGTCGGTGCTGGTGCTCTGAAGAAGATGGAAACTGTTCATCAGCGAGAAATGTCAACATTTGGACAAGAAAAGATTCTGTTACTCAACGACAATACACAGGCTCAAGCGACTGATGAACTCCACGAATTACGCTTCTTTTTTATTCCAAAAATGATCATATTCGCCGGAATTAGCTGTTTACTAGTATTTACTGTTGAATAATCTAAAGAAATACCTTAATGGACGAAGATTTGCTTCGTATGAAGAATCCATCATTTATACCAATATAAAGAAACTGTTAAATCTATGGACTAAAAATATTAATATAAAAGGAACCTAAGTTGGAAATTAAAAGTAAGAAATTTTATCTTCTTATACCGAGAATGGTTGAATAATTCGTATTATCCATTTCACTCTGTGATCCAGATTCGTGCTATGGTGTTGTGAACGGGCTATGTTATATCGTGTCATATTCTATGGATAGTTTGGAGAACAATGCCAACTTTTAATTCTTGTATAGACTGTATAAATCTCGTCATCATATATTAGCTTGAACGTATTACAAACTTTAGAATCATCTCATTGAGTTATATTCTCGCTGAAATAGCATTTGAAGATATTTTATGCATTGGAGCCCATGATATAGGATTTTTTCTTTGGAAAAGGACCTAAAAGTTGTTAATAGGTAGGTGTTACACATGAGTGAGTGAATGTCGAGGGGGCTGGACGCAGGCGAGCGGACAAGGCCGACACGCCTGGCACCACAGAGCGTAACAAGACATACCCATACCATCCTCTTCACTTTCATTCTCTTTCTCAAGCTACAGGTTACAACATTACATCTTTACTTACACATCATTCAACCCCCGTTCTGCGTATAGCCTACTTTAAATATTTTTCTTCATTATTCACTGATTTTTTTATCGATTAGGTCCCCGTCTTGGCTGTAATGTGTGGATTGACGAATTAAATGACAGCCATCATAGTGGCATATGATTTCTCCGCTTCAAATTTAGTCCTCTCCTTTTCCATGGATCAGCTAATCTTTAAATGTAGTTCTAGTTTTGACGGACACATTTATATTTCGATTTCTCAGGACTAACCAATGCCTCTCTCCATAGTTATTATTTATGAATCTTGTGTAGTTTATGCATCAATACGACGATTCCAGAAGTATATATTTGTCAAATGTAGTTCCATTTCTTACATTGATCTCTGGAATTCCAGATTCTGTCATCTATTATCTGTCACATGTGCATATTGATCTATATTTTCTAAAATATTTTCGAGTACCTTATCCGTTTGATGTAGATATTCGTTAAAAATGACATATTTTACCTAAAAAAGTTTTTTAACCTTCCCAATTTATATGTGATCCATAACATGTTCAAAGAATACGTCAGTGTTGTCTTTGACCTGTAACTGAGGTATAATTTCGTAAATTCATTAATCTCATAGTCCTTCCGGGTTTATTTTCTAAAACATTTCTGAAAGTGTTACTGTGTTAGGTTATATCGAGTCGCCTTGTCTTGTCAATCAAGATCTTTTAACCAGCCCTCAATATTCAGAATGTCCCGTTTCGTTTCTACTTTTGCGTCCTTGTGTTTGTTATGTAGTGTCTTCATACATGTTTATTCAGCATCGCGTGGTCGAATATATCAATTTTTTACGAAAAGGCCGTTCCGTATTGCTATTTTTATCAAATAAATGTGTATCAAAACTGATTAAAGTGGATACAGTACAAGACTACTATCGTAATAATTAATACAAAAATTAGGCTACGTAAAAAATAAAACGTCAGTGTTAAAAGTAAACTAACAGATAAAGAAATAGCTAATTAGCCGACAATAATAAAACGATAAAATAAATACAACATAACGTTTTGTCCTTAATTTAGGACATAATCTGGTCCACATTTGAGTATAATAATTATATAAAGATTAGCCAATTAATAGACAATAAAAAGTGATAAAATAAATACCACATATTTATTTTATTACTTTATTTTTTCTGTCAGTTGGCTATTTCTTTATCTTATTAGTAAATCGTAAGAATGGCGAATAAGTGTAGCTCCAGAATTTAAACTGCGTTACTTGACAGTTCTCAGTCAGAACAGTAAAAAAATTATACAGCTACTGATTGTTTTCGTGGCAATATTGATGTCAGTATTTTGTACCAATTTTTGAGTTTTAGGTCGCGTTTTTTTGGGCGTTCTTGGCTAGTACAAAACGCGGCCTATATACCAAAAAATTGGTGCAAAATACCCACACAAAATAATGATAGTAAAAAAATTGTTTGACTTCAGGGAAGAAGAATACAATCATAATTGGGTACTAGAGGCAGGTCAGTCTTTATAGAAATAAACTTACTAAATTCATACTACTCTAGAGAGAGGTTTATCGAGGCCTTTGAGTCTGACACTTCCTTTCTCGCCTTAAACTAAAAATAACCCTAACAATAATACTCTTAATATTAATACACCATTCTAAAATTCACCAAAAATTGGTGCAAAATACCCACACAAAATAATGATAGTAAAAAAAATTGTTTGACTTCAGGGAAGAAGAATACAATCATAATTGGGTACTAGAGGCAGGTCAGTCTTTATAGAAATAAACTTACTAAATTCATACTACTCTAGAGAGAGGTTTATCGAGGCCTTTGAGTCTGACTCTTCCTTTCTCGCCTTAAACTAAAAATAACCCTAACAATAATACTCTTAATATTAATACACCATTCTAAAATTCAAATCCATTATTTCCAAGAATATTATTTCAGATATTCATATTGTCAGGACCAAATGGTGGATGAAGCTTGAAGCACTTTCGCAGGCAACTGAACTCAGTCCGTTACTCTTCTAATTCAAATCGAATATGTTTTCTACTGAATATTTCGTATGCCAAGTGATGTTCCGGAAGTAACAGTTGAATTTGAAGATCACTGTTTGAAAGTTTCTAATTCACTAAACGAATTCACAATTTTTAGCGATCTTCATTTAATATATTGTTATTGTGAATTAAATTATGAACACAGTTGATGGCATTGCGATATTTATGTTGGTGATATGAACGACGCACGTGAGTTATCATATTTAATGGCAACTGTGGGGAATAATGATTTATAATACCATAAACCGCGTTTTACACGATCACATGTGAACCGTGTGTTCCATAGTTGACATAGTCTCCAGCGCCACATGTATTTTAGATAACAACGATATGAAAACAGTTGATTTCTTTGGCTAAGCGGTGAAGAGCGAAAGAAAATAAAAGTTGGAAGATGAAACGTATAATGAAACTATCATTTGAAATTATGTTGGGTATATGACAATGTAAAGTAACAGTCTTGCTCAAACATTTTTATTGATTTTCGTTTACCTCATATATAATTCTGAGCACATACTGAAGCGTGGAATGTAAGACTTTGAATATAAATTTTCATTATGATATACATAACCGCTTAGAAATAATTTCTGAAAATTCTTTCCTTGAAGGGGAAGAATGGGTACTGAAGTTAAAATTTAAACCAAAAATATCGATAAATGGTCTCATATTGCGCTGAAAATATTTGGATACTTCGCATGGGCGTTGGGAAAAAATATGTTTAAATGCTGAAAATGCGTCGTTTTCTAGAAGAATCAGTCTTAAGCTTTCTAAGCTGTGCGTAGTATCTTTTCAGCCACGGAAGTGACGTCACAGGCTACCACGTCAATGAGTCATGTTAGCTATCATAAACACACTGGATAAATGGCCGACACTTACAGTAGCTTATAATGTGACGATTTTTAAAAGTTTTATCTTGCGAAAACCACACGTATTGTAAAAAGTAGGATCAAAGAACCAATCGTACACCTTTTATTGGATACCGAACATTTTAATAATGATTATTATCTTATTTTCAGATATCTTTGTGAGTTTTTGTATTATGTATTTTGTTAAGGGTTCTTTTTTTATATTTGAACATTGATAATGGGCTCAGATTAAGATCATATCGTTGTTTGACATTCGTCGCGTGCTAGAATAATGCTTTATTTTTCTCCTTCTTTACTCAACTGTAGTAAATAATATTTTAAAACAATCCTTCCTTTATGAAACACCATAGCGTTGCGCGGTTAATTGGCTTGTGCGTGCAGATAAATGACGCATTAAAAGTTGCCTTATTTTAATTTCTTCATTAGCAAATGTTAGTTATTTTGGAAAATCTTTCGCCGAATGAAAACAGGGAAAGAGGGAAATTTCCGTTTCCATTTCTTGTACGACAGCGGACGGAAGGACTGCATTGAATGGACTTCCACTGCTCAGGGCCATCGAGGCCTGAAAAGCCGGCGGCAACCATTCATTTCGTGAAGTGGAGAGTTCGACGTCGGAGCTGGAGCCCGGTTTATTGCTTTGGTGGCCACGGGAAGGCAATCTTATTATGCAATCCTTCGCGGCAGTGTTTCCAGGCTGTGGACAGATTTGCGTTCGCTCTGAGTCTTTTGAGTTACCTCACGTCGGCTACTACACTGCCGCATGTTGATGCTGTAAACTGAATCGAAACAGCTGTCGTGACCTTTTAGCCAAAGCACCCTTTTGTCTTTCACGAGTCACCCGTGCTCGACAGTTCGAAGGCTTCATTCATTAACAATTTTTGACCTCAATAATACCAAAGGTTTTATTTGGCTATTTTCGACCGTCGTAGACAATCTATTATGAATCGTTGATTTTAATTGGCAATTAGTTTATATTTTAAATTTCTGTCTGCATGAATAACCAGCGGATATTAGGAACATAAATGTTAATTGCCTGGAGTAACTGTTTCCTTCATAAATGGTGCACGGAAACGAAGGGCTCGGTCTGATGAGGCTTTGTGAGGCTTGAAGTGCACTTTATTATGCGCCACACATTTGCATAGAATGCGTACTCACGCGCAACTTTTCAACTCTCGCTGTTTGGACGTCGGTTACTGTTACACCTTAATACTGGAACGTTTTTATCCTAGAATACACGCGTCCGTTCCGCGAATCAACTTAAGGAATTAGCTTTTTACTTACTTTTTATGGCCCTTGAAACCGTGACCATTTGGAAGTATGTTTTTAAGGGATCGTTGCAAAAAATGCTGACTTGCATAAAATTCAAAGTTGCACTTGATGGAATGCGTCTTTCGTCTTTCAAAACTAAGCGAATAGGGCAATAATCATTTGGAATGTCAAGATCGGATTGAGCGTATGTGGAATAAATGATATATGTTATAATAACAGAACATAAAAAAAACCGTAGCCATAAAATCATAATTAGGAGATTATTATACCAGTAATCATAGTATTGGTCAACGGACTGGAAACGTGGAATTTAAATAGCACAATTAAGCGCAGAATACCAAGGCGCACAATGAAATAAGCCATGACGGAGGAAGTTTGGTGAAGTCGTGTGACGAATCATTTCATAAAAATTAGGGCGGAAGTTATAAGGAATCGGAAATGAGGCAATGGTGAAGACACTTTGCGGATTTCTGAACTGGAACGCGCCCATGCGACAGCTTGATATTTCTTGCACGAATAGAATTAATAAACCCACAGGAACAAAATTCATGAATATAGCTGAATGTAGAGTTAACTGGGAAGCAATAATTTTGCACTACATGCTGGCATTAAAAGTGTTACGGATTCTGTCCCTCGAAAATGCATTTAAATTACTTCAATACGTATAAAAATATAAATTTGGTTATACTATACAGCAAAAATGAACATTCCGAATATCAAGAAACCAGAATTCAGTAACTATTCCTTTAAAACACATTACTTATTAATATTTTCTGACGTCACTGTAAATTATATTTTATAAACGGTTAACGTATTCCGTACTTCTTTAGTATTAATTTTTATAATTAGACCATAGTTGAGGAAATAGTATGCGTCATTGCATTAAATTACAACTAGTTGTTAGAAACTATTTTAGTATTAATAGCATTTAGAAGTTTCCAATTGCATAGCTCTATAGCGGAACATAAAATATTCACTTTATAACATAACTTATAATAAAGTATACTTGTAATTAACTAATAGTATTAAGAAAAATACAATCAAATTACTACTATGGAACACAAAAAACTCAACATTACTAAACGACAGTATATTTACAGAGCATGCATGAAATTTATGTCAAAAATAATTAACCAAATAAATTAAACGCTCTCTGAGAAAAATAAAACTACACAATACCATAGAATGAACAGAAAAAATCTAAAAAGAAAGTTTTCAAATTACGTAAAACAATATTTTACAAAGCAACAAATTCAACACCTTTGCAAGAAAAATAATTTCAACTAATAAGGGTAAAACTCCTGTATTGAATATTTTTATACTGTTCCATAAAACTCTTCTTCTTTAGCTCTGTACGAAGACTTCTTATAATTATTCATTTATTGTTAATACTTCTGTGGTAGAGAGAAAATGCTTGCCATATTCGTGAAATTAACCATTCTTTTGAAACAGATTTTAGTTCCGTTTTACAGTCTTTAAAATTTCTTGAAATAGGTTGGGTCAGGATTTAAACATTTTTGAAGAAAGGTTTAAAACTATATCCTTAATCCGTACCAGAAAGTATTTTAATAGCCCGTTTTTGCAACGTGAATTTTTCAGTGTTCCGGGATTGAACTCTATTTGCGATCCCATATCACACAAGAGAATGAAAATACGCAATGTAAACCATTTTCATTATGTATATGTCAACATGTTGCATTATGAATAAGAAGCAGTACTAAGTTTCTCAACAAGCAGATTTATATGGTGAGGCCACTTTAACTTATTTTCTGTCCGAAGACCCAGGAAAGGCGCATCAGCTAAAAACTTATCTCCTATGTACCACATATTTATATAATCGTAACTAATTTATCCAAGTTTTTATCGGAAATAACTGTATTTGTGTCATCAGCTTAGAGAATTGATTTGAAATGATGGATGATCATTTATGTACAGAATGTAAAGTGAAGGTGTAAAACTTGACCCTTGAAGAATTTCGTATATTGATTCACAACTGACGGAATGAGGAACAGATAACAGGAGAGAAGACATATTTGCTTTGCATTTTTCACCTTGTGGCATATCAAAGTAAATTAATGTTTTTTAGTTTAGTTCGGATAAGTATTGTATCAATCTAGGCCTGAAATGCGAAACCATATGAATAAAAATCTTTCATGATCATTAAATTCGATTGTTGAAAGGTGAAAGAAGTTTATCCTGGCAACTTAATTTTGGTTTATAAGGCGACCATGGTTTTAGTACAATTCCGAAGCATTGAATATGTAAGAGAAGGTATTGACTGTAACTTGGTCGTCTGATTTCCAGAGATTGAGAGTGATCCTGGCGCTCAGCCCAGCTGCTCTTGATGCTTGTTTTCCTTGCGTCACGTCCAAGCTTGCTTTGTGTGGCACGTCCTCTGACGATTGTCACGCACTCTGACAAAGTGATTCGGATTTCATCGAGTGTCGCAACTTAAGCGCTGATTCTCAAAGTGTAGCTGCTGCTCTACTCGGGTGACAGGTGCCATTTTTAAAATTTATTAAAGTAGACGGGTGGTCTTCCAATTAAGATCGTTTGTTGATTGATAGGAGAATTTGCAGTAATTGAGTTGGATTCAAAAAATAGTTCTCACGCCATATTTAAGTTTTAATGCGTGTTGAAATTGAGAAGGTATTTTGGGGGGAAAATAAAACAAAATAGATATTTATTTTCCGTTTCGTGTAAATAAAACAAATGAAATGAGTACGACGTTTCGACCCAACTTTGGTGTTATATCAAGAAAACATTAAAAGGATATCTAAATGGAATCTGTGGAATAATTAAATATCTTGATGACTTTGTTTGAGTCAAATTTTGATTCAGAGAGGTGTAAAAATTCTGTTAGCAGGTGGCAAATTATTTTCAATTTAATAGCTGATTTATTCATTTTATTAAAATAAAAGAAATTTCGTAAAGTAATAACACTTCATTAACTATTCAATTTTATGCCTGTTATTCTCTTCTTCGCACCTGACAAAAGGAGCAAGGATCCCAGAAACGTTGTGTGGTATTTATATCATCACTTTTTTGTCTGAATTGGCTATCTTTCTTAGTCATTATTTTCAATCAGAAGTAAAGGTTTTCATTGAAGAACACATGATAAACAGCATCATTATGGTTTTCAGCGGGAGTTCAACAAATCTCTAGTTTCAATTCATATTAATGCCAGATGCGCCTTTTTCAAGTTCAAGTTCAAGTTCATTTAACTTATTAACAAGTAATGATACATATTACTGAGTGGACAGGTATCACTTTACAAATTAAAAGAGGAGTTTTATGATAACTAAACATTTCATAAAATAATCCAGGATGCACCCTGGTTTCCGCGTCTTAGGGAAGTTTGATTTTAGGAATATGTTCCTTGACTCAAGTTCTAAATAGCGTTTTCTTTATTCAAATGCAACAAACCTCAATCTGAAACATGAAATTTTATAACTACATACTGTTTGTCAGGGATATTAATAGGATCTTAAATCACATTTATTCATTGGCCATCTGAATACTCGAAAGTATTAACTCGGATTTCGATACATATTAAGAACTTCTTTAATTTTCGAAATGTAATTTAAGTTTTCGGAGGAAATATTTATAATCTTACACAATCTTCTTTCTTTGAACTGCTTTCATTTCACTGAGGTGGGTATTAAAGAAAGGTTTGCGGAGTTATAATACTCATGTGGGAAACTTTGTTCACGAGAGTATGTATAATTTGTCGTATGTCATACAGTATTGTAGAATTATTAAAACTTAAACGCTTTAATTACTAGGCGTTCATATTGTACTGAGTAATTCAAAAAACAGGCCAATATCTGAAGAGAAATTGACTATTTGCATTGTCGAAGGAGGAAATAGGACTCTTAAATTGTTACATCCGGGAAAAAAATATTTCCCATGCCGGGAATCGAACCCGGGCCTGCTGGGTGAAAGCCAGCTATCCTAGCCACTAGACCACATGGGAAGTCCAGATAATTTGCACTCTGGTTGAGTAATACTGTTTCCATTGGATTTGTGATTGTATAAAATTAGTAATGTAAGAAATAAATGCGTTCCTTCTGAAGCAGTGATTCGGCATGTAGGTGATTCTGGAATATGGACATTCCATAACGGATATTAAGGAATTTACAGTTTCATCTCAGTATTTCAAATTGTTGTTATTTCGAGTGTTCATCAATTAGACACAAACCGCTAGTCAAAGGCTTCAGAATTTTTTAAAAATTATTTGCTACACGAAACTTTAGTGTGGAAGAAAATTTATATTCTCCTTGCGTAAAAACCTTGCAATACGGCCACTGAATTTAAATCTCCTTTAAATATATTTATGTTTTTGACTGTATTCTTGGATTAATTTTTGAAAAAAAAACTAATGTATATAAATGAAACATTAAACACATTTCCCTTACAGTTATAGTAACGACCTTAAGTGTATCCTTGTAGAGATTACTGTTTTTGACATTGTTTAAAGCATTGGTGGAAAACATTCCAAGTAGAAGCTATCCATTTTCTCTGCCTTTTCGTTAAAGGAGCGGGTATCGATAAAGACTTAAAAGTCATGGATGTAGAGGCAGTCCACTTTCAGCGCTGAGGGGTCTGGAATCCGCTAAAAGCAAACCGTCACAATATGAACTCGTCGTAAAAGACGTCGTATCTGGAACCCAATACGCACGCAAAATCTTATTGAAATTTAATTATATTTTGGCGATAATTTGAAGGCGTTAAAATCTTTCAGAACGGACTGGGTTTACAGATAAGATTTGTCTTATTAAAATAAAATTAAATTGTAGTGTAATTGTCTACGTGAGTAAATTAAGTTATTATGGATCAATAATACTGATATGTCCAATATATGCGGAGCTTTTGAAACAATACGGAAATAGTGGATATGTTTTTTTAAAAAATATCGGATCTCATCTATACATCCACTTAATGCAGGAGTTCCCCAGGGCAGTGTCCTAGGCCCCCTGTTGTATTTGTTGTTCACCTCTGATCTCCCAACGGTCGAAAATATTGTTCTAGGAAAGTTTGCAGATGATACGGTGATTCTAACCTCGAATATGGATATAAACCAGGCTTCATCACTCATACAAAAATATATTAACTTACTTCATGTATGGATTCATAAATGGAGAATAAAAATAAATGAAAAAAGTCGTCGCATGTGTCGTTAACATTATGTAAAAAAATTGCCCACCGATCTTTATAAACAACACAGAGATTCCTAAATCACCCTCTGTCAAATATTTGGGTCTACATCTCGATAGCAAGCTCAATTGGAAAATCCACATAAACAAGAAACGAAAACAAATGGATATTAAACTGGTTACTAGGACGCAAGTCACACCTCTCCATAGAAAATAAACTTCTACTATATAAAACTATAATTATACCAATATGGAGCTACGGGTTAGAATTATGGGGATGTGCCAGTAAACAAACACTGCAATAATCCAAAGATGTCAGTCTAAAATATTAAGAGGCATCGTTAACGCTCCCTGGAACAAATACACAATGACTTAAAAATATTAAAAACTGTTACGGAAACTGCCCATCAAAAGTTATCACAAAAAGTTTAAATCACCTTCAAATCCATTATTACAACCACTATTAGAAAATGATGTAACAAGAAGACTGAAAAGAAAATGGCCATCACATCTGCAGACAAGATTTAGGAGTTCTCTTGGAGGGGGTCTCATGATGCCATAATGTATAATATGTAAATAACATGTTAAAGCTACCACATTAGCTTATAGATTAAAATGTAATCTGATTGCTGATGAATAAATAAAAAAAATTACTACTACTCCTTGGCTGGACAACCCTTGAATGGTCTTGGTCTGCTAAGACGACTGCCAGACTGCCAGACTGTCATCTTACATCACACATTCTGGATTTAAGAGTGACACCTGGTCAAAATTGGAAATTATATTAATTTATATATATAATCACCTTATTAAACAGACAGAAAGCAGTTTTCTTATTATTAATTAAGAGAGCTTTCTGTTATATTTACCATTATTATTCGGTAAAAAATATATATATATAAAAAATAAGAGACATAATTTTCGAAAAACTATGTTTGACACATTTAAAACGTACCATCTTCATCATAATATTTAAATATGAAATTTTTACAGAATGATATGAGGAAATTAATTGAAAGCTGTCTTGATAAATAATAATAAGAAAAACTCCTTTTTGTCAGATGAAGATGATTATTATTTTATATATTATGATAAGAACTTTTAATTAAGTTCAACAAAGGAAGAAAATCGAAATTAAACCATAAGTTTTAAAAGAGATAACAAAAATTATTTATTTAACAAATTTGATGTTAGTTGAATTGTCATTTTATTTTATTTTAAGTTAATGCCACAGCTTTAATGAGAATCTCAATTTTAGGGCCACTTATCGGGCCTCTAATGAAGACAGTGATTTATTTTAATATTCACCAAATTACAAATGAAAATAAATTAATTTAAACCTACAATAACAAAAAACTATTACAAATATGAAAAATATAAATCTAGCAAAGTTATAGAAATCTGGCGGTAAACGATATTTACTTAAAGATTTACTGATGAAAGTTTTTGTTTTTAAATCCCGTTTATTTTGAGCTGGTCTGGTTTGTGCACACGTGATTTATTTTAATTTTTATATAGTATACTATCTCACTGACACGCCAAAGCACTGATTTTATTCGTGTCCCACTTTAAATACTTTGCAACCTTTCTGCTTCGCTGAATTGGTATTGTCACGCTCTATTTTTACTATGGAGAATCTTTAATAAAAACTGATGTTTTGAGCCCATACTTTGCTGAATATGACCATCACATACACTAGCTCGGACCACCATGGTCATGTCCTCCCAAACACACTCTCTGACTACCTAAGTATCTGTTTATCTGCGTGACTGATTTCGGACTTTACATTTTAATGTTTTCTGACTCTCTCGTCAAGAGCTCCAAACACACACTTTCTGTCTGAATATCCGAGTAACAGACTATTTGAGTGACTGTATATCTGCGGTACTCCTTACGCTAAAGTTCTGAGCGTCGAAATATGCCTTTTCGACAATACACCGTAGCAACCATTATCGTCTCTGCATTCTCGTCGAACAATGAAGTTATTTACAATGGTCTAGCCTCAAAGTGACGCCGCCAATAATTAAAGAAACAATTTATTAATCCATGATATATTTGTAATCTCTACAATATATATTTCTCATTCTAAGGCATCTTGCTAGGATCAATTTATATTTTGGTGAATATGTACTCAACCTATGGCTACCGATTAAGCCGGAAGGTAACAAAATGTAAAGTTATGTACTGTAGTGAAAGATAAAACTTTAAAGCCGAAATTAATTCTAGCTGAAAGAACTTATTATTATTATTACCATTTACAGATGACCACTTACCTTATGTTAGTACGTCTATTTTTAAATTCATTGCCGTTACTTCGAATCGAGGGAAAATGTGAGCCTGTGTAAATGATATGTTCGTTAAAGATGGATTTTTCAAATGATAGAAAGTGTGCTTGCTACGGTGCTCAATATTTACCTGCAATTAATCTATGCGGTATTTCGTGGCAAAAAAGTATTTGGTTTACAACAATGGATATAATATTCAAACAATAAGCCATTCTTTATTAAAGTCATGTTATTTGGACCAGGTTTATACGTGCTCTCAAGTACGGACTGATTAAAGACATCAATGGATGTTAGTTTGTTGAGAATGGGTGAAAAGGGAATAAGACGTTTTGCGATGTTACTTGGAATAGGAAGGGAACCTCGTATCGACTACTAACTTTGATTTATTCTAATGGCTACTCTCGCGCAGATGTGACTCCCACGCTGCTGTGATGCTGTGATGGATCGCGGAGCAGGTGCTAGCTAAGCTAGGGTGCGTTTTTGTTGCTCGCCCCCAAGCTGTTGCGAGGGGGAGCGTCTCTTGCTCTTCCATGTCCCTAATCCAGGTTCTCTTTTCTTTACAGGTAAGAACGCCCTCGCAAAGCTTCCACTTCTGCGCCACTAAACATCTAAATCTGCGAGTGGCAGGTGCTGATTCCCTGATGAATTTACGTGCCAGGGGATTTCACCTCTTGAAACATTACAGGTTGTAAGTATACCAACATTATAAATCTAAATAGCCCATACACAGAGTTTGATATTTATTGTTTAACATATCGATCGTCATTCCCTGCAGCCGATTGTTAGTAAAGAAAAATACAAACATAAGGACAGGAAGTACTCCAGAAAATTAATGTAAGAAGTAATTTAAATATATGGACTAAAGTGAAATTATGTAAAAACATCTCAGTGAAAAAAGCTTGAATAATATTTTTGCACTTTTACTCTAGCACGTTTTAGAATTACTGTGGACAGTAATGTTCATGAGCATACTTTCTTTTACTGGGAATGGCTCAAAATCGTTTCGGAAAATTAAGTATTAGCACGTTTTCTAATTTATCTGCCGCATTTTGTTATGATAGCCCACTTATACTGTACATTGTTGCATTTTAATGTTTAATATCAAATTTTTATTCCTTGTATATAGTTTTACTACTTTATTGAATCTATAAATTAATGATCGTTCTCATTTTTATGCTTAGGCTTAACCCTGATTGTGAATCTGAAAAGCAAAGCTCATTTCAAAATTTTAAAGAATATAAATTAGATAACGTACCCAATTAGCAGACAAAATTAAGTGATAATATAAGTACAACACAACGTTTCTGCTTTCGTTAGGTGATTCAAAATCGTAGCAGCTGCAAGGCCGACAATCCACAGAAACCAGCTGACGATCTCAAAAAATAATTTAAAGATGTGTTGGGAAAAAATATAAGTAAGCCAAAATATCTGTTTAATAATTATCGAAAATATGTTAATATTTTGAATGCAGGAAGCAATTCAGCTCGAAAGTTGTCTTTGTCTGAGTTATTATTAAAGAAATGAAATTGTGCGCTGTGCAGTGTAGTGTCGCAATTTTAGATAAATGTAAGCGTTAAAATGCGTGGGTTTAGCTACAATATTTGTAATTGAGTTTCCCCACAACCATTGAAAATTCAGGAAGTTAATTGACTGCTTTATCATTGCGCATATCTTTGAGTCATCATTACAACATTTCACAAATGTCATCCGTGCGTATCGTATGTGTGTGGATCCATATCAGTAAGCTGTAAATATAATACAGTTTGTAACAACAAAGGACGATTTTAATATTTTTAACTGTCCGGATTCTGTGCACTTAAAGGAACGAGGTTTTTGCGGACATTGTCATTGAATTTAATTGAATGCACAAAAATCAGATAAGCTAATGGAAAGTATTCCTCTGGTTAGAGGAGATACGAAATAATAAGTTATCAGGACATGAAAAGTTATTCTTCGATGCAGGACAAAATAGGATCCCATGACAGTCGGTTTTTTCTTCCATTTATCCGTTGATTTCAAATATAATTTATTACAAGCTATAATTTTAGAAAATATATAAATTACTTTTTATATTGTTGTAATGCTAAGGAACTATAAAATTGGCGTCCATTTGTTTCATTTTAGTTTATGGTATGACGTAGCAATTATTTGCAGCTATCTGTAATAAAATAATGAAGCAGTATTCTTGATTTCTGTAATTTAACTAAACTAAAACAAGGGCTGTATGTAATTCATCACGACCCAATCACAATATAGTACGAAATATGTTATGTGGAAAAACTAGAAGTTAAATGCTATACTAAATTAAATACAAAAATAAGGGTTACCTTGTTTCGTTATCTGTTCCAGATAGACTCATGACGTTTCTACATTAAAATTAGGAAATTATAGATATCACGTGTCTCTTTCTAATTTCTTTCTTACCAGGAAACATTGCGCTTGCGACCAGTGGTAACACTAAGAATACTAAATATAAACTGTAAAGTGTAATAGTGGTTAAACTTTCGCCAAGATATGAATATGTATACTTGCGGGGAACTTTCTCTATATGTTACACTGAAAAGAAAGTTTGCGTAATACTCTTCAGAAACGTTTGTCGTTCTACTCGTAACCCAACTTTTCCTGTGCTTCTTTTCCGGACCAGTTAAATAATTTTGATGCTCATTTCGCAGTTATGCATTTCTCTCTCACTCTCACACACACACATATATATATATTTCGTCGTTTGGTCAAAATTCTATAAAATTTATATTTATTTGAATCAATTGGAAAGTGATCGGATTTGCAGATATTTATACTATATGAAGCGTAACAATATCAAGCCCAGGGAAGAAGAATACAATCAGAGGTGCTTTCTTCGACAGCATGACTTCACTCGAACAAATATTGAACTCTGAACGAGTTTAGTTATATTGGGAGATAGTATATTAGTGTAATTATATATTTCTCTTATCCAACTCGAAGTTACAATCCACTAACCGGAATACATTCGACTTCATGTAAAACAACGATCGTAAAATGTATTTAAATACAATAAATTAGAAATTAAAATAACCAATCTCAAAAACAATTACAATTCGTGAACATTGTGCTAATTAAATGTATAGTCATAGCTCATAGGTAGATAAAATCAGTATTATTGTTTATATGTAGCACTAGTAAAACTAGTTATGTTTATATGTGACTAATTTGAACACAGTTTCTTTCGTTCTTTTTCCTTGGCTCTGCAGCCCAATGACTGTCTTGGACTACCATTATAGTTGCAAGACTGTGAACTTCCATGAGAATTTCCGGATTTTGTAGCTCTGTGATACGAAATGGTGACGCTGACCGCTGCACCGCAGGAGGTCGGCTTCAACACAGTATATCATCACAATGTAAACATTAATACGTCACATTTGAGCATTATTCTACTTTTTATCTTATGCGAATATCCAGAACATAATGAAACTATTGTGGAATGCTTCTATGTAATTGGTGTCACTTTGGTGTAGGTATGCACTGAATTTTGAAAGTACAATTTATTATGGTTAGCGAGTTTAGTCGTATGATAAAATGTCTAGTGTTTTTAGTATAGTATTTAACTGTGTAAATTGCATAATGAAAGTACTGTCTATGTATTTAAGTTTAAATAATTTTTAGTGTAAAATAAAAAATAGTCGTTCTCTACTTAGAGCAAGATGAAAAAAATTGGCAAATAAGTCAATAAAAAGATTTAGTATTGTAGAAAGAGATAGAATAGGTGAATAATTCGATTTGTTGTTCAGGAAGAAACGAGAGAAAACGATAGAACTAAAATAAGAAAAAGGAGTAAATTGAATCAACAAAGAGATTTTTTGTCTCAAGTTTATTCATAATCTGTCTGAGTTCAGACTATAAGTACATTTTGTGTAAATACGTATTGCTTAACTAATAATACAAATTTTGATGAATAATTCTCCTGAGAGTATTCTCTAGAAATATACCAAATATAATGCGATATGATAGGTTTGTATACACACAAAATTATTTGAAACTCTTAAATATAATTAAATGTCTCTTTCAGTTAAAGAGATAAATATGATCTACTAGTTTGAATGTCTTCAGTCTTTGCTCATATTTATACCACTGCCCCGATATTGTAGTGAGTGTAGACCAGAGCTCAGTTTAACACGAACCTTTGTTACGACAACTAGGTAGATTTAAACTATTCAGGAAACATTGACGCTTGGAAATTTATTGTTTTCCGTCCAGGATATGTTGTACACCAAAAAACTCATCCCTAAAAGTTAAGAGATGATAAGGACAGAGACCTTGCTGCTGCCTGTATTTCGCGTTCGTAGGAATATAATTAATGTTTTTAAGAATGGAAGTTGCGTAGTTCCAGCCTCTTCGCAATGTTCCCATTCACCTTCTCCCTTCTTCTACTGTGTATCTGAGGGGACTTGCTATATCTCACGACCTACAAAGTTATTTTCCGATGTGTTGAAACAGAACGGTGTGTATGTCTAAATCAGTATGTGAAATTGTGTTTGAAACATACCGTGATGCGTTTACAATTGTTCTGAAATCTCTATATTGTTTCCTAGTTAGATAAGCTTTCAGCTCCCCGAAGTGATATACTATATGTCCAGGTAGGCTTTTAGGGTGTTTCTATATAACAGAGGTGTATTGTGGATAAAGCAGTTTCTCCTCAGGAGTCAGTGCTAATGGCTATGTTTTTGACTTAGTATTTTCCTTTTGTGGAATATTTGAGTGCACCATGATAATCTTCTGTGCAGGGAAAGGATTTAATTACATATTTGTGTGGTATGTGATTTACATTTAACGTTATTCCAGTTCAGTTTCCACACTTTAATGAAAATGTAATATGCGTTGATTTAATTATCTGGTTCTGTGACAATTCTTCGAGCTGATTTAAACGTATTTGTAGATTTGTGGAAGCCGCGAGGGGATCTTCGTGTGATGATAATATTGTATCAGCATATGTAGCGATAATTTTTTGAGCGATATGTGGTATAGTAGGAAATATCAGAGTAGAGCTACTCAGATTTCCAGCTTTGTTTGTGAATGATGTATTGCAAATTTTCCTATTGCAATAATTTATTTTTCGAACGAGGAAGACTGATAAATTGGAAGTTGCGAATCAACAGTTTTAACATGGTGGTTAAAAAAGAGAATGTGGTATTGCCACCGATTTTGAACCGCCTGGACCAATAAATCAATTGTTTTATTATTTTAATAAATGATTCATTAAGTTTAGTAACTGTTGAAGTAAAATATTTTAGGATCAAGATGGAAAAATCTCGACCGAAATATTTTGTGTAAAACATTATAGATTGTGAGTACATGGGCCTAGTTTAGACAACTACGATGTCTATTTATTCATTGCTCTGATTATGATTACGTTTATCGTTTGTTCTGATCGCGAAATGATTAATACTTGTTTGAACAGAGAACGTAATCGTGAACAAAGATTCCGCGAAAACGATTTCCATTTTGTAAATACCACTATCTCTGTAGGTCCAGCGTAAACTGTATTGCAATTCTGTATAGTGAGGAAAGATATGGCGTTTTATTGTAAGGTGATCTGCATAACTACACATTGATGATTATTTGACTCGGTCGGTGAAATTAAATGTTCCGCATTCTCCATAAAATTCATAAGAAATTATCAAATAAACCAAGATAAAATTGTAGTAAACATTAATTTTACCTTCTAAAGCTTTAGGATTCGAAAATTACATCACGTACGTTTAAAAATAATTTTGATGTGAACTAACGCAGCTTGGAATAATTTGCATAACGACTGAATTTGCGCGTGTTTCCAAGTTCCAGCAATGTATTCAGGGGGCGCTCATGAATACGAACGCCTCGTAAAAACTGACGTCCTCGTGATGAGAGCAAGAAGTTCGCAGCATAAGAAACCCAGAGCTGTGTTAATAGCGCCGCAATTAATCTTGGCTTATGCAGTATCATGTGTCCCTGCTTGCAGATTATCTTCGTCAGCACGTCTCGGTGTTTTCTATTAATTACTCGCTGTGTTTGAAATATTAAAACGGTGTTTTCAGAAATTCATATATAATATTTACTCTAAATATCCTCCTCAGATGATTAACAACCGGAAACATTGTAAATGAATTCTAAACAAAATCAATGTGTAACAAATTTTATGAATTATTGCAATGCATTTAAATTCTTTATTGCATTATCAAAATTTCTCCCTGTGTTTTTGAAATATTATAACGGTGTTTTCCGAAAGTCATAAATAATTTGTACCCTAGATCTCCACTTTTTGATGATTAACATGCGGAAACCTTATAAATCTAATAAATAAAGCAGAGTGTTTGTTTGTATATATGTATGTATATATATTTGCATGTTCCTTCTACAAATCTACACCGGTGCAGCAAATTTCACCAAATTTCGTACACGTGTTCTTTGCGACCAGGAAACAAACAATGTCGGGGTGAGACGCATCTACCACCACCAGAAGCGGGGGTGGAAATATTTAAACATGCTAAAACAGTCGATATTTCGATCGGATAAATATTTTTAGTGGTCACAGATATTGATAGTGTTTCTACCGATGTTATCTGAATATAATTTTCATACTCTACATCATGAGAAAAGGGCACTCGTAAATAAAATAAACAAAATGAATGTGTAACAAATTGTACAAATTATTGAGATGCATTTAATTGTTAAATGCGTAATCAAAAGCTCATGATTGCAAATAATAACGTTTATCTCGTATCTCGGCAAACCCCCAAAACTATATAAAGTTAAGAGAAAACACAAAAAATTATTAGAATAAAAACAAAGTAAATTAACCATTCCTTAAGCAAAGTTTGTAGTACTTTACAGGACTTCCTTTATAGTCTCAATTTAATTACTTAATCATTATGTCTTCAAACAAATAATCATCTAGAAATAACCCTGAATCTCCTGGGTACACGATATTTCTCCGATTTGTATCATTTTAATTTTGATTTATTTATATTATTTTATTTTAAAAAGTAGAAATTAAAATCAGTAAATTTGTTTCCTTCATCTGCTGGCACGTGTCTACGGAAGTTAAAAATTAAATTAAATTCACCTGAGTTTACTATAAAAACAGGATAATGAATTAACTAATTTATACGAATAATTGTGCTATTTTCTCTATTATTATTTAATCTTAAATTTTAATGTAAAACAACGGAAATAATAATATCTAATATAATTTTTATATTGCATTTTGTTAGCTTTACCGATTCACAAAAATTTTATAAATAATATTGAAAAACAATTTCTTCGTAGTTGGGAATCAGCAGAAGGTATTTAAGATTTACAGGCATGATAAATATTTTTTAAAATCATTAGTTATCCTTTATTAACACAAATCAGGTCGCATATGCCATGAAGTATGACTTGCAGATATCCGTGTTAACCTTCGGCCGTTGTTATCTGCCTGCTAAAGCTTAGTGTTCTTCAGCACAAAGGTAGCACAAATGATTGCTTGCTTTCGAGAAAGTCAGCTGGCATTTAAAACTTTTTATTTATTCATTTATCAGTGAAAGTATTTACAATAGTTGATAAAAGAACAAAACCAATCATCCTTAGATCTTTATACTTTATTAAAAGATTGACAGAAAGTTTAAGCAATTGTCATTATCAACTGCGTGATGAAATACAAATGTTCCAAATTTGGAACATTCATCAATGATTAATGAGTTCAACTCAAGAATCAAGTAAAAACAAAACAATCCTTTTTTGCACTAAGGTGCATTCCCACTTCTAAATCAAGGATGAGTTAAAATTTTCTAATTATGTTGACAGTCGGGAAAAAATAGAAATATATATATATATATATATATATATATATATATATATATATATATATATATATACATATATACGTGATATTTGAATCAGTAAGTAGATGACAATAGGTGGCAGTAATTTAGGGGGGGGGGAAGCTTTTGATTACGTTCTGAATCAGGCAATCTACGAATATACTAACGGGTACAATCCCGAGAATATTACAAATTAATTTAGACGTGAAAATTGGCCTTAGAGCAAAAAAGGATTGGTTTGTTTTTACTCGATTCCCATCTTGAACTCGTTAATCATTGATGGATGATCCCAATTTGTAATAGGTGTATTTTATTACGCTTACATGTATTTCTCAGGATGGCTTTTTTATTATTGTCCTCATTTATCGTATTATACTATTAAAAGTGTTGGCATTCTAATGTATTTAAGCTGATGAATATTACAATTGGGACTTTCCGTCCAGGTGCGTCGTTGGTTTTTGGTTGTTGTTTTTGTCTGAGTGTGAAGTAACTGTGATCCTCGGAATTTTCTGCGTTGTAGTTGATTCGACTGGTATGTTTTGAAGGACGTTATTTAGTATAACTAATCTCACTCGAGGTTTAGATAAACTTGCCAAATGTTGGTAAAAGGCCACGGGAGATAGTAATCATGTGAATTGCCGTCTATCTACGATAGCTCTGCCAACAAATCCTACTTCCACACCTCCTATGGTGGCTGTGGGCAATACAGCTTGCTGTAGAAAAGTTGGGAAGGGTGTTTAATTTAAGGTTGTGAGATTGGTTATTTAAAACTAAGCCTAAGGTATTGGCGCGCTGAGAGGAATGTATAGGGCAGTTGGCGGCGAAACATTGCAAAGGACGGAACAAATAAAACTTGAGCAGATACTAGACGTCGTTAATGTATTACCAAATAAAGTTGTGAATTAATACAAAGTAAAACATTCACGGAAGTATTGCATCGTAAATATTGGAAAGTAATAGCAGTTTCATCAGAATAGAACTTTACAAAATCTTCGTGGAGGAATTGTTCCAGGATAACATAGGTAAATTGTTGTGGAGCGGAACAGTCATCAAAATACAGCCAATGTTGCCAAATTTTAAAGTGAAGTGTAGAATCAGTGAAAAACAAGGCCTGAAAATCTTATTTATTAACATCCTCTCATTTAATAAATTAAAATTAGTTAAATGATGCGTTAACATGGGCTAACTACTATTTTTTACTTGTTTTTCAAAGTGGTATATTACAAATTGGCTTCACCAATTTAATTTAAATGTCTTAATACCACAAATTGGTCCTCAGCGTGTGGCATATTTTGATTTTGTTTATTTAAATTCTTTAATTTTTGTATATACTACAATTTTGACACGTCCAACGTTGGGCACTGTTTCATTTTAAATTGTTTAAAATTTGTATATACTACAATATATATAAAATTAAGAATCCTTTTCGATTACAGAATTTGATCCCTAGATTTTTTCCCAATGATTTTTTCGGCTGTTAGATCAATTTCTACACCACATAAAGAAATAAAGCTAAATGTAGAGAACGAACAGTATGCAGTATATGACTGTCGTTAAAGTGTAAGGAAAGGGACGCTTTCTTGTAAAAAAAATGGTTAAACTAGTTGTTAGTGAATGATACATATGCTCGAATGTTTATGTCAATCACGTTTTGCGGTTTCCAAGTGTAATCATTTGAGCTTAACAAATCTACGTTCAAGGTGGGAACGAATTGCCCTGACGTAAATAAGTTTCTATATTGTGTAGCGCCTTGGCAACAGAGATCAGGACTCTGAGGTTGATTTCTAACCTACACGTGTAATTATCTGTACGGTTAAAGTTCACGTTAAGTCGGCTACATATTGCAAACTTTTACGTGGATATTGTTACCAAATCGAGGCATTTTGCTGACCGGACGTTCTGTTTAAGTTGGATCTTGACACTGTCTAGTCTCAGTGCTTGATGGTGGGGCAAGTATTACAAACACACGTCAACTGAAAAGTTTCTTACATACAAAGAGGCAGTCCTACATAAATAATAAGTCTACGGATGCCTTCAATTAAATGTTAGTGTAATGTAAACATTCACTAAAAGGTGCAGCAGTTATAGTCATAATATTTTACAGACTATAGTCACGTTGTGAGTCGTATGAATATTTACTATATGCAATTTTTTAGAATTTGGTGATATCTGAAGTAATATTTAATTATTTGAGCACTGTATGAATCGAAAATTACACATTTCGCTTCACGAAAAATTGTTAATTTTTGAAATTCGTTTCTCATTTGTGACCTAGGCGACTGCCAGACTGTTCTCATACTTGACACATGCTACAGTTAGAGAGATACCATTGATTGAGTGCTGATTCCCCTCAATTGTATCCTGAGTTCTCTTTGTGCATTTTTGGATTACGTTTTTATGACAAAATTTGGCAGAATGCATAGGAAAAACCACGAGAAACCCCAAAAGGGGATTGGAACCTCATTTCGTCCATTTAGAGTCCCAAGACTTACCACGGCAATACTGAATTGGCCAAGCTCTCTTTAAATCGTATGCACAATTTGTAATATTATTAGTTTCTTGTGTTATTGCTTAACGATAAATGTTCCGAAAGTTGATAATACTTAGTTTTTGATTGTAATAAGGTCGTTTGTTAATTAGACGTACATTTCATGTGATTGATTCACTTCTCCACTCATGTTTTTCTCGAGTTATCTATCACAGGAATACACAAATACGTGATAGACTGTGCGAGAACAAATAGTAGGCTTTTGGTCTAAAGTTACAAGACGTGTTTGTTGGCCGTAAAGGCCGTGAATTAAATCGTGAAACCAATTGAGCAATCAGAATCAACCTCATTGGCTCTAAATTCTACGTTGAAATATCTGTGCATAATCATGACGCTGAAGTTCGCTGTTGTTGGACTATTTTTTTAATCTTCCAGTCAAATCAATACAATTCAACTACGAAGAATTTAATTAGTCTTAATATTTTAATCCCTGTCTAGTAGTCTCTAATTCTGAATGTTTTATTTGTCGCGTACTTGTAGTGATAGTTCTTTCAAGGTGGTGGATTTTGAATTGGCACTACCTTTCACGCTCAATTCAATTCACTTGTTTTATTGAAAACTTTTGATGTTCTTAATGTCATTGTTTGAACGTTAAGTTTCATCGCGAATAAC